>JANAVB010042014.1:1744092-2035418 GCA_029216955.1 Iris pallida
ATCATTCCTACCACGTCCATAATACCTCTGAGTAGGGAGATTCTATCATTTCGAACCCAATGATTGCCATGTCCACATCAACTCTGAGCAAACATAATGGTTCCTTCAAACTTATTATCTGTACCTGAAAACCAAGGTGCACAAAAGATAATAGGTCCACACAAATCATCAAGTTCATGACAACAAAAGATGAACACATCAAAAAAAAGGGTTGTAGACTTCTTTATTCTTCTGAAAAAAGGAGTACAAGAAACTACATCATCCCCCAGTAAGGGTTGCAAAAGAACGCAAAAGAAAAAGGGAAAAAGCTATGGTCCCTGAATCTCCCCAGGATGGGCTGAGAGCTCCCTGACTCGAAGCTTTAAGTCGACTGCGCGGGCCTCCACCGTCTCCAGGACTCGTCGCTCTGCTTCTTTGCACATCAATTCAACGGCCCCAGCGGAAGTATCACTTGCATGCTTCTCATCAAGCTGTTGTCGTTGCTGCGCCAAGGCAAGAGTCCGCTGAGTAAAGGTCGCCTCATCCTTCTTAAATGCTGCATGTTCAGCCCGGACACGCTCGACCTCTAACTGGAGTCGGGCCCGTTGGTCTTCAAGGCGGCGCATCTGGGTGTCAATATCCGCGATATTAGCTTCCAATACAGCTCGAGTTTCCACCGTCGTCTTCATGGACCGAGACAACTGCTCTACCGCAGCCTCAGTCTCAACCACCTCGCGCTCCCAAACGCCCACAGTGGCCTGGTATGAAGACTCGATCTCAGCGATCAGCTTCCCCTTCTCCGTCTCTATCAGGACAGAATGGTCGTTTTGCTGGATGCGTTGAAGTTCCGCGAGCCGCTCATCCAGCTCAATCACCGAAACCTCCAGAATTTCGGCCATATGGTCGTGGCCTTGGTGAATACGAATCAGCACGATGCAGGGCATTGCCAGAGCTTTTGCCGTCGTAAAACTCCCATTGGCATTCATCACAGCAGATACACCCTTCTGCAGCATTTTGTATACCCCCTCGACGAGGAATTTCACATACTCGTCTACATCCGCCAGGACCTGCGGCGTCATCGCGGGAGTTGGAGGAGCTACTACAGTTTGCGGACTGGAAGAAGATCCGCCAACTTCAACCAGCGAGGCTTGAACCTCGACATCAATAGGCTCTTCATCAACAGGGGCTGGACTTCCAGCCCGAGGAGCCGAAGCAACAGAAGGAGCTGGCACAGGCGTCGAGATGGTCCCCCAAGTAGAAGGAGCTACAGAGGGTTCTACACCCTTACCCTTCTCAAGCCCAGAGGAACCTCCGACGTCAACAACCACCTCTTCTATCCCCAACGTCCTCTCAACGGTTGGCACCTACCTTGGCAGAATAGGGAGATTGTCACTTGTCTCTTGACACGTCGCAGCGGTCTTGACTGGCAGACAGGTCTCATCATCGAGTCCCTCAACAGGGACAGAATCTGTCGCTACCTTCTGAGCGGTAGCCGCCTCAACTTCCACGGTTGAAGCCGGGGTAGGACTCGGCAATGATGCAACCGACCTCCCCTCATCATGATAGAGAGGGGATTCAACCCTCTCCTCTATCTCAACCATATCTGCTGCCCCCGCAGTAGATTCTTGCAAGACCGGAGGAACGTCATCGGAAGGCGACGAACTCCAGTCCACTTCATCATCAGGATACCTCGAGTCCGCAGGACCCTCAGCATCCAAGGCCTCCACGGCAGACGGTGCTCTCCCAGAAGTTGTTGCGACCTCGAAATCGGGAGATATTAAAACCTCCGCAGGAACATCTTCGGGACCTTCCTCCACGGGAGACATTAGCATCGGAGGAATGCGCTTATTAGAAGAGCCTGCCACCTCCTTCGGTTTACTAGCGCCCGATTTTGAAACACGGGACTTCTTCTTCAATCCCTACGAGAAGAAGAGCATAAGTCGCCACAATGACAAAAAAAAATTAGAATTATGAAATATTCCTTACTTCAACAGGGATTGATCCTGCTGGCATTATAGGTGGCACTTCCGTAACCTTCGGGGTTGGCGCCCGTCTCGACCTTTTCGGTACAGAAGAACCAGCTTCTGTGTCAGCACGCCTTTTCCCGACAGATGGGTCTCCCACTGGTACTACAGTAACAGCCCTATACCCCGCCAACCCTGGTGGACGATATGATCGGGCTGCCATCAACATATTCGCTGTCGCCTCCAACTGAGTTCCAATAATGAAACTAGTCTCCCTGTCATAACCAGGAGACATAGCAGTCATAGTGCAATACAGCTTGGCGGCCGGATATAGGATCGGCGGCCGAGAATTGCGAACTGGCGTGGTGAACTTAACGCTAGTGCATCCAGCGTTATAATATTGCCAGCCCCGGGCTCCATCCAGCAAACTCCTGATGAAGCCTAAACTACTACTGGGATTCCGCAACATTAACTGGATATAGCCAAACTGACGAGCAAATCGGCTTGGCAGATAAGGCTCCAGATAACACCTATTCTGGTTGCGGTAGACCAGGTGAGAAGGCCGGATACTCTGCAACCAACGAAAACTCCACTTCGGCAGAGTGACCGCGTCTTCGCCAGAGTCAACTAAATCTTGGTCGGCCTCGAAATCTTTGAAGATCGGGCCAACCTTGACAATCTTCCACCCCTGAAGGTAGGACAAGACTCTCCTGCAAACGGGGACGCCAGTGTAAGACCACTTCCTCTTATAGAAGCGGCGAATGAAGGCATCTCCTTCGACATGGTCCTCCTCCAGACCGGGACTCATCACGTTCGGATGATGCAAGATCAGCCACCCCATAAGATAATGGAAGGGCAGCTCGGCCCGGGGAAAGTTATCATTATTACCTCTCTCGTGGATCACATCATCGGCAAAGGACCTCAAACCGCACAACAGGTTGCACACCATCGCGGGGAGGAGAGCCAACGGTCGGCCACAGGCCAACTTCATCGCAGGTAAAATGAGATTCCGATGTACCCTCTCGACAGCACCGGATCCACCTGCAAATACGCAATCCCGGAGCCATATCATCAAGTAGGACGTCAACACTGCCTTGGATGACATCCGGTGCCCGCAGTGCCAGAAACAGCTGTACGTAGCCTTGCCGCCCTCATTAGAGTGTGGGGTCCTTTCGTCCAGCCGGCTTATTTCAGAACTCACTTCCGCGGGCTTCAATCCCTGCGGAGTCGCAAACCGAATCCTCGAAGGATCCGTCAAGTCCTGCCTGAAGACATAGTCCCTCCAAGCAGTCACATGAGGCTGGGTCTTGCCCTTGTCCCCCCGGTGCATCAGATAATGATGGCTTGTCACCTCTTTGAAAATAGCCATAATCTCCGGATCCTTATCCTCCAGAACTTGGATCTCTTCATTTGATGGAAAATATTCCTCGTACGGTTCCGAGCCCCAAGGAAGCTTGGACACTTCGTACATCTCATGAAGGGCCAATCCCAACTCCCCCACCGGAGTAAAGAAGCTACCAGTCTGGGCATTGAAAAGCTCTAAGAGCGCAAGGAACATAGGCTTATTGAGGTCCACGCCTGCCTGCGTGGCCCGAATGGCGGCTGTCAGCCCGATCTCTTTAAGCTCAACCTCGAACCTTGAAAGCACCCAAGTGGTCAACTCGTCCCACTTCGGGATATAGTGACACCAGCCTTCGACTCTGAAGCTACCTGTCGGATACATCACCTTTGATGTCAGCATCCGATTTGCAAAGATCGGGACACTGAAGGGAAACGTGTCGTTTGGGACCTCACTGTAGATGCTCCCAGGACGCAAGGCTCGGTAACTGAAAGAAGAACCGGCCCGTGAAGCGGTCAAAGTATCTCGCTGGTTCGAGGAGGCGTCAATTGAGAGGGTACCTCCCAAGGCCCCTCCTTGAGAGGGAGTAAGTTCCCAACCCATCCTTCTCTTCGAAGCTAGACGATAAAAAGCCGTCAGCGGCAACTGGCGGTCAACCTGCCGCATGTACAAAACCATGCCTTTGGCAGAAAAGAACCAGTCTTCTCTAATCCTCAGTATCTTCGCTTCGGAAGAGACTAGTCGGTCGCCAAACAGAAAGGCAAGTTTTAAGAAAGTTACACTTTCGGATTCAGCAGACTTCAGTTTACCACTCTCCATCATACTCTGGAGGAAAAGAGGCAACTGGGTCTGGATTTATAGCATTCTCTCACGAGGTTGGTCCTGTAAAATAGCATCCTTCGCAGGATTGATCACCGCCTCGTCAAAATCAACTCCCATCTGACAAAGAGAAGCGTCCAGAAGGACCTCATTCAATAAAGGGATCGTCATCGACACTGATACAACAAAGATGGAAGTCAGGCAAAAAAGAAAATGTCAAATAGCTTCGGCGCATCATCAGGGCGTAAGCCCATGCGCGCTAGCATCAGAGCTTCGGCGCATCATCAGGGCGTAAGCCCATGCGCGTCAACTTGCTTCGGCGCATCATCAGGGCGTAAGCCCATGCGCGTCAGCATTGGAGCTTCGGCGCATTCAGAGCGTGAGCTCATGCGTGTCAGCGAAGGCTTCGGCACATCATCAGGGTACGAAACCCATGCGCGTCAGCCATTAAACCTCGGTGCATGATAAAGGTGTAAACCTATGTACGTCGGTGGGGTAGAACCTCGGCGTATCATCAGGACAAAAGTCCATACGCGTCGGCAAATCTGAGTTAGGGCACAGTCTGGCCCAAAATCTTATGTGAAAGAGATGAACCCACCCGTCACCTCAGGACGAACGTCGGCCGGAGTTGCAGGGGTGATAGGTGCATCCTCACCAACGAACTCCTTCGCTTTCTCCTTCCCCTTACCGGCACCACCGCGAGGAGTCTTGGGAGCCATTCTCTCAAAGAAGAAAAAGTTAGGGTTTTGAAGAAAAACTCTAAAGAAAGCAAAGGCACAGAGCAGATGAACTCTCTCTCTCTCCAACCCTTACCTATTTATAGGGCTTGGTCGCACGCGTGAACCGATGACGTGTAATCTCAGCCGTCGCTTCGGGTTCCGTGAGGAGATAACAACAAATACAACCAAAAGATCATCATTAATCTTTTGTTACCAAGGCGTCATCATCATCAACTGAAAGGAGCATGCGCCCGAACAAGCATGCGCCCAAAAATCATGCGCCCTGACCTCCATGCTTCTTATTCAAAGTATTCCAAAACTTATTCAAAAGTTTTGAAAACTTTGAAGGGGGTCTTGTAGAAGCATAGAATTTTACAACCAGAAAGCCCATGCGCCAGGCATTATATGCGCCAGAACTCAGACAGCTAATCGAATAAGCCATAGACATTCGAAGAAGGACTTTTTATTTCATATATATAAAAGTCTATTACATGTCTAGAAAAGATGGTACAAAGGAGAATTTCCACAAAGGAAGGATCCTAGTCTACAGCCAGCAACCACCATGCGCCTTCCAGATAGGCGCAGCAACCACCATACGCCTTCCGATAGGCGCAAGCAGTCACCATGCGCTATCAGCCAGGCACAGCAGATGTCATGCGCCTCCAGCCAGGCGCATCCTACCATCTCTTCAGCAGCTCAGTTATGTGCATCCAGCTCAGTTATGTGCATCCCTTCAGCAGCTCAGTTATGTGCAACTCTTCCAACCAGGCTCACCTGGTCGAGTAGAGCCCAGTTATGTGCCGCTCTTCCAGCCAGGCTCGCCTGATAAGTGCTTCGCCAAGCAAAGCATTTAACCCTCTGGCTGGAACCAAGGAAGAGAAGAGCACCGCAAATGCTGTGGCCAGGGGAGGCTTCGAAAGAGCCTCCAAAGACCAAGGAAGACCGTGATCGAAATTATGGCACAAGGAGCTTTCAACACAATCAAAGTGGGCGGCGCCCACTTTGAAGGAAGAGAGAGCCTAGCACCGCCATTCCGATCTACGGCTCTTCCGGAATAACGGAGACGAGGCCCGAACATCCTTATCTTTGGATGCAACAGGCACCTTCCGCCTGCCTCAGAAGCCCTCGACTCCGTCTTTTGGATGTAACAGTCACCTTCAAGAGCATCGAAGACAACACGACGTCTCATCTTCACCCTCGGGAGCACTTCGTCAACAGAATGCACCCACATATCCAAGTTCATGTTGGAAGTACGTGAGGGAATGAGGAGCAAACCTTCTCTCCATGCCACTATTTATAGGCCGGGCAAATCAAACCCACGCGCCAAGTGGATGACTCTCCGAATTCTGTGCAATGAATTTGCATTAAATGGATGAATCGGACGCCTCGAATTCAGCCAAACGGCTATTTATAGCACTCGAGGAGCGAGACAGCCACGTCATTAAAGGACATGTCGGATGCGCCAGCCAAACAGCGCATCATACGGACGCGTCCTCCTGCATCAGGCGCATCACACAGACGCGCCCTACAGTACCCGGCGCATCACAGAGGATGCGCCCTCACATCTCCATGCCAAGTGGAACACCAACCAATATGCCCACTCAGCTGTCCATCGAACTTCACAAACATTAAATGCTGAACTGACACCAGAGTTGGCAGCACGCTTCCCAAAGTCTGAACAGTTGACAGCTTTTTCAGAGAACGAAGCGTCGGCAACGTCAGCATCATCATGACTCTATCCCGACGGCTACTGCCACGTGGCCACCAGCATGCGCCTCTACGGCCATGCGTCCAAATCCGCATGCGCCTCTACGGCCATGCGTCCAAACCAGCATGCGCCTCAAAAGCCATGCGCCTCAGACCCTTCACTGATCCCTAAAGACAGAAGAAGAGTCTCCAGTTGAAGCTTTGCATGCGCCTCAAAAGCCATGCGCCCCAGACTGATCTCTGATCCCGAAAGACAGAAGGAAAGTCACATGCATGTGCCTCAAAAGCCATGCGCCCTAAATGGTTTGTAACTCCTAAAGGTTATGAACCGCAGCCTCCTCCTGCGCCCAGATCCAAGGCGCAGCTCACCAGATCACTGCCCCCCCCCAAATCCGAGATCTTCGAGCCATGGGTCGATGACACGTATCCTTTGACTCAACTCGTCCAAGATTTCAGCAACAGAAAGATCTTCTCCTCTGCTACGTGCCGGCTCACAACAGAAGTATGAAGAGTTCTCCCCCTCAATCAGGGCGCATCATCTACGTGCCCCCATCAGCAACTTCCACGTGGCGTCCCCACACACCGGCGCACCCTACATGCGCGCATGAGCAGCCAGCCTGCAAAACTATAAATAGAGGGATCTTCTCCTTCACACACAGACAGAATCCACAACGAACATACAAGGAATCATCAGAGAGGCAGATACAGACACTCAACGTCTTCCTCCTCTCAGCAAGCTCCAGCACCCACAGCAATCCACGCCTTCAGAGAACCGATAACCGTCGTCAGCCGGTCAACGGAGTCAATGCATTACCACTCGCTCCATTGGCACTAAGGACCCAGCTTAAACAAAAGTGTACTCCTAGGACTACATCTAAGTCCTACATTGTAACACTGTTCTGTTTGTATTAAAGTTTTCAATCAAACAATTTTAATGGCAAACAGGGTCCTCATATGCCTATATTTGAATTTTTCCACCCGTCACTGCCAACCAATATTACATATAAATAAAATTACAACAGAGTAACTTATAGTACACTAATTGAACTTATCAGTCATCTAAGTTCAAAAAATATTAGGCAAGCCATCCCAGTAAAGTGAAGCATAGCAGCTCAAAACAGCTGTAATATTGCCACTATGCCATTTGAATGTGCAGCCCCGGCCTAATCTTTTCTGCGGTTGCAACTCCACGACCCCATCGTCGAGCACAACAATGAATACATCCCCAACTAGATATGCAAAGATGGTGCTTCCCCGAACATAACTGACAGAACACGAACTTGACACGGATACACGCCATTCCTACATTCGATCAACACTACAAATGAATTACCAGGAAACTAAAATGGAACCACGACAACTGGAAGGGAACAAATGGTGATACCTGAGTATGGATGGTGTCCTGGAGTGGAATCACAAGAACTGGACACGGCCTCTTCGTGTCCGCGGGTGGATCAAAGTTCTGTTCAACCATTTCCACGAACAGATTCCGATCAGCGAACAAACAGAGCAAATCAGAGGAGTTTGGAAGTTCTTTCCGAGAAAAATTTAAAGGGATAAAAAACTCCAAAGCTTAAACTCACTCAATTTCAAATATCAATAAATTTGATATAGTTCATCCACTCGAACTTGTCCGATCCAAACAACCAGAAGGAAAACTCACAGTCGAATAACTCATCAAACATAGGGAAAAATTTAGATCTGAGCAAAGTTTGTTAATCTCACCAGTTCCAATAGATCGGTTTGAACGAATTCCTTCGATCGATCCGGTCCAAAAACCCCTATTCGAAAGCATTGACAAGAATTTATGAATTGAGAACAGTGATCGCTTCGAATAGAATTTCAAGAAAAACTGGGATCAAATACTCACCAGCTCCAATAGATCGAAAAGAGATGAGGATCTTCAAAGCTTCTATAATTCCTGGATCTAACCCTCTCGATTGGCATCGTCGAAGAATCGAACGGTCAGTTGCTGAGGAGTATTGCACGCGCCATCATCATTCTTGCCATAACCCTCACTGATGTTGCTGCCACCATCGTCGGGGTTGTCGTCGAGCTTCAGGAGGATATCATTACCGTCGTTGTCGTGGCTGGAGTGGTCGGAGTGGTTGGAGGAACACGTCGAGAGGTGATGCCACTTCTACGCCGGAGGAGGAAAGCTCGCCGCTGCCATCGCTATGGCCGCCGAGACTTGGTCATCGGAATTAGCCGAGAGGGAAGGTTGTGGAAGAGGCTCGGAGAACAAATAAGAATGAAAGGAAAAAAAATGGTTTACACTCTCTCTCTCTCCTCCTCAGACTCGATTATAAAGAAAAATATGTACATTTGCTAAAAAAAACCTCCGCTGAAACCATATTTTGTTTAAGTCCTTTTTGTTAAGGAAAAATTTCAGAAAAACCCCTCTCCTTTTCATAATTTCAGAAATTGGTTTTAAAAATCAGTTAGGAGTCACATGGTGGCCCCAAAGTTTGTTATAACAAACTTTCAAATTTTAAAAGAATAAATTCTGCCCAACTAATTTCCCTCCAAAAATATCATTCACCATATTTATTATTTTAAAAAAATCAAAAACTTATTATTTGAAACCTAATCATCAACTATTATTAATATTAAAAAATGTTTTTAAAATAAAATTTATTTTCTCAAAACAGGGAGGTGGAGTTACAAATCTTTCTCCTTAAAATAATTTTGTCCTCGAAATTCGAGAGACAAACAAAATAATCTCAAAACAAAATCTCAAGAAGGTTCAAACACAATTCATTTTATTGTATTTAAAATTCTCAATATCAAAGTACACTCAAACAAACAAACTGGGATAGCGCTCCTGCATCGAGTCAATGTTGGGTTATTAGTGTCCAAACCAACAACAACAATCAATTATTCAGGGGCATCGCAACGTATTTGACTTATTGTATGGAACATCCAGTGAGCAGCCAAGAGGGTCAATAGACTTTCAGACACGAACAACATAGGATAATTACAGAACAACAATAGCATAATTGCGGAAGCAATCTTTTGATTTAATTGCGGAAGCAACGTTGAGTGATCGCAGAAGCAACTTTGGTTAATCGTCGATGCAACTTTGATTTGAAACGAATCAAAGAAGAGGCCAAGGACGTAAAGCCGTGCTCTTATACCAATTTATCACGCTCCAATTTAGTAGAGTCATATAATCATATATTTATCTCTTGGAATCGATCGTCCTCGCTTGGGCGTGATGCCGTACAAGTCTGGTATTGCACTTGTACAAGGCAAAGACGGTGCATAATCGCTATTCTTCAAATAGGAACGCATTGTAGTAGCAGAAGCAGCCAAATTGAAGTTAAGAAGGACAATCTTTCTTAACGAATAGAATCACATCATTTCTTACAACAGCGAAGATAAGAGAATAACTTGGAGTCGCACAGAAGTATATAAAATGAATTCTCTTTATTGATAATTGAAGAAGAGTACAAAACTTGTATTGAAGTATAATGCTTACAATATTTACATTGATAGCCAACTGGACAATTGCTGTAAAGCTTACAACTGACACTTCGATACATTGGATTACAACTCGATACCGACTTGGTTCACAAGTCACTGGAACAACTGATTATAATGTTCCATACATTATGACCTTTATAGACAGAAGACATCATCTTTTGCAAGGAGAGCTACTGTATGCCCAACAAATCTTCGATGCCGCAGGACCGATCAAGCCAATCTTCGTGTCAAAATATTCCAAGCACGAGCACCTACCCACAAAACGTGGGTCAGTACATCATCTATGTACTAGCGAGCAGAATCCAACCCACTCGTCTAAACCAACATATAGTGATCGATTTTAGCAAACATTCATTTGAGTAATCTTTCTAGTTGGGGCCTAGCATCAATTTACAGTTCATGGGCAATAATCATGATGAATCATGTAAACATGTTCTTAGCAATATTCATGTGTGTAGGAACCCTAGAGGGGGGGTGAATAGGGTCAAGCTAACTAATCAAGCACTAAGCACAAGCTAATTGGCAATTTAAAAATATAAGTGCAAGAGAAGAAGCAATAACAATACCGACACCTGATGTATCCTGGTATCCTCCCAAGAGGCACTCCAGTCCCGAAACTCTCTCTGGCTTTAATCCACTATTTGAGTAAATTGTTACACACGAGTTTGGATCCGAAGAATTTGCCAACTTCTTACACGAGAGCTTTAATCCGAAGGCCTCTCCGACTTCAACCGAGAGTTTGGATACAAAGACTCTCCAACTTCAACCGAGAGTTTGGATACGAAGACTCTCCAACTTCAACCTTTCACAATAGGTTTTGATCTCCTTATACAATAAGATGAAGATCTTACTTTTTAACTCAATAACTCTAACACAATTTATGGATGGCAAATGAAAGCTTTGTAGAGTTGTTTGTGGATAGGCTTTGGTGGTTTAGAAATTTTTAGGCTCAAAGCATCAACCTTGAATGAAGAGGTTCAAGGCTATTTAAAACCAAAGCAAAGGAAAGTACAATAATGTAACTTTCTCAGACTGACGGATCATCCGTCAGATTTCTGCAGAAATCTGCCGGATCATCCGCCTATATAGTCCAACGGCTATAAATAGAGCCGTTGGGATCAATCATTCGTAAAATCCGACCGTTGGAATGCAAACGGTCATATGGCAGAAAATTTGTCGAAATTCTGCGATTTTTTGTCGGATAATCCGAACACTCACAGAAGGTATTCTGTGAGACCATTCGGATCTTCCGTCGGATTTCTGCGGAGATCCGCCGGATTATCCGCCAGGATTCCGAAGATTGTCCTGGGTTATTTTCTACCCTAGCTTTCGATTTAGCCATCTATTACTTGTGTTTACAATTATTCCTAAGACTCATTACAGACTCCAAATATACTGTACTAGGAGCAGGCTTCTGCAGAGTCTTGAAATGATGATGGCTTGGCTTGGCTTCTTTCTTTGATAGGTGCTGGCTTTTTTTCTTGGCGGCAGCTGTCCAAAGATATCCAGTTTGTGAAAACTGAATACCTTTCGGCGGCTTCGCCCCCGAACCCTCGACGAGGGGTGCTGCCCCCTCGACCCCCGTCCGCTGACCGGGCAACAGAACCTCCGAGTGCGTGGCTCCGGAGATGTCGTCGGGTGGTTCAGAGAAATCTTGTAGGATCCGTCGTCTTTGGCCCACCATGATTTTTTTATTATATATGTCCATATTGATCTTGCTTATTGCTTTTCTGCATGTACATGTTAGACGAACAAAATAATATACATAGTAGCAAGTATGATAAGTTTAATGCACATTAGGACAATGCTGAGTTTGAGTATAAGTGATAAGGTGATAGCATAAATGTTAGTAATATCATAATGATTAAACTTAATTGAATAACCACAATAAAAAACATAGTTTTGATTTTGGCAACTCGATTAAATTTAAGATAGAAAGCTCATATCACTAATATGTAAACCAATAAGCACATATCACCAAAGGTATAAGTATAAGTAGAAATGCTATAGTAATAGTATAAAGATTAGTGATAATGAAATGCTAAACTAAACATATTAACCATATTCAAAAACATGATAAAATCATTGGGCCAACAATCTCCCCCTTTTTGATTATGGCAAATCGGTTAAGTTTAGTATAGACATAATAGATGCATGTATCACTAATATACAAAGGACATAAGCAATATCATTAAAAGTATACTACTTAGATTACTTATAAATACATACTTAAACTTACTTCTCCTCCTTTGACATGATCAAAAATAGGTTCCCCCGTACTAAGAGATAAAAAAAAATCAATCTCAAGCGAAGAAATCAGAGCATGGAAAACTCATAGACAATTATGATCAAGATATACTAATGAAAAACAATGGAAGAAGGGTGTAAAGACAAGTATAGAAACTACATGTCAAATGTAGAGTACCAAATAGAGAATAGTTTGTCAAAATACAATATAGTTGGTAAAACTAAAAGAATTTGAAAATAATCAATAGATAGTTTACCAACATGAAATCCAAGAAAAAAATCCAAAACATAATATGATATGAAATATTACTCTAGTTTTGGAAGAGAATTATGACATAAAGGATTTTAGTCAAAAGCCATGAGGATTAGATAATTGTAAAATAATTAATATTAAAAAAATACTAATTGAGATAGTTGGAAGATATAAACTTAATACCAATTGAAATAAAAACTTGAAACATTGATCAAAAAGCCATTTGAAAGTCAAAATTGTCCACAAATAAATAGTAGAACAAAATAAAGGAATGATCGATATAAAATAGAGCAATTGATAAAGAATAATCTCATTATTTGCAAAATCTATATGCTTACCTAAGTTCATGCATTTGAACTCAATTACCTTATCATGCTATATGAATACTCTTTTTGATAAACATGAAGGTAAAGGAGAAAAATACTTGAGAAAGAGAAATTCAGTCGACTTGAATGCTCCCCCTCAAAGTACTACCAAAGTTGATAAAAATTATGAATTTTGGATAAGTCCTCAACAAGGAAAGCCAAATCAATTAAGCATGAAAGAAAAGCCAAATCAACGAAAGCATAATATTCATCAAGATAAGATCTAAAAGTTAATATTAGCAAGATGACATATTTAACCCATATGAAAGAGAGAGATAAGATAATAAGGACAATCACATACACTCTCATAAACCCTTCAAAATAAAAATATCATGACCTCAATCAATAAGATATAAAAATGAAAAAAATATGGGTCCATGATAAACTATGTATACGACATATTAGAGGATATAGATGAATTAAAATAATTTATTTGCTCCCTCTCAAAATATGCGTAACTAGTTTCAAAGCACTTATAGCATCAAAATTAGAGGTAAATCAACTATGGATTTCTTCCCCTTGCTCAATGCATATAAGGCTATAAAATCGTCATAAAATGAATAATGTCATCTTTAGTCAAGAAGAGATATCCAATTAATACTTATTAAAGATGAAAATTCAAAAGAATATTCTAATTTAGCACATGTAATCAAAAGATGTCATCATGAAGAAGAATAAGGACAGTTAAATCAATCATGATGAGAGTCAAAATATCGCTCAAAAATAAAATAAAAATAAACCTCAAATATCATGTCCATGATTATCTAATCGAGAAAGAATCAACCAATTTATTACTTTGCATGGACTAGGTATGTTGTACCACATATTTATCCAACAACGGATAAATCCAAACCTTTCTAATGGTAAATTAATAACCCATAAAGTTCAAATAGCAAAGGTCATATGTGATAAACCATGAGTAGTCAAAGTAGAGTAATAAATTAACTTGATAATCTCATAACGAGATAATTTAAGACTACTTAATCATTAGGATCATTCATAAAGAAAACAAATGAATAAACATGATCCAATGATAAATCTCGTCAAGAAAAAATTCAAAATCCATATTTATAAAGAATCTTACAGATCAATAAAAATATGGAAAAAAATCAATCTCAAAATGATCACACATTCAATCTAAAGAGATGTAATGATAATACGATAAAATCATGACTCAAAAAGTGAGAGAAATTTAAGAAAGACTTGCTAATGACTAGTATGGAAGAAAGTTAAAACAAGGAATCACAAACCTCTAAGAGAAAATAAGATCTAATAAAGAATTTATAAAACTAGTTTTAGAGATCAAGCATATCACAAATCTTGTTTTTGTAAACTAGCATATCATATATAGATTGAAGTATAGGAATATAGTTAGATGTGTGAAAGTGAGCCAAAATTATATAGCTTAATAATATATCACAAATAAGCAAACTATATAATCCAAATAAGATTAATGAGGGAAGCCATTAACAAGATAAATGTGCTTATTAAATCTTAAGTCACTAACACTAAAAATACTTGCTTAAGCAAAGAGTTCTCAATAAGTATAATACATTTTGAATGATCAAAATGATTTATAGACTCTTTATTAAGCAAGGATAAGAGTATAAGATAACAAAATAAAAAGAATTAGATTCTTATCAAGTATAGGCCAAAAGAGATATTCATGTAAACACAAATAAAATAAATCTCTTTGCCAAGTATAGAGATTAACCCAAGATAATGAAATAATGGATCGATCTTGTCACCCCCCAGTTTTCGAATTAGGGATATTTTTGTCATTTTTCAAGTTTTATAATTTTTAGGAATTTTTATGTATTTTATGTGATTTTTTGGGATTTATTTGGTTTGGTTTGGATTTTATCCAATTCGGACTCAAGTTGGAGATCCGAGTAGCCTGGACCCTAGTGGGACCCACATACTAGCTGGACTTGGCCCACATACCATCATAATTAGGTTAGAAATCATAAACCCAACTTCTATGGCTTAATAAGTCATTTTAGAGCTTGATTAGTATTTAGATTTTTAAACCGAAACAAACCGAAACAAATCCGAACCAACCCAACCAAAGTTTAATGGGTTGGAGGGTTATTGGATCACACCCACAACCCAATAACCCCCCCCCCCCCCCCCCCCACTTGGCCGGCCATGAGTAGGAGCCCCCCCCCCCCCCCCCTTTCTTCCTCATTAAGCAAACTCTCTCTCTCTCTCTCTCTCTCTCAAATTCTTTCTTTCTTTCCAAGCTCTCTCTCTCTCCAAAAAAACCTTCTAGGTATGCATTCAATTCCCCATTAATTCTCCTTTTTCATTAATAGCTTTCACAATAAGTGTAGAGAAGAGGATTCTCTACACTTTGCCCCAAGAAATTGTAGGTTTCCTAAAAATCTAGGTTAGAGGATTAATTAGGGGTTTTCTAATTAGAGTGGGATGTATATATGTATATATGTCTATGTAGTATATATATATGTATTTGTGTGAGTGTGTGTAGAGAGTGGTGTGAGAGTGATGGTGGTGAGAGTGTGTGTTTGTGAGGGTGTGAGTGTTAGAGTGTGTGTTTGTGTGAGTGTTTGTGTGTGTATGTGTCTATATATATATATATCTATAGGTGTGTATATATATATTTATATATATAAGGATATGTAGGTATGTATTTATATATATATATATACATGTGTGTGTGTATGTGGTTATATATATATAAATGGATATGTGTGTGTGTGTAATTATATATATGTAGATAGATGTGTGTGTGTGTTTGTGTATAGGGATATAGATATATATATAATATATATATATATATATATATATATATATATATATATATATATATATATATATATATATATATATATATAGATATATATATAGATATATATATATATAGAGAGAGATAGATGAGAGGGAGGAAGAGAAGAAGAAGAGGAGAAGCAACTGCAGCAGCAGCTAGCAGCAATTGCAGCAGCAGCTAGCAGCAGGCAGTAGCAGCTGCAGCATAGCAGCAATGGCAGCAGCAGTAGCAGCTGCTTGCAGCAGCAGTTTACCCCCCATTTACCCCCCTTTAAGTCCCCTTTTTACCCCTTAAACCACCCCCCCTATAGATATATATATGTATATATGTATATAGATGTATATATATATATATGGTAGATGGATATATATAGAGAAGATTAGAAGAAGTTTAAGAAATTAGAAGAAGAAAAGTTAGAAAAGAATTAGAAGTTAGAATAAGAAGAAATGGAGGAAGTTGAGAAGAGGATTAGAAGAAGATAGAAGGAGAATTAGAAGATTAGAAGAAGTAAGGAGTTTAGAATAAGAAGAATAGGAAGAAGAGTTGGAAGAAGAATGGGAAGAAAGATAATAAGAAGAAGGGGAGGAAAAGGATAAGGAGAATAGAAATTTGAAGAGGAGGAAATAGAAGAAGAAGAAGAATAGGAAGGGAGAGTAGGAAATAGGAAATGGAGGAGGTCGAGTTAGAGAGTGAAACGGAGCTCGGAGTATCGGAATGAGTTGAAACTTGGCGTGGGGCTAGAATACGTGAATTAGATTTTGCGGGTAGGCTCCCGAGTGGAAATCAGGGTTGTAGGGCACCGGTATCGCGCCGTACCATTACGTATCTTAAAATATTCAAGATATCGGCAATGGGCCGTATCATGGACTGGATGTCCACGTTACCTAGGTATTTTGGTAGGTAATGAATGTATAGGCTAGTATCTTACTATCCTAGGGAGCACGGGTCAAAATACCAAGCATAGGTAGGCAAACTAGGTTTCCACCTAGGCTAGGAATTTACCTTAGAAAAGGTAAAATAGGATATTGGCCTACGGCCAAGATTTGAGTTTCGAAGTCCAAGATGGACTTGGATATGGGTTGTAGAGGTTGGTAATAGTTAGAAATAGTCGCCTAGACCTAGTCTTGACCTCGGTTGACCACGGCTGACTTTTTAGACCAAAAGTCAACTATGGGTCAACACTTTACCCAATTTAGTCCCAAATTCCATTAGACTTGTGTAGTTGACCAAAAGTCAACTATTAGTCACCATTGACCTAGGATTAACCTAGGATTGACCAGAGTTGATCGAAGTTGACCAGAGTTGACCGGTTGACCAAAAGTCAACTGTAAGTCAACCGTTGACTCAAATCGACCTAGATTAATTCCGTTTGACTTGCATTGACCCAGTATGACCTGGTTAGGCCTAATATGACTTAGGTTGACCTCGTACAGTCAAGTTTGACGTGTCTTGACTTAGAATGACTTAATAGAATTTAAATTATCTTGACTTTATTTCCTAAGCATAGTATTGATACATCTTGTTCTCTATAGGTCCTCGAGACGCTGCATTTGCTCCAGTAGACATATCATACCATATTACAGACGAGTACATTCTCTGACACTTTTCAAATTTATAATAATTATTATGATTCATGTAATTAGTGTGGATATGCTTGTTCTCGACACATTGATCACACGGATTGGTATTCATGGATCCCGACATGAGATGTTATTCCTCGTTATCTTGGTATATCTTGTGCAAGCTCCCTTGTAGTTCTTGTGCAGTATATGGACACCGATTCTCGAGGAGACTTGCTCCCTTCTCGTAGAATCCCGTGTCGTAACGTATCTTGCTTGGATCCACTCTACCAGTCGGGGACGGGGAGTACTAGTGTAGATGTGTGGTCATACCCGCCTTGTATATATTGTGAACCTTGTGAATGCCAATCCTATACCACACATATGATTGGCTAGATCATAACCTTGTACAGACCCAATCCGGCCACATGTTGTAGCTAGTACTCACACACCTAGATATATGACTCTTGTTTCTTGTACATGCCATGATCAGTTTACTTGCCTTGTTCTAGCTCTAGTTTTACAGCTTACCTTGTCATGATACTCACATGTACATTCTATGATTTTTTTTGTATATACTCTCTATTTACAGTCTTATAGCTTTTGTCATATCTTGTGAACTGTTGTTAGTAGATTGTACTCGTTCCATCCTGACAGGATATGTTGAAAATATTACAGATGCGGATGAGGGAGATTACAGTACCTACTACGGTCCGGATGACGTAGTAGGCTTAGACTTGGAGACGTTGGTCCAGCAGGGCTTAGCTCCGCCTGACGAGACCTTACCTATTGCTTAGTTAGAGTGGGTCTTTTGTACTGGACTTTGTCTCCAGCTACTTTTGAGACTGTTATTATTATGGATTGTATTAGAGACTTGGACTTATATATATTCTTGTGTTGGACTTGACAGGTTATATATTTTATCGTCTTGTTGTCTTTATCTTTCAGTCTTTACTTTATTATCTTAGAGTTGTGATTGAGTACTCGTATATATTCATTGCTTGTCCTCCGTTCGGAGTTGACCATATTCTCGACAGGTTTTTGATATATATATAAACTGTTTAGAGTAGAAAAACCTACAGCGTTCTACGCCGTTTTTACGGTGAGGGCTGGGCATTGTCACGTGCACGTGCCCTTATAGCGGGTGCGGGTCGTGACACGTTTTAGTGGTGGCCCATGCAGGTCGAGAGTCGCAATTAGTGCGATGTCGTAGTGGCGCTCGACTTAGAGTGCTATTACGAGCCTGCGGTACATATCTAGGATAGGCTATAGGCTAAGAGTACTCAATCACAGTAGGATCTTTCCTTGCTTATCTTGCTTACCGTCTTTGATATTGATTTAATGCATTCTAGCTGTCCTCCCTTGATAAAATCCTTCATGTGCCATATTGATATCTTCTTTTCAATCTGTCTCCAGGATGGTTATGACTCATTCTCCTGGCGAGGAGCACGGGGAGACGGAGAGGTCTGCCACCTCTGGCGGGCAGGCTCCGGTCACTTCCCCTGCAGATGGGACTTCTGTTGGGGCTCTCGGGGGTACTCCTCCAGCGCTCTCGATGACCGTCCCTGGGGTTGCGGGTGCTCTTTTCGCAGTGCCGGAGGCTACGACGGAAGTTGTCGGGGGCGTTCTTCCTCCTGCTGCGCAGCGGATTCCTCCACTAGTTGCAGATGTACTTCCACCTCCACCTCCTCTGCCTACAGATATGGGGCAGATGCTTACCTTCCTCCAGCAGATGCTGGAGACTCAGATAGCCCAGGCCGAGGCTCAGCAGAGGCAGACAGACGCGATGCGTCAGGGCATGGAGGATGCCCATCAGTTGGCCCTTGCAGCCGTGGAGCAGAGGGCTCCGTATCAGGGGACGCGACCGAGGTACGGGGATATCCAGGACTTCAAGAAGCTTGGGCCCCGTGACTTTAGCGGGACCGAGGGTGTGGTCTATGCAGATTATTGGCTCGAGGATATCGAGCGGCAGATGAGGGCCTCCCGCCTGGCAGACGACCTGAAGGTCGAGGCGGTAGGTTTGTAGTTGCTAGACATTGTACGCACTTGGTTCAGAAACGAGCCAGCCCTAGCTGGAGAGGGCCATACTTGGGCAGAGTTCAAGCTCCTCTTCAAGGAGAAGTTCTTTTTTCCTACGGACAAGATCGACCTGGTGCGACAGTTCCAGGATCTGCAGCAGGACAGTCTATCTGTGGAGGAGTACGCAGCGAAGTTCGGCCGTCTGAGCCGATACGCAGAGTACATAGTTCGAGACCCGGAGATTAGGGCGAGCCGTTTCAGGGAGGGGCTCACTTGGGATATCAAGATTCTCATTTCCTTCTTCTATGAGACTTATATCCAGATCTACGCGGAGGCCCGCAAGGTAGAGCGGGAGTGGGGCTTGAAGCCCAAGAGGGAGCGTGATCTTTTCTCGGGGGCTACTAGCAGCACAGGGGCTGCTAAGCGCCCTCAGCTTCAGCATCGTTCTTTCCAGCATCACCAGCCGCAGGTGCAGGCCAGAGCACCGGTTCAACAGCAGGTGCAGCATACTCAACAGAGGCAGGCACAGCATGGGGCTCCTTGTAACTTCTGCAAGAAGCCCGGTCACATCTGGGAGGTCTACCGGAAGAGGCTGGACTTGTGCCTCTATTGCGGGGAGGCTGGACATCAGTTGAGAGATTGTCCTACGAACCATCGCCATGCAGCTCAGGGAGCACAGGGTAGGCCACCTATGGCACCGCATCACGCCCTCCACCAGCAGCGGGATATACCCCGCCAGGACAGGGCTTTTGCGATGACATTTGAGGATCCTGCACGCATTGGACTAGGAGGTAGGATCTTGCTCTTTCTTTTACCTGTTCTTTCCGCCCATTGATTGATGATTGCTTTCTTAGTACCTTTAGTTTGCATATGTGATGATCATGCTAGATTAAATAGAAAACCCCAATGAAGACTACAATAACACGATACTGTAGAGACTACAATAATACGATACTGTAGAGATTTAAAACCATGCATGTGTTCTGATTTCCTGGATTACATGTTATATAGCTTAGGATAAAAATTAGTAGACCTTGATTGTTGGGTGCTTGACCTAGAGAAGAGTACGACCGTTTGAATTTCGAGGACGAATTTTTTTTAAGGAGGGTAGATTTGTCACCCCCCAGTTTTTGAATTAGGGGTATTTTCGTCAATTTTCAAGTTTTATAATTTTTAGGAATTTTTATGTATTTTATGTGATTTTTTGGGATTTATTTGGTTTGGTTTGGTTTGGATTTTATCCAATTCTGACTCAAGTTGGAGACCCGGGTAGCCTGGACCCTAGTGGGACCCACATACTAGCTGGACTTGGCCCACATACCATCATAATTAGGTTAGAAATCATAAACCCAACTTCCATAGCTTAATAAGTCATTTTAGAGCTTGATTAGTATTTAGATTTTTAAACCGAAACAAACCCGAACCAACCCAACCTAAGTTTAATGGGTTGGAGGGTTATTGGATCACACCCACAACCCAATAACCCCCCCCCCCCCCACTTGGCCGGCCATGAGTAGGAGCCCCCCCCCCTTTCTTCCTCATTAAGCAAACTCTCTCTCTCTCTCAAAATTTTTCTTTCTTTCCAAGCTCTCTCTCTCTCCAAAGAAACCTTCTAGGTATGCATTCAATTCCCCATTAATTCTCCTTTTTCATTAATAGCTTTCACAATAAGTGTAGAGAAGAGGTTTCTCTACACTTTGCCCCAAGAAATTGTAGGTTTCCTAAAAATCTAGGTTAGAGGATTAATTAGGGGTTTTCTAATTAGAGTGGGATGTATATATGTATATATATATGTCTATGTAGTATATATATATGTATTTGTGTGAGTGTGTGTAGAGAGTGGTGTGAGAGTGATGGTGGTGAGAGTGTGTGTTTGTGAGGGTGTGAGTGTTAGAGTGTGTGTGTGTCTATATATATATATATTTTATATATATATATATATATATATATATATATATATATATATATATATATATATATATATATATATATATATATATATATATAGGTGTGTATATATATATTTATATATATAAGGATATATGGGTATGTATTTATATATATATATATATACATGTGTGTGTGTATGTGGTTATATATATATAAATGGATATGTGTGTGTGTGTAATTATATATATGTAGATAGATGTGTGTGTGTGTTTGTGTATAGGGATATATATATAGAGAGAGAGAGAGAGATGAGAGGGAGGAAGAGAAGAAGAAGAAGAGGAGAAGCAACTGCAGCAGCAGCTAGCAGCAGGCAGTAGCAGCTGCAGCATAGCAGCAATGGCAGCAGCAGTAGCAGCTGCTTGCAGCAGCAGTTTACCCTCCATTTACCCCCCTTTAAGTCCCCTTTTTACCCCTTAAACCCCCCCTATAGATATATATATGTATATATATACATCGATGTATATATATATATATGGTAGATGGATATATATAGAGAAGATTAGAAAAAGTTTAAGAAATTAGAAGAAGAAAAGTTAGAAAAGAATTAGAAGTTAGAATAGGAAGAAATGGAGGAAGTTGAGAAGAGGATTAGAAGAAGATAGAAGGAGAATTAGAAGATTAGAAGAAGTAAGGAGTTTAGAATAAGAAGAATAGGAAGAAGAGTTAGAAGAAGAATGGGAAGAAAGATAATAAGAAGAAGGGGAGGAAAAGGATAAGGAGAATAGAAATTTGAAGAGGAGGAAATAGAAGAAGAAGAATAGGAAGGGAGAGTAGGAAATAGGAAATGGAGGAGGTCGAGTTAGAGAGTGAAACGGAGCTCGGAGTATCGGAATGAGTTGAAACTTGGCGTGGGGCTAGAATACGTGAATTAGATTTTGCGGGTAGGCTCCCGAGTGGAAATCGGGGTTGTAGGGCGTCGGTATCGCGCCGTACCATTGCGTATCTTGAAATATTCAAGATATCGGCAATGGGCCGTATCATGGACTGGATGTCCACGTTACCTAGCTATATTTGGTAGGTAATAAATGTATAGGCTAGTATCTTACTACCCTAGGGAGCACGGGTCAAAATACCAAGCGTATGTAGGCTAACTAGGTTTCCACCTAGGCTAGGAATTTACCTTAGAAAAGGTAAAATAGGATATTGGCCTACGGCCAAGATTTGAGTTTCGAAGTCCAAGATGGACTTGGATATGGGTTGTAGAGGTTGGTAATAGTTAGAAATAGTCGTCTAGACTTAGTCTTGACCTCGGTTGACCACGGTTGACTTTTTAGACCAAAAGTCAACTATGGGTCAACACTTTACCCAATTTAGTCCCAAATTTCAGTAGACTTGTGTAGTTGACCAAAAGTCAACTATTAGTCACCATTGACCTAGGGTTGACCAGAGTTGACCAGAGTTGACCGGTTGACCAAAAGTCAACTGTAAGTCAACCGTTGACTCAAATCGACCTAGATTAATTCCGTTTGACTTGCATTGACCCAGTATGACCTGGTTAGGCCTAATATGACTTAGGTTGACCTCGTACAGTCTAGTTTGACATGTCTTGACCTAGAATGACTTAATAGGATTTAAATTGTCTTGACTTTATTTCCTAAGCATAGTATTGATACGTCTTGTTCTCTATAGGTCCTCGAGACGCTGCATTTGCTCCAGTAGATATATCATACCATATTACAGGCGAGTACATTCTCTGACACTTTTTTAATTTATAATGATTGTTATGATTCATGTAATTAGTGTGGATATACTTGTTCTCGACACATTGGTCACACGGATTGGTATTCATGGATCCCGACATGAGATGTTATTCCTCGTTATCTTGGTATATCTTGTGCAAGCTCCCTTGTAGTTCTTGTGCAGTATATGGACACCGATTCTCGAGGAGACTTGCTCCCTTCTCGTAGAATCCCATATCGTAACGTGTCTTGCTTGGATCCACTCTACCAGTCGGGAACGGAGAGTGCTAGTGTAGATGTGTGGTCATACCCGCCTTGTATATATTGTGAACCTTGTGAATGCCAATCCTACACCACACGTATGATTGGCTAGATCATAACCTTGTGCAGACCCAATCCGGCCATATGTTGTAGCTAGTACTCACACACCTAGATATATGACTCTTGATTCTTGTACATGCCATGATCAGTTTACTTGCCTTGTTCTAGCTCTAGTTTTACAGCTTACCTTGCCATGATACTTACATGTACATTCCATGATTTTCTTGTATATACTCTCTATTTACAGTCTTATAGCTTTTGTCATATCTTGTGAACTGTTGTTAGTAGATTGTACTCGTTCCATCCTGACAGGATATGTTGAAAATATTACAGATGCGGATGAGGGAGATTACAGTACCTACTACGGTCCGGATGACGTAGTGGGCTTAGACTTGGAGACGTTGGTCCAGCAGGGCTTAGCTCCGCCTGACGAGACCTTACCTATTGCTTAGTTAGAGTAGGTCTTTTGTACTGGACTTTGTCTCCAGCTACTTTTGAGACTGTTATTATTATGGATTGTATTAGAGACTTGGACTTGTATATATTCTTGTGTTGGACTTGACAGGTTATATATTTTATCGTCTTGTTGTCTTTATCTTTCAGTCTTTACTTTATTATCTTAGAGTTGTGATTGAGTACTCGTATATATTCATTGCTTGTCTTCCGTTCGGAGTTGACCATATTCTCGACAGGTTTTTGATATATATAAACTGTTTAGAGTAGAAAAACCTACAGCGTTCCACGTCGTTTTTACGGTGAGGGCTGGGCGTTGTCACGTGCACGTGCCCTTATAGCGGGTGCGGGTCGTGACAGATCTAGAGAATGCAAAATATTATAGCCATTATGAAATAATAGTATTCTCTAGAAATGGGAGATCTCTAACCAAAAGCTCAAACCATAGTAGCTATGGACATAAGACATATGATGTATCAATTACATGGATTCTCATGTGCTACAACAACATCATTGGGAAACATTAAGTCCAAAGAAGCATAAACCCAAGGAATGAGCAAGGAAAGCACATTAAAAATAAGAAAGCTGATCGGATTATCCATCGGATTTCAGCGGAAGTCCGGCGGATTATCCGAACTTAGTGCTCACAAAGCTGCTGGAATTGATCGGATTATTCGTCGAATTTCAGCGGAAGTCCGTCGGATTATCCGAACTATGTGCTCACAGACTTGTTGTTTGCAGTCGGATGATCCGTCGGATTATACCAAAAATCCGTCGAATTTTCCGTCTCTCTATAAAATCAAATTTTTCAAAGAGATTTCATAGTGCACCAAAAAAAAGTGAATAGATATAGTCTAGAAAATGTACACTAATTAAAGAGATAAAATCAACATACAAGATAAGGCACAAAAACATGTGATCCTTAAAAGAACTTTCATAAATAGTCATGAACAAGACACTAATAAAAGATTTCTCTCAACATCCCAACTTAAAGGTATAAAATAAATACATATGAAAAGTTAGGAATCACATAGTTAAAACTATATATATATAAATAGGCATACATGAGAAGATTCAACAATCAAGAAAAAAATATGTATCCATAAAGTCAACCAAAAAGCTAAAAAGACATCATTAAAAGAAAGCTTTAAGGAAGAAGCTTATTGATTCAAAAAGAGATACACAAATTTGATCAAAAGAATCAATAGCTAGAGTATGAGTTAAGCACAAGTTTAAAAGTAACAAGTATGAATAAATACTCTTCAAGTTAATATAAAATTTGAGCTTAACTCATATGCCTACATAAAGGTATTTATACAAAAATAGATATCAATATAAGAGATACATGAACTATATGTAGATAGAAATTTAAAGTATATAGTCATGTATCCTTAATGAATATTTGAAAAACCATTACAAATTCAAAAACATGTATAAATAAACATCATTAGGCAAAGACATAATTGATTCTCAAGAAGATAATCAAGATAAAGTATGAGAATCAATAATGAATATATTATGTAAGCACAAGGTTAAAATGGAAGTATAAGTGTATACTTGTCAAGTGATAAGAAGCTTGTGCTAAACATATATATTCACAAATACCGATATAAAGTAAATATTACAAATTAATGAGAAATCGGTAAGAAGTAACTATCCTCAAAAACTTTAGAGACGGAGAGTTAAAATCATATTAACTCAAATAAAAAACAAGCTCATATGGACTAGAGTGATATGCATGCTTCATAATATAGAGATTAAGAATAACAAGCATGCATAAATCAAATGTGTCACACTTAATAGAAAATGAGTGATAAACTACATAGTGTGAACTAATCATTTAAGCCGAGTAACTAGTCATGCTAGATAAAAAAAATAATAAGAAAATTAACTAAGCATGCTAGTATTATATCTCACATTGATTTATACAATAAGCAACTAAGGATATCAATATGAGCTAGTAGCAAGACATCAAGAGAAACATGCTCGACTCTACAAATATAAACCATTTAAAGAGAATCAATTAGCATGTTACCAAAGTGGCTCTAGTGGCCATACTTGTGTTGGTGCAATTGCTTAGAAGATGACCTTTGAGCTTTGCAACCACCAATACGCTCCTCGGTGCTATGTCCCGATACAAGAAGCTCCACCTACAACATTAGGCGAAGACTTTGGTATCCAAATAAACTTGGATCCACATTTGTTAGCTTTAGGGACCCATATACTATTTACTCTAGCATTGGTACAAAATTCCTACGAATAGGACAAGTTAAATTCATGTTTCCAATACGAGAGCAATAGAAGCACCTCATACTAGTGTGTGCACATGTATCGGAATGAGCATGATTATGAACATGTGACATACTAGATTGATGAATATATTTAGAGTGAGCATGCATGGATTTGGTCTTAAGAATATCATGTTCTAATATCAAATCATCATGCATACAAGTAAGAGAATCAAATTTAACATTTAAAGCATTATTCTCTTTTTCAAATGAAACAATTCTAGAAATAAAATCATCATTTTGTTTCTTTAAAGAGTCAACAGAAGAATCATGCAAATAATTTAGCTCATGAGTTTGCCTCTTAAGATCTTCCATTGATGAGGAAAGAGATTTAATTTTCAAAATTAAAGCCTCATTAAAACTCTTTAAAGAAACACAAGATGAGTTTTGAGAATCAAGTCTAGATAATAAAACATTGTTTTCATTTCTCAAAAACTCATTTGCTTCTTCTAAATGAACAACCTTTTCGGAAAGTTCTTCATTTGTAGAATAAAGGTTATCAAGAATCTCTAAGGATTGTTTAGCCATGGCTTTCCACTTAGAGAATTTCTTGCATTTAGAAGAAGGATGATTGTCTATACTACTAGAAATAAAACCCTCTTTATCAGAGGAGGATAAATAAGATGCCATAGAAAAATAACAAGGATCTACTCTAAGGATGTTAAGCCTAACAATAGAGTCCTTGCTCTGATACCAATTGTAGGAACCCTAGAGGGGGGGTGAATAGGGTCAAGCTAACTAATCAAGCACTTAGCACAAGCTAATTGGCAATTTAAAAATATAAGTGCAAGAGAAGAAGCAATAACAATACCGACACCCGATGTATCCTGGTATCCTCCCAAGAGGCACTCCAGTCCCGGAACTCTCTCCGGCTTTAATCCACTATTTGAGTAAATTGTTACACACGAGTTTGGATCCGAAGAACTCGCCAACTTCTTACACGAGAGCTTTAATCCGAAGGCCTCTCCAACTTCAACCGAGAGTTTGGATATGAAGACTCTCCAACTTCAACCGAGAGTTTGGATACGAAGACTCTCCAACTTCAACCTTTCACAATAGGTTTTGATCTCCTTATACAATAAGATGAAGATCTTACTTTTCAACTCAATAACTCTAACACAATTTATGGATGACAAATAAAAGCTTTGTAGAGTTGTTTGTGGATAGGCTTTGGTGGTTTAGAAATTTTTAGGCTCAAAGCATCAACCTTGAATGAAGGGGTTCAAGGCTATTTATAACCAAAGCAAAGAAAAGTGCAATAGTGCAACTTTCTCAGGCTGACGGATCATCCGTCGAATTTTTGCGGAAATCTGCCGGATCATCCGCCTGTATAGTCCAACGGCTATAAATAGAGCCGTTGGGATCAATCATTCGTAAAATCCGACCGTTGGAATGCAAACGGTCATATGGCAGAAAATTTGTCGGAATTCTGCAGTTTTCTGCCGGATAATCCGAACACTCACAGAAGGTATTCTGTGAGACCCGCCGGATTATCCGCCAGGATTCCGAAGATTGTCCTGGGTTATTTTCTACCCTAGCTCCGAGTGCGTGGCTCCGGAGATGTCGTCGGGTGGTTCAGAGAAATCTTGTAGGATTCGTCGTCTTTGGCCCACCATGATTTCTTCATTGTATATGTCCACATTGATCTTGCTTATTGCTTTTCTGTATGTACATGTTAGACGAACAAAGCAATATACATAGTAGCAAGTGTGATAATTTTAATGCACATTAGGACAATGCCGAGTTTAAGTATAAGAGCTAAGGTGATAGCATAAATGTTAGTGATATTATAATGATTAAATTTAATTGAATAACCACAAGAAAAAATATAGTTTTAATTTTGGCAACTCGATTAAATTTAAGATAGAAAGCTCATATCACTAATATGTAAACCAATAGGCACATATCACCAAAGGTATAAGTATAAGTAGAAATGCTATAGTGATAGTATAAAGATTAGTGATAATAAAATACTAAACTAAACATATTAACCATATTCAAAAACATGATACAATCATTGGGCCAATAATGTGGACGTATCATTATAGAATTCTTGGTATTATCATGCAAAAACATCATTGAGGCATCGTTAACATTAACATCTTAAACATGTTATGACAATTCTCATAGAAAGTATTCACTTAGCATGTACGTTATGTTTGAGCAATGTTTTATAGCAAGGCATCTTTCTAGCATACTGAATTTAACATGTTAAGCAGGTTCTCATATTGAAAGGCTACATCACAGCATCATTTATTTGGCACGTTAAGCAGGCAAGTTAAACCAACACATATATTGAGTATATCACATTTAAGTGATTTCTTACCGATAGCCAACTCCTTCGTACCTGCATCAAATATAGGTTAACTATTACACTTACTCTGCCTGCACAAAACATTCATTAGCGTGCATCCTTACAACATGATCATCAATGTTTGTACACCATTTTCAGACGTTGCCCTATAGGACTTCATAGGGTATACGACGCGCCATTCCACCAGGTTGCGAGCCCGAATGGAATGTCTCGATACCACGTACCCTTAAAGTACGTTTACACTTCTCCCATGGTTGGATCGGTCCCCTAACGTCCCGGGGTACCGTCCGAGGAAGCAGTCACCCCCTTGTATACAAGTTGTCCCTGACCATGTGAATGCGTGTCCGACTCGATCGTGATCATAAAACGCATGGTGAAATATTAAAATAAGTAAAGGCAACAGTGCATCATTCAACTCATCCATGTCGTTTTCAACGACTCATTATTTCTAATATTTCCATCATTTTACTTGGTGATCTCGACGATCCCAAGCCTCATCATTTTTCATTCATTGCTTCATTGCAACAGTCCTCATAATATTACTTTCAAGGAGGAATAACCAGCATTCATTCATTTCAAAGGGACCTATAGCATTTCATTCATTTCATAGAAACATTTATTCTTCTTTCATTGCTTATAAGAAAACATGCAACATTTTATATATTTGCAGCAGTTATACAGAGTGTACATGATTCTAGTATTTCATTTGGATCATTAGGTCGATAGCATAGCCAGTCCTCTTCTTATTCTATCATTCACAAGGCATCTCATTATTCAAGTGTTCTACTTGTTCCGACAACGTTAAGCATAAGGGACATTATCAATTCATTCTCAGGCATCGTCACATTAGCAGTTCAAGTGTGATTCGTTCAGCAATTCAATGCTCATGTGTTATTCATTTCAACGTTAGGCAACTTAAGCATTTCTATTATCCAGCAACCAAAACATGGGACATTTAGGGATAATTCATAACATAACATTTCTCTATTTTATTAAGCATGCAGGAATACGGAGGAGGGAGGATAGTTCCACTCACCTAGTACAATGAGTCTCACTATTCCAATCGCACATGTTCCCACCAAGCGTAGCTCCACCAGCGAGCCACGTTCCAATACCCATTCCGTCTAGCCAGCTACGAGAGACTGCATCAGTCTCAATTCTCCTGATTTCCAACCCAAGTCACGGTCCAACATTCTGATCGCATCCAACAAGCCAACCAAATGCCTCGCGCGGAGCGGGGCATTACATCCACATCCTTCCTACAACGCAAGTATCTAAAGTAGAATTTTCCCAGCACAGGCAGCAGTATATGCTTCAAGCAGCAACGACAATTTATCCTTGTATGGTTGAACAATCCTATCCAAAAAATTCTTCTCCGTGAAGGACATGATGGAATAAAAACCCCAATTTGTCACGAGCAACCCATTCGACTCCAAGATCTGCATAACATGGTGCCTAGGAATCAACTTCTTCTCCAAGCTGAAGCTCAACATACATGGTCGAAGAGCAATATATCTCTGTGTAAACCCTGCTTTCTCCACCAAAAATGCCATCTTTGCTCGAATGTTCTCCTCCGAAAGCCGAATGATGAAGGGGAACTTCTGGATCGCAGAGAGTAGCTCCCCGTTCGTCTGTCCACCCGAAGCTCTTAAAAAGCTCCATCCTAGCCTTCAACGTGTATCTTCCGATGCCGCAGAAGGACAAGAAAGCGACGGCAAACATTGGGGAACCCCGAGGGAATCCGAATTCCTCCACTCTCTTTAGCACCGACCTGATCGATGTGGTGCTCATTCTAAAGAGGCTAGTGGTCCTCGCTACGACATTTCTGATGCCGGTCTGCGGGAGGCCATACTCCTTCAAAAGCGCAATCTTGGGGGCGATCCCCTCGACGTCGTGGGTGATGAGGCCCCGGTTTTTCGTGAATAATAAGACGAGCCTCCTCATGTCGCCGTCGAGGAAGGAAAGCCCATGCCGCGGATGGCGCGGAGGTTGGGCTCCATGGTCCGGTCGGGGTCGACGAAGAGGATGGGGGGGGTAGTTGGTGATGAGGGTGGCGATCTGGGGTTCGGTGAGGCCGTGGTGTTTGAGGAAATGCCGGACCGAGTCGGGCTTGGAAGGGAAGGTGAAGTGGGAGATCCTCTTAGAGGCTTTCGCCGCTCGCTCGGGGGAGAAGCCGAACGATGTGATCAAGTACTCTGCCATGAAATTGGAGGAGGAGGAGGATGAGGGTTTGGGAGGGGATAGAGTCGAGAAATGTGGAAACTAATTCTAGGTATTGGTGGAGAGAGGAAGGAGAGAGATGGGGTTTTATTTCTAAAAATAAACATCACCATGATTTGGGATTAGATTTTTGTGTTCGAAGTATAGAAAAAGTTCTAATTCAATCTATGGAATGAAGATGATACGTGATCTATGAAGTGGAAAAAGAGAGAACATTATAATACCTCCTGATTTCTTTATTCATTCCCCTCAGGGCCACAAATGTAAACTCAATTGAATCCCAACTCATGTTGGTTCCTTGTTTAAATCCAAACTCAAGCTCCTACGTTCTTAAGCCCGACCGGCAGTTATCGTCGTTTTGCAAGTGTCAACTTCTCCTTCCTTTTCTCGTTCATTCAGCTAACAAATTCAAAGCCAACAATCACAAGTCTATCCCAAGGCCTCGTTTGGTTCACGGAATTTTTGGGTTGGAAAAGAAATGTGATTACTTTTCTATGTTTGGGTGCCAAAGAAATTGAGAGGAAAAAAAAAGTGATTCCCAATGGAAGGAACATTAGGAAGAAAAGTGATTACATTCATCCAAGCAAGGAATCACTTTTCTAAATTGAAGTATTCACTTTTCTTTCCAAATTTCTTGTCATTTCCAAACATTGGAAAAGAAAATCAATGAAAATTAAAATTTCTCAAAGGAAAGAAAATGACAAGGAATTGTTTTCCTTTCCCTTCCATTCCGCAAACCAAATGGGGCCCAAATCTATCCTCCTTCCTCCTTTCACAATTCGGTCATATCTTTTAGAGCATCTCCAATATATTGTGATTTCTATGTGATTGATATAAGACGCATGATATTCTAGATGGTAAGGCTATATTGATAAATGATAAAGTAGAAATTAGAAGGAAAGGTAAATTTTTGTAGTGGGAAAGTAATCATTGGTTGGATGGGAGAATCTCTTTCTTCCTTATTTTTCTTCTATGTGGGAATTATTTTTCTTTCCTTTCTCGTACTTTCCTTTGACATCGAAATATAGGAAAGCGAATGACTTTCCTTTCTCAATCCAATGATTCCGCCAACCAAACGAGGCCATACTTTTCTCCAATTTCCAAAACAACTTCTACTCTTCTTCTTTTCCTAAATATTTTTTTATTCATAATTGATGACATGAAGGTGAAGGCATTGTTGGGAGCATTGTCTAGTACTAAAAAACCACTTCACAATGTCTCATTGTCTTATGTAATTTTGTCATGTAAGCTTCATAATTTACTTAACAATTGTATTGAATAACTTAAATAAAAATCTGTTATTGTTATGTGACAACAACTTTCCTCCAAAGTCACAATAAGGTTGGAGATGCATTAAGGGTCTACTTGGTTTGAGGATGAAGAGAGTTAAATGAGAAAAAAAAAAATGTTTTGTTTGAGGGCGAAAATTTAAGAGGAGGAATCGTAGATGGTTAAGTGATGGTTAGTTTAACATTGTTTTGTCTATTTTTTCCATCTCAAATCAGGAGTTAACAAGAAAAATGCCGACTTGTTGTTCTAAAATTCCTAAAATATCCTTATTTTGACATATTTTAATTAAAAACTTAATCAAATCTAATTTTATACTATTGTATTTATTTTTTTAATCCTCAAAAACCTCAAATCTAAGCAAATATCATTAAACACATCACACTTAACTCTCATTCCAATCTAGGCAAGATTGTATGTAATGACTCCCCTCTTACTCAACTTTTTTTTACTTGATCCCTCTTAGTTTTTTTCCCCACTCAATTCAAAAAGCCTAAGGACAAAAAATATATTCTATTTCGTTAAAACTAACTATAATAATAGATTATTGTAATTTGGATAAAAGAAGAAATCTTGTTACAAGTAACAAGGATAGGTTACGAAAAAAAAAATTGTGAGTTGTTTATTACAAGGAAAAATGATGAAGAAATTGCAAAAAAATTATACTTTAAAAATAAGGAAAAAAATAGAATATATATATATATATATATATATATATATATATATATATATATATATATATATATATATATATATATATATATACAACATTGTAATAAAAAAAAAAAAAAAATATATATACAACATTGTCTCATTTAAAAATTTTACAAGAAAAAATTATCTTTGAAAAAAATTGTCGTGAAAGAAAAAAGTACAACGTATTCTTCAGAAATTCAAGTGGATGCGACTTATTATTAAAAACATTTTAAAAATAATTCTACCATAAAAATAAGAGAGATATAAATCCCCATCGTAGATGGCCTTAGTTCATAGAGTTATGGTCCAAGAAAAGGAAAACCATTAATTTCATTTGTTTGAGCAGGAAATGGAAATGGTTCCAAACAAAAAGAAAATTGGTCCACCGATCGTTTTTTTTCCTCTTAATTTCTTGCACTTACTACAAAAATCTATGACTAAACTATCTATGCTCAAGGGTTGATTTTACTATATTCATGATCTTTTAAAACACCGAAAAGAAAAAATGGTGAAAATTATAATTGTTCATGTCTATAAAAGTAACAAAGAATAATTATTATACTATCTTTTTGCAAACCAAATGATGTTGAAGATTATCTCAAAAAAGGGTCTAAATTATTCTAGTGACACCCCAACTACAACACTTAGTCATTTTGCACATTAATTTTTACTGCTTAATTTTGGCAATCCAACTTCATAAATTGATTTTTTGACAATGTTTTAAAAATCGGATCGATGATTGAACAAATTTTTTTGATATATGTCGGACGGGGTTCAATGGGGTTTAACCGTGGTTATAATAGACTTGGTTTGCTTTGGTTCAAATAGATAATATATCCACATTTACTTCTCGGTTTGGTTTGGTTCTTAGCTTGTTTGGTTTGGGATAATTTTACAACTATAAGGTCTCTCAAAACCAAATGGACCAAATCTCACACGATAAATATTTTTGAGATTTTTTTTTTGAAAATAAAAATTGGTTGGTTCAATTGTGAACCGTTTCAGCCGGTTCACCGGTTAAACCCAGTTCTAAAAAAAAATCGGCATTTAAAAAAAAATCTGGATCATGTCAGATCGGACTATTTTTTTAGCAGAACTATTTTTGAAGAACCAGGTTTGACAACACTGTTTTGTGAAGCACATTCGATCGCAATTTAGTTATACATAAGAGTTAATCGTCACAATATTGATCCATTTCATTACAAAAACTAACACAAAATTTAACAAAAAGATAAATAGACTATTAAGGAACAGAAAATTGACCAAAGATGTTTTAGAAGAACAATATGAAATTGTGGTGCCAAAATAATGTAACAAAAATATCCAAGTACTATATTTTAGGATGCAAGTAGAATAACTTATCAAAAATATACGATTTCTCTAGGGTCCAATGGAAGGTGGGTTTTGAAGATAGTTTTCAACTAGCACCATTAATGCAACCTCAGTCATTGCTGCAAGCGCAAAGACGAGTCTCAACTCTCAAGTTTCCAACGTGGGACGAGTAATGTTTCCCGACATGTTAATGGTCCGAAATCCTACATGGGAGGGGAGCAAAGAAAACGATGATCACATGGATTTTAAAAAAAAATATTATTAGATTTTAAAAAGAAATTGAAATTAAAATCGCCGTTGCCGGGGATCGAACCCGGGTCACGCGCGTGACAGGCGGGAATACTCACCACTATACTACAACGACTTGTGTGTTTATACTTAATGATCCATAAATATCTATAGAAACATAAATTGAAAAAATGGGGCAAACTATTGTAGACGGGGCTGCATCGGCACAACACTCTCCCTCCTCATCAATTCAGCCTCCCTCGTCAGCGAATTATCCTCACCGCCCCAGAGGATCCCGTCACCACCTCCTCCTCCAGTCAGAACCCACGCCAGCCCTAAATGTCCCCTGGTAATCCCCCCTTCACCCCTTTCGTTGTCAGCTGTTCTGGTCACGGATACCGGACATGACACTATAACGACCCGGCGACACGGGAATGGCACACATCCAGGTGTGTCCCAGTGTATTGTGGGATGACCGTGTGTCGTGTACAATTACGGGTTCGATGCGACGCGAGTACGCCACCGATTTTTTCGGAGTGCCCGTGTTTCCCCTGAAATAGTTGTGAAACTGCAATGTTTGAAAATCTTAATTATAGAAAAACCATATTTGATCAAAACTGTAGTTTTCTGAAACTGTACTAAACCACAAACAGCACCACATAACCTCAAAGTCATATTTGATCGAACTGTATTAATAATTTGGTTAATCCAAACTTAAGTGCAAACCGCATAACATTTGGAAAAAGAAAATAGGAGAGTGGAGGGATGTTGTGGATACGGTAGATATATATGTTGCACGAACACGGGTAAGGACATGGACACGGACATGGTGCATATTCTGGTGTGTCCTAGCATATTTTGGAGTGTCCGACTTGTGTCCTATATGTGCCCGACAACACAACCTACCTTTTGTAATGTCGGTGCTTCCTAGGTAGATAGCATGTAGGGTTAGGGCTGGGATTGGGTCAGGATTATATGGATAGAAATGTGGGAGGTAGCAAAGCTGCAATATTGTGGCGTATAGCCAACAATTACTACCGGAATGCAAACCTAACACCACTCAACTTGCTGCAATTAGAGCTGAAAGTGGGTTTACCATGTTGGTAGAGTTTTGGTTTCCTGCTATGACTGACGTGGATCATTAGTGTCACCTGTTGTCACGCAAGTAAATGATGGATATCATTTGCAACAGATGCTGTGAGCAAAGCAAACACTTGGACATGCACCTTTACTTGCGTAGCAAGTGAAATTATTGCAATTTGGAATTGCACGACAACTCAAATAGCAAGCAACAACAGACTCTTAATGCTTTACTTTTCACTATTGGTTCCAAGCACAATGGAGAGTTGCGATAATAGCTGATCCTCGTAGTAAAACTGTTTGACCTCTGAGCTCCTATATAATGAGTTTTCACAAAAGAATAAATGGTATGTGCAGCTGACCTCAAAGATGTCAGGTAATGGCTTCATTTTTGTTGTGTCTAACCTTTGCCTTCAATTAATATTGTATCTGTTCTTGAAGATTGGATTATACAATATTCATGGAAGAGTCGTTATTTGTTAATAATGTTTTCACTGGGATACATGATATATCTAGGGATTCCTATAAGTATCAGTGTTGGGCTACGTTCAATTGAATGATAATGGTTGATCACCAAAAATATTATGAAGCATAAAGCTTAATTCAGTGCCCAAATTGAACTAAAAAACAATAATTTGGAAACTGGAATATGATTCATTTTTCTAGTACTTATCTTCAATTCTTAAGATTTCATACCTAGAAATGTTATACTGTTTCCAGCATAAATTTATTTGTCCTATGAATAGGTCAAATGACTTTGAGAAGCTTGGATCCAGAAAAAAGTTCCATCACTGTCTGAATCTGTATGGTTCAGCGGACTATATACCAAACTGCTTTTGGAAATACTATTAAGTTCTTCTGAATCCTCAAATTCGGGTGTTAGCACGTGATGTCTAACGGGAATTCCTCATTCAGGTATATACATTAAGAAAACTACTGTAGGACTTCCTTTCCTGAAACATCGACTAGTTTATTTGCCACTTTTGGTTGCATCTTGACTTGTATTTCTCACTTTATCATTCAGTCTTAAATCACGCTAAACCTTCTACTTTGTAACATTTTTGGTATGCAGGGTTCTTTCTACATATTAACTTACTGACAATGAGAAACCTGAGATTACTGGTTTATATGTAGTGCAGAACCTTAAAATATTCAGATAAAAACCTCAGATTTAGCTTGGTCTCAAGTTGTAGTTAAATTTTTTGGGTAAGTACTTAAGTATAAAATATCCCACAATGTCTCAGAAGAAAAAGATAAAGATCCTTGCAACAATACTTATGTTATGTTCCTCTTTGCCATTAGACAAGGAGCATGGAAACTCAAAACATCAGTTTGTGTTCCAGTTGTGTCGAACACGTTTCAGACACACACAAAATAAAATAAAAAATAAATACACTTGGATGTTGAAGTTTTGCATAGAGGAGGATAGAAGACTATGGAGAACAAGCTCAAAACAATAACTTTACTCTTATGTCAATATAGAGGAGCCAACCAGCAAACTTCCAAAACCAATATAAAATAAACTCTCCCATACAAATACCACCCTTTGAAACAGAACCTCACATCTCCTCTAAATGTTGAAAATATTCCTAAAACATGCAATTAGGAATAACCGCAGAAACTAAAGATAGGAATTGAGAGAGGCACATTATAGACGCTTTCCTTAGAATATATTTCGCCTCCACGAACGCCACATCAAGCAAACGACGATCTACTCCCGAGATACAACGAATCCAGATGACCCGCGACATCGTGCATCCGGTGGCGAATCTCAGGCTGATCAGCAAGTCCTTGCCCGATGATGAAGATGGACGAAAGAGGGATAGAGTGTCACGTCCCGCTCCCGTAGGAGCGATCGTTCTCGCTAAGGCGTGATGTCGCGTGAGCCTAGATTGCGCTCATGCAAGGCAGGTCCATAACGACCGATTACAGGCTAAGCGACGGGGGTCGTCACACAGAAGTTCCCAGCAGAAACATTGAATAATCTGCAACGAAAATTTGAAGCAAAACACAAGTTATGCAAAATACTCTTTTATTGATATTGAACAAAGATTACAATGTGGACACGAGGCCAAATTACAAGTCTCTCAAGCTCACTTTTCTCTCATATTACAAGTCACTCTGCTCTCTCTCATTTCTCAATACAAGCTTTAAGGGGACGAGTGGCAGATTCTACGAAATGGCGATGTCCATACAATATGTCCCGTATAAGTTCTGGATTCATGCGGCCGCACGCCTCGAAACGCCAAGGAACTCTGTGCCTCGACGCATTCAAACGAGCTCCGCGCCATCGGAATTCTACCTGTGCCTGCACATGGAAACTGTGTGGGTGTCAGTACTCAACTGTACTGGTGGAGTGAGCTCCTCGCCCACCCATACAAAACCGACACGTTCATTTACTTTGTGCAGCTTAATTCTCTTTTTTATTGTCTTTCTAGTCTTGTCTTAGGATCAATTTTAGGACAGAGACACCTTGGCCTATACTTGGCAACGCAACAACAAGGTCGTGCTATACTCTATTCGTGGCTTCAATACATATTCGAGGCAATGCCTCACCAAGTAGAAACTTATGCAAACTCGGCCGTGCGAAAACTTTCACTTGTTTTTATGTGCCTCTAGACCATTCTCATGCCAACGACGTCAAGGGGACGACTCGTGCTGGTCGTGCCAATAGACTTGATCGTGCCTTAAGATCGAGACCGTGCCTCATCCAGACTTAACCAACATGCCTTATGGCCCTTCCTAACTTAACTCGAGACGACTCGACAACGACGCCACATTCATGCCAAAGCACGTGTCATTGCTATAGCCAAATCTTAGGCTCCAGAATGGTGTTGCAACCGTGCACACCTAACCCACCCGATTCAAGGTTAGCGCTTGCTATAAGTATACCTTGTTAACCCAACTCGTAACTTGCTAGTACTCGACGCAATCCAAAAGCATACATGCGAATAGCCGCTCTTATGCCGACACATCTATATGAGTGGTCACTAGCAATGTCAAGCTATACTGGATCTTTGCATACGGTGACCATTCGCGTGCGAGGTACGAGCTCCCACCGAATGACCCGCAGCCTATATTGTAACGGTTCACTTCAATCGAGTCGTATCGTCGATGAAGGCCGTACAATAACTGCAATTCCTCCTAGGCCGATACGAACCCGGTGCCCCGGCGATCGTTCGAGGAATTCTCCTTGTGCGCAAGTTGTCCAATGACCATGCAAGACTCAACTCGATCTACCAAGTCCTTCCTTAATCATGACCATTCTTTCCAACTTTCTATCGAGATTCCCAAGTAGCGGGACCGATCTCGTAAACTTCCTTATCGAGACTCCCAAGTAGCGGGACCGATCTCGTGAACTTCCTTATTGAGACTCCCAAGTAGCGGGACCGTTCTCGTGAACTTCCTTATCGAGACTCCCAAGTAGCGGGACCGATCTCGGCGACAACCAGTCGCGTGAACTTCCTTATCCTTTGAAATCCAGGGAATGACTACTAAGTAGTCTTCCATCTTAACTTGAACAGAACGTGTTCCTTTGACCGTGGCATACTTTTTCTTAAACCAACCGTGGCTCGTGCCTTAGACAGACCTTGTTCTCTAGGCGACACTATCGCTCAAGTCACATACTTTATATGACGAGCCTTGAGATCGTGGGGTTATGTGACTTGACAACCGCAGACAACAGGAGACAGTGCTTGCTATGACTTCGATAGCCCAGCCAAACTCTTGTCTAACTTATTCGTGCAACGATTTGACGAGCAAAGACTATGCCAAGCCTCACATCGTGGAAACGTGTCGTGCACGCGTTCGACTTGAACAACCAAGTTCTTTGGGTGCCTAGACTTACGCCACAAGCCGTGCACTGCAACGTGCAATGTAACTTAACCCGTGGGACGAGCAAGGCAATGCCAAGTCCTGGACGATGGGACCGTGCATGCTTTATTAAGCATTTACGCGGACGACGCCTATGACTTAGGCTAATTCCAGCATTGTGACAACTTAGCAACTTAGACCAACTTCCATCTCCCAAGCCACGGGACGAAGGACCGAGTGTCATTTTGAAAACACGCTGAGCAAACTTTTAAGCCGGCCGTGGGACCTTTCTATATTCTAACTCAGTCTGACCCAAGTTGAGATTGTTCCCTTAGCTATGTGGATGCCTTGAGTTTTATTAGTGTGAAGGCCAAGCTGAGCCAAGTTCACCGAAGCCACCCACCTAATCGAGTCTTCGAGCAAGCCGTTGCGTGGCTAAGTCCGAACGTCGTCGGCGTTTCGATTCCTCCGGTTGACCGAGCGGGGCGGGGCATTACATAGAGGATTTTGGTTTTGGTGGAGGATTTTATCATTCTGTCTTCTTTCTCAGGATTTTCTCGAGAAAGAAAAACAAAAATATGTTTTTAACCCGATCATCTGGAACGTGTCCAGAATTTTCGTACCACTAATCTCGTTACAGGATTATGTGAGAATCGTGACAGCGGAAGACCAACAACTGAAATTCAAACAAAATTAAAAAAAAAAGAGGTAAAAGGTTACCATTTTACCCCTGGTCTGATCCATGATGCGCAAGCGTGCTAATTGTGCGTCTAATAAACGCGTCAAAAATGTGCATTAAATTATGCACTTGTTCGCGGGTTACATGGACTTGAGTCCATCTCCCACAAAACCTATTTATCCAATAAAGTGATTTAGCTCTTTAAACAAAGCTTAGTACTCTCTCCTATCCGATGTGGGACTAAAATAAATTCCTCCTTATTGAATCATATCGGCAACTAGATGTTGCTCCAAACAAGCAACGCACCTAACACTAAATAGTTGATTCTCTCTTTATTGGCTCCCAACTACATATTACACCAGAGGACTTAATCCCTTTTTATACTATTGCTATCAGCCGACAACTACTTCTACCAATCATAAGCAGTGACCGAGTTTGACCTATTCAAAATCCCTTTTTATACTATTTCTGTCAGCCGACTACTACTTCTACCAATCATAAGCAGTGACTGAGTTTGACCTATTCAAAATCTTTTGATTAGCCACTTACAAATTTCACCTACACGTTTACCTTTTTTTTTCTTTGGTCAACCACGCATATATGGAGGCCGTAGCGTTTTTTAATGGAACGGAAAAGCACTTGGCATAGGGAGATAGCCCTTACAGCCTACAAAGGTAGGAAGATAGCCCTAACCAACCCAACTGAAGAAGCTACAAAATCAAATCAGCAAAAGGACCAAAATGGTTATATAAGGATCGGGTTACCAAGCTGAACCGAGGAGAGCAGCTGACCAATATGGTTCGGCATATCCACAGCAGCATCATAAATTTTCTCATCCCTCATAGATAAAGCCAGTGATGCAAGGGCGATAGCACATCGGTTGACCTCTTTGAAGGTGAGAGTAATTTGAGTATCCTGGTGGAGGAGTTTACGAGTTCTTCTTAATTTATAAGTCCCCTTCCAAGAAATATTGGTATTCCCTGTAATAATATCATACAAACTTTTGGAGCTGACCTCAACAGTGGATAGAGTGATATTCTTCTCTTTGCAAATGTTTAAGCCTACATTCAGAGCATCAAAATCCACCATGTTGGCCATGTCATTCCCTAGGGATTCGTAGAAGGCGATCATCATCTCCCCATCCGTGCCCCTGACCACTCCTCCCCCAGATTTGTCCTCAGCATCTCCACTCACACCAGCAACGTTGACTTTAAAACCCAAGCTAGGGGGTTGCCATTTGACCCCTTGGCCCGAGTTCCTGGGGGGGGGGGGGGGGGGGGGGGGGGGTTCAATTTGAATGCAGCCAAAGTATTCTCCTCCATCTAGTGCATTCCTCATTAAGTTTATAGGCTCTCAATGTGTACTTTAGGTTGGATGTCACCCTACAAATAATTTCTTGGTGGTTCAGGACTCCGTCCTCATGAATAATATTGTTACGTTTCTTCCAGATTTCCCAAAGACAATTAGCAAAAACAATATTTCTGCTTATGCCTTCCACGTTTTTGATAGAAACCCCTTGAAGCCATTTATGCAAGATGATTATAGATGTATAGGAGCTTATTATTTGGAATATGTTGGCAAAATGAAACCATACCGCATTAGTCATCTGCTGAAAACAAATAGGTGGTCGGTCCTTTCAACCTGAGGGTTACGACAACACCTACACTCGGAGGCAAACTTGAAACCCATACTAGAGATCGGAGAGTCCACCGGTAATGCATTCAGATTGAGGCGCCAAAGAAAAGAACCCACGTTCGTAGGGATGTATTTGTTCCAGTAATAGCTACTCCATTTAGACTCCTCGTGCCTAGGTCTGTAGTGAGCCTAATAAGAAGCCGTCCAGAACTCACCATTACGTCTCAGAACCCAGCAAATGCGGTCCGACACGTCACATAATTCTAACTCCTTTAGCATATCTATAGCCACTGTAGGAAGAAGAAGGCGAGTGTCAACGGATCTTCTCTTCCGAATTCTGATGAGTGGGTTGGCCAACACTTGTCGAACCGATGGGTTGAATCTGATACCACGAGGTCTGGGTACGATCCGTCCACACCAGTTGGTGCACCAGATAGGTATATTTCCCCGACCGAGAATCCAGTAATAGTGGGAAAAGACATTGGGAAGACCTTCAACATTGAACGCCATAGTGGAGAAGGAGAGTGAGAAGTAGTGTAACCCAAATCTGTGAGATCCCCATATTTTCTACACATGTACTAACTCCATGGAGAATCTCCCTTAATGAAAGCCGAAGCTCGCTTAGCATGAAGGGACTCCATAACTTGAGTTAGAGACCTAATCCCAAGTCCACCCTCTGACGTAGGACGGCATACCCGCCTCCGAGATACCCATTTATGCCTGTGTTTGTCCGTAGATTTCCATAAAAAGTCCACCATGATACGCTCCAGTTTTTTAACATAAGTAGAAGGGACTTTGATGACAGATAAAGCGTGGATGGGAAGTGTCATTAAGGCACTCTTGATGAGGGTGATTTTACCTCCAAAGGAGAGAAGTTGACCACGCCAACCCGCTATCTTCTGTTTATATTTTCCTTCAAACTCCGAGAAATACTCCAATTTGGCCTTGCCTTTGAAGAGAGGAACGCCGAGGTAACTGAAGGGGAGAGATGCATGTGTGAATCCTGTTCGTTGTGCAATAATAAGAGCCCGGTCTCTAATATGAGTTTTGGAAGAGACAATAAAGGAAGATTTGGATAGGTTGATCACTTGCCTTGACACAGCAGCAAAGTCCACCAAAGTCTCCATAAGGCAGTCGATGCTATCGTTTCCGCCATTTAGGAATATTAAACTATCATCAACGTAGAATAAGTGCGAGGCCCGCAAACTATCCCTCCTGGCACTAAATGGCTTAATCCTGTCATGCAAGCTGAGGTGAGCAAGCTTTCTACTCAGTGCATCGTGGACAATGATGAAAAGTGCAGGTGATATCGGATCACCCTGGCGCAGACCCCTAGATGATTTGAAGAAGCCCCCAATCTTACGGTTCACAGAGATCGAATACCAACAATTAGAGATGACTCTGAATATAAGGTCCTGCCATCGAGTGCTGAAGCCGAACTGACGAAGAACCGCAAGCAGAAAACACCAATCCACTCTATCATAGGCCTTTGACATGTCTAACTTGACTACGACATTTTCACCAGATATTTTAGTGTCTATAGCCTCGATCATTTCATGAGCAAGACTGATATTCTCGTAGATGTTGCGGCCTTTAACAAAACCAGATTGTTCCCGACAAATTATCTTCCGCAAAGTACATGATAGTCTATCTGCAAAAATTTTGGAGATAATTTTATGGGAGAAATTACATAAGCTGATCGGTCTGAAGTCTTGACAACTAAGAGACTTGTTGACTTTTAGAATCAAAACAATATTGGTAGAGGAAATCCCTTGGGGGATTTGCATGCCCCTGAAGAAGTCCAAACTGCAGCCATCACGTCTCCCTTTATGATAGACCAACAATGAGAGAAGAAGTACCCGGTAAATCCATCCAGACCCCGGGCACTTTGGGGGTTTAGGGCTTTTATAGTGTTCTCAACTTCAGCCTCCGAAGGCAAAGCACACAACATATTATTATGAGTATCGTAAACGAGCTTGGGATACAGTCAAGGAAGTTACCAGAGCCATTCGTGGGAGACGCTTTGAAGAAGCCAGAGAAATGAGTGATGGCTTTGCCCAGTAAAATATTATCCTCCACCCCAGAGCCGTCCGGTAAGTACAGCTGCGTTTTGAAACTGGTAATGTAATGCCCCGCTCCGTGTGAGGCATTTGGTTGGCTTGTTGGATGGGATCAGAATGTTGGACCGTGACTTATGTTGGAGATCAGGAGAATTGAGACTGATGCAGTCTTTCTTAGCTGGCTAGACGGAATGGATTTTGGGACGTGGCTCGCTGGTGGAGCTACGCTTAGTAGGATTGGAGCAGGAAGACCGTTATGCAAGGCAAGTAGAACTGTCCTCCTTCCTTCTTATTCATGCATGCTTAATAAATGGAATAACGTGATGCTATGAATTGTCCCTAAATGTCCCATGTTTTAGTTGCTGAATAATAGAGATGCTTATGCTAAGAATTATTGAAATGAATAAGACATGAATACTGAACTGCTGAACGAATAACACTCGAACTGCTAATGTACTTGATGCCTGGGAATGAATTAAGAATGTCCCTTATGCTTAATGTTGCTGAAATGAATGAATCACTTGAACAATGAGATGTTGCGTGAATGTACATGAGAAATGAATTGAATATGCTATTGTTCCTATGAAATGAATGAAATGCTACAGGTCCCTTCGAAATGAATGAATATTGTTGTTCCTTCTTAGAAGGAACATAATGAGAAATGTTGCAATGAAGCAATGAATGAGAAATGATGAGGCTTGGGATCGTCGAGATCACCAAGTGAAATGACGAAAATATTGGAAATGATGAGTCGTTGAAAACGACATGGATGAGTTGAATAATGCACCGTTGCCTTTACTTATTTCAATATTTCACCATGTGTTTTATGATCACGATCGAGTCGGACATGCATTCGCATGGTCAGCGACAACTTGTATACAAGGGGGTGACTGCTTCCTCGGACGGTACCCCGGGACGTTAGGGGGACCGGTCCGACCATGGGGGAAGTGTAAACGTACTTTAAGGGTACGTGGTATCGGGACATTCCATTCGGGCTCGCAACCTGGTGGAATGGTGCGCCGATTACCTTTCGAAGTCCTATATGGCAACGTCTGAAAATGGTGCAATAACACCAATGATCATGTTGTAAGGATGCATGCTAATGAATGTTTTGTGCAGGCAGAGTAAGTGTAAGAGTTAACCTGTATTTGGTGCAGGTACGAGGGAGTTGGCTATCGGTAAGAAATCACTTAAATGTGATATACTCAATATTCATGTTGGTTGAATTGCCTGCTTAATTATGCTAAACAAGACGATGTTATGATGTTGCCTTTAAAAGAGAACTCTATGACATACTCAACATGTTAAATTCAGTATGCTAGAAAGATGTCTTGCTATAAACATTGCTCAAATATAACATACATGCTAAGTGATGCTTGAAGTGAGAATTGTCATAATATGTTTAAGATGATAATGTTAACGATGTCTCAATGATGCCTTTGCATGATAACACCAAGAATGCTATAATGATATGTCCACATGAATATTGCTAAGAATATGTTTACATGCTTCACTATGATGATTGTCCATGAACTGTAAATTGATGTTAGGTCCCAAGTAGAAAGATCATGCTATTAAATGCTTGCTAAAATTGACCAGTTAGTGTTGGCTTAGGCGAGTGGGTTGGATTCTGCTCGCCAGTACATAGATGATGTGCTGACCCACGTTTTGTGGGTAGGTGCTCGTGCTTGGGATATTCTGCACACGAAGATTTGCTTGATTGGTCCCGCAGCATCGAAGATTTGTTGGACATACAGAAGCACTCCTTGTTCAAGATGATGTCTTCTGTTTATAAAGGACATAATGCATGGAACATTGTAATCAGTTGTACTAGTGAGTTGTAAGCCAAGTCGGTATACTGAGTTGTAATCTAATGTATCCAAGTATCAAATGTAAGCTTTGTAGCATTGTAAAGTTGGCTTTCAATGTAAAGTGAGATGTGTTGTAAGTATTGTACTTCAATACAAGTCTTGTACTTTTCTTCAATTATCAATAAAGAGAATAAAGTTCTATATGTCTCTGTGTGACTTCAAGTTGTCCTTTTATCTCCGCTGCTATGAATAAGTGATGTACTTCTATTCAATGAGAAAGATTGTCCTCACTAAATTCAATTTATCTGCTTCTGCCGCTGCGATGTGTTCCTATTTGAAGAAAATCGATTATGTACCATCTTTGCCTTGTACAAGTGCAATACCAGACTTGTACGGCATCACGCCCAAGCGAGGACGATCGATTCCAAGAGATAAAATATGTGAATAAATGACTCTACGAATCGGGACGTGACAGGTAACCCCGCTTCTTGATGATAGCATGATAAAAAGCGATATTGCGATCCCCGTCTTTAATCCAGTTTATGCGGGCCTGATCCTGTAAGAGCTGTTCCTCATGGCCAATAGTTAACGCCAAGTCTCTGTTAGCTTCTTCAACTTTTAAAAGAGTCTCTACATTCCAAGCTTCTTGAAGGGAGGCTTCCAAGAAGTCAATATTACTCTGTAGATCCGACTTTCTAGAGCGAAGATCTCCAAACACTTCCCAGTTCCATTTGCGCAAGGCGTGTCTCAAACGTTTCATTTTACAGTGCAAAACGTAAAGCTCGGCGACAAAGTCCAGAAAATTAGCATGGGAACACCACATGTGTTGGAACCTGAAAGGAGCAGGAAAGGAGCTGTTATCCACAGGCGAGATGAGGAGAGGACAATGGTCCGAATGGAGCCACAGTAGCTGATGACATATATATGAGGCGTATCCAGAAGGAACTTGGTGTCATAGAGAGCACGGTCCAGGAGCTCCCAGGTATTATGTCTGCAAGTGTTCTCAGAGATCGCCTGTGGCGAACTTTTTGAAGCATCCTGAGATTGCAACAGAGAGAAGGTAGGGGCATCCCCCAAATCCAGTGCTTCTTTATCCACTTCATTAACCTCTACTAAGGCAGTGCATTTGCACCATCAAACGTTCAATACTCTTCTTCTCTCTTTTTTTTTAGAATTTGATATGAATGTGGAAATAGATGTAGGCAAACAATGAAAATCGTCCGTCGAAAACATCAACAAAAATGCATCCACAACCAACATCGAAAAACATTCAACCAAAACGAAAGTGAACGTTTGAGGAAGATACTCTTATATAGAGTTCATTTTCCAAGACATGATTCACTGCATTTAAGACTCAATTCCAAAAAAGTCATTCCATAGATGAGAAAAGGGTCTCAATTCACTTTGTCCCAATCAATTGATACCGTCAAGATTTTTTCACAATGAATTGATTCAAACTTGCTATTCAAGCCACTAGCCCACACAGCGCCTCCTGCTAGGAGCGAGCCCCACACAATGGACCAGGAAATTAATAATACTAGCTCTACAGAATCAGTGGGCCTCACGTTTTCATGAAATTTGCAGATGGATTTATGGCGTTTTCTCTCTTTTTGAGACGTTAAATCTATGTATATTTGTAAAAAAAATTCTTGTATTACTCAATGCAGGTTCCATGTATTAGTCCTAGAACTATGACTATCAACCATTGTCTCTAGTATAATCACTGAACCTTTTTTTAAAAAAAATTCTCTTTCATATCTTCATTTAGTACTTCGGTTTGGATAATTCTAAACCTGTCAATTTTGCTGTACATGCTCTTGCACTCTTAGTTAATTCTCACATAAGCTACTAATTCTGACCGCCAAATGCAAATGGCAGAGGGGTGTCGTTATTCTTGATGATGAAGATCTCGTGCGAGACTGTAGGAATCACGTGAGACCCATGAGTCCATCACTCTCGCACCTGACTATACATGGCACCCAGATCGTGGCCTGGGGATCCAGAGGTACCAGACCCAACTCCATCTGCAGTCAAGTGGCTAGGCAGGAGCATTTGATTGTGGAGAGCAGGAAATGCCAAGTTTGCCTTGACCTCCACTTGTTCAGGAGTAGAGAGCAAGGCCACACATAAACTAGGAAGAGAAGAAGTCATATCATACTTTACTGCCACTATGTACCATTCCAGTTATAGACTGCTTTGATACATAAGATGCCCTCAAGATTGAGAGGAGCATTGTCAGTTCCAGGTACATGGACCAGATGTTTTATAGCAGTGCGGCTGAGAACACACGGATTAACCTTATGTTGTTCAGAATTTATTTCTCTCCCCCTTTTGACTTCCAGATCATTTCAGTTCTACGAATCCTGAGCTAATTCACTGCTCTCTTTCCAGGTTCCAGAGAGGAAGTTGTAACTTAATGTTTAATTATTTGTTTTATGGATCGTAACTGCTGTGGCAGCAGTCTCTCTCAAACTTGTACGGCAACGTAATCTGTTTTCTGTTGTTTTATGTCTGCAAGTGTTTTGTATGGCTCGTGTTTCTTGCAATTTGGATACGAGATTGTTGATGATTACTACTGCAGTTGTAGTAAACAGAATGCTAGATACTACTGCATAAAGTAGCATCTGCTCACTCAGTAAGTAGTCAAGAATAAAACTGCATAGAGCAGTCGCAGCCTAATCTTCTTGAACTTTCAAGGTCATGGCTCTCTGTCTTTCCTCCTCCGCCGTGCAGCACATGGTGCCGCATCCCTTCTCCTTGACCAGTCATCTCGCTTAGCCCGTTGCGATACTATCCAAATGTACCATCTGCACTGACCATAAATCCACTCTGGCTGACTTGAAACTCTCGGTCTCAGGAATAATTAATTCAATAGGTCGAGTTTACTGTACATCTTAATTCTCCTCCTCTTGATGAAATGACTGTCCAGACTGCCAACATGACTGTCCAGACTGCCAATACATGCACTCAGACCTGCCTATGCTGTCTTGGCATTATATCTATGTCTTGGCATTATATCTATCCAAAAGGTAGGAGTGCAACTCGGGCGGGCTAAACCCGAGCCCGATCGGGTAAACCCGCTAATGGGTTGGGTTAGGATCGAAGATACTTGGGTTCGGGTTCGGTCTCGGGTTAAAATATTTGAACTCGATCAAAAATCGGGTTGGGCTTGGGTTCATCCGTCGGGTTACCCAAAGAACCCGAAACCCGAAATACATATAATTTATATATATATTTTTCATGCTTCTTAAATAAAAAGTTTAAATCCTAAATTTTTCCACCCAAACTCTTTAACTCCTTATAAAGAATTCTCATTTCAATTTGTATTTTTTAACATCAAGGCTAAATTGTTATTTGATTATGTGTTTAATATTACTTTTGTTGAAAATTATTTTAAATTTTATATTAGAGCCCGATTAACCCGATGGACCCGAGTCCAATCCGCTCCTCCGGACTTGGTCTTGGGCTTCATATATTGAACCCGAGGTTGGGTCGGGCTTGGGCTCGGACTAGGCTTATGATTCATCGGGTTGGACAAACCCGACCCAACCCGTCCGAGTTGCACCCCTACCAAAAGGCGGGGAATCTGAGGCGGTGCTGCAATTCCCCGACGGCAAAGGACCTCCGCTTCAGCCGGGAGGCAATCCAGGAGTTAAAACAGAGGCGAATTGTAAACCCGAAACAACTATCATCCACGTCCGAATTTCCGAAATCTATGAAAAGCGTCCAGACCAGAAGCCACCTTCTGGCTTCGTAGGAGTAGATACAAGTATGGACTCCGAACACAACCAAATCTGAAACAAACACATCTAGCTCCCACAAAATTTGTAAATATACGAAAATTTGTAAATATACGATTTGTAGGGCTTTACCCTGGATTAGAGGGAGCCCTTCCAGAAATTCTCTGAGACCCAGAAGCTGAGCCAAAGAGGGGGTTTGGAAATAGTTTTCAACCAGCAATTGACGCGCCTCGGTTATAACTTCACTAGCTGCGTCATTGCCCCAAGCGCAAAGATGAATTTCAAGCTCATCCATGGGTCTCCTTTTATACTACTTTGCTATCACTTCCGTGCTTCGTTTTCCGATGTGGGACTAATGTGGTTTCCCCAAAACATTATACATAAACTAAAGTATGCATGAATGAAATTCTATGACTTGGTCTTCTTCGAAGCAGACGATTATTGTGGTGCAACAATGATTATCCATTGTGGTGGCAGAAAGCTATCGAGGAGATGGTGAGGAAAATGGCTGAGCAAATGGACAAAGGGTTGAAATCAAGGGTGAGATACAAATTTAATCACAGCTCTCCTAAACTCTGAATCATTTAAAAGATAAGGATGTGAGCACGCTTTAGTTAGGTTTCCCGTAAGACTGCATTAACATAAAGTAACCTGATCTAATTAGCACTAAGCCAGTAGAAGAATCACATTCTCAAATGCCAGGTTTGAAGAATCATTGAAAGAAGGGCTAATTAGTGTTTAGACCATGGGTTTAACCCTTCTTTTTTTCTTTCTATTATATCCTCCATTCATGTTTGGTAATAAATTTTTTATATATAATTAGGGAAGGTATGATCGGAAAAAAAAAAAAAAAAAATCTAAACTATCCAATTGCACACTAGATGACTTAAACTCTAAACTGATATAAAATACAGGATCTAAAAGCTAATTAGCCTTTGAAAGAAAGAGAAGGAAAACTAAGAAATGACATCAGCAGCTCAGCATAAGTTGACTACCATATTGATAGTGTAAACTAGCTTAAACGGGAGATTCATATCATGTGCCAAATTTATGATTGATAAATTAAAGGCCTAGCTTGTAGATCATTAGGTTAATGTTGCATTCCATGAGTACCAACTCTAAATGAAATTGTTTATCCATAAATTGTTGTCTTAGAAGAGTAAGTAACCTTCAAGAAACTTTTTGTTACAATAGAAAAAAAATCGATTAGATATTTAATAAAAAATAATTTTTTTTAATATAGTTTAATTTTTTTTTAAGGATTTTGTTAACATGTGCTCTAAGACCATGTTTAATTCACGAGATTACGGACTCTCGAAAGAAAATTAATTTATTTTCCATGTTTGAATGCCAATGGAAAAGATGAGGAAAAGAAAAATGAATCACAAAGAAAGAAAAACTAGAGAGTAAATGATTTCTCTCATCCAACTAAGGAATTACTTTCCTACTCTAAGGATTTATTTTTCTTCCCATTTTTTTGGCTTTTTCGAACACTGGAAAGAAAAATATGTGGGAATTATAATTTTCCAAGTGAAAGGAAAGAGAAACAATTGATTTCCTTTCCTTTCCTTTCCGCGAACAAAATGAGGCCTAAACATTGATAAATGTGCTTTGGCCTAAGGGTACATGTTAATATATTAATAAATGTGCATTTTATATGAGTATTTTCATCATTACATTTAGGAAAAATTTGAGTAGCACCCCACATTTGTTACGCTTATTTAAGGTGCACCCCACATGATTACATTAATGCATAACACCCCCCACTTCCAACGTTTTCCGTCGGAGACTAACGGTTGACCTATTTTTTGTGTTATTTGAGACGAAAATAACCCTCACGTGATCCAGGTAGTGACATTAAATGGGAAAACCCTAAACTACCCTCTCTTCTTTGAATGACCCTCTCTCTTCCCTCCCTCTCTCTTCCCAACAGAAACCCTCTCATTCCAAAACCCACCTCTCTCTCTTCCACTCCCTCTTCTCTCCCGTCGAAATTTCCCCCGTCACCGCACGCCGTGGTCGTAGCAAAGACCCAGGTATGAAACCGACCTCGCTCTTCTCTCCCTTCTTTCTCTTTCGCATAACCACGCTCAAATGCCGATCGTTTTCCTTTCTTTCAGAATTCTGTCAGTCGAAACGTCCAGGAGAGTCCATGGCGAACCAAACACCCAGGTACACCCATGGCGAACCCTATCTTTCCCTTTCTTTTCCATCTTTTTAGTCGATTATCTTTCGTTTTTCATGATTTTCCATAAATTGTACACTGGAAAATATTTGTAATTGTTTTACATTTGTTATAGTGATTACGGTTTTCCCAAAAATTGTGCACTGGAAGCGTTTTTAGGTTACGATTTAGGGTTTCTTTATGCATAGGTTTTCCATCTTTTTATTCGATTATTTTTGTCTTTCAGGATTTTTCATAACTTGCACACTCGAAATTATTTGTATTTCGTTATTGTATGAAAGTGATTAGGGTTTTCCCTAAATTTGTGCACTGTTAGGATTTTTAGGTTACGTATTAGGGGTTATTTCCCTTAAATTGTACACTGTATGTAAGTAATTTTTGTATATCTGAAATTAGGGTTCAAATGTATTGTTTGTCTATAACAGTGTGAAATGTAGTGTTCATATGTGAATTTAGGGTTCAAATGTGAAATGTAGTGTTAAGAAATGATAAATGTAGTGTTCATATCTGTTTGTAGTGTTCATATGTGAAATTAGGGTTCAATTGTGAAATTTAGTGTTCATATTTGTATGTAGTGTTCATATGTAGTGTTCACATGTGAAATTAGGGTTCAAATGATAAATGTAGTGTTCATAACTGTATGTAGTGTTCAACATGTAGTGTTCATATGTGAAATTAGGGTTCATTTGTGAAATGTAGTGTTTATATCTGTATGTAGTGTTCATATGTAGTGTTCACATGTGAAATTAGGGTTGAAATGTTAAATGTAGTGTTCATATTTGTATGTAGTGTTCATATGTAGTGTTCATATTTGATTATACAGGAAGTACATGCTTAGGGTCCATTATAAGGGTAGTTCAATTGCAGTTGAAGTGGATCCAGACTTTATTAGCCTGCTGGATTTACCCTATATAGTTGAAAGTAACCATTTAGAGGGGGTTTATAAGTACTATTGGATTGATGACTTGAAGAATGGGGAGACAGTGGAGCTCCTCAATGATTCTGGGTTGTTGGACATGTTTAACAAACAACTTCCTGACAAGAATGGGGAGATACACCTATTCTTAGAAGAATATGACAACCCTGCAATTGAAGAGCAACAGCCTAGTGAGTTATTAACACCAAGAAAGACTAGGAGGATTAAGAAATTAGCCCACAGGGTTAGAAAACATGACCAGGGTCTTCATGAGGAGCAGTTGGGTCCACTACCTAATGACAGTGATTTGGACCTTCCTGAGGAGGAGTTGGATCAAATGCCCACAAGGCTCTTAACTGGTGGCTTAGATGTAGTTGCTGGAGGGTCTGACCAAGTAGCTCCTACACAGACAGATGGTCAGGAAGAATATGGCACACAGGCTGAGACACAACTTCATGGAGATGAACCCCAGGCTGAGGAAGACTTTGACACACAGGGTGAGGAAGGAGTAGGCAGGCAGGGTGAGGAAGGAGTAGAGGTTGAAGAAACAGATGATGAGGAGTATGTACCATCAATTTCAGATGATGAAGTAATGTCAAATAATGTTCACATTCCAGAACCAGATATGGAAGAATGGGGGGAAGAAACAGAGTTCCAGAGGGAAGAGCTGCAGAGAAGAAGAACAGTTGCAATTGATGAACTTGATGATGAAGAAGAATACCAAAGCTGTGACTCAACTGATTCTGAACAAGTTGGGGATGAATTTGATGACTTGTACAATGATGAGGAGATGGGTGAGGAGGAGTACAGAGTTCCTGGGGTGAATGATCTCTACCTAGGCCAGCAGTGGATGAATCCAAGTGAATGTAGACAGTATTTAAGGTCATATGCTATAAAGAAGAGGTTTGAAATTAAATATGTTAAGAATGAAGGGGTGAGGATATGGGGTGTGTGTCAAGAGGAAACCTGTCCATGGATGTGCAGGGTGAGGATCTCACCAGATAAGACTACCTGTACACTGAGACAACTTAATGAAGAACACACTTGCAAGCACTCCTCCAAGCTGCAGAACAAGATGGCAAATAGCAAATTCATCTCTCAGGTCTTAGAAGAGGACATTAAGGCACACCACAGTTCATGGAAAGCAAAGGATGTTCAAAAGCAGATGTGGGCTAGGTTTACAGTGAAAGTCTCCTATTGGAATGCACACAAGGCCTTATTCAGAGTCAAGGAGATGATGTTTGGGGGTTATGATGAGAGTTACAGAAAAACCCCTGAAGTTGCAAAGCAGGTATTGAGAACCAACCCTGGTAGTGTAGCCTATTGTGGGAATGTTCCTGGGACAACAGAGTTTGCTTATTTATGCATAGGGTATGAGGCAAGCTTCACTGGATTCAGAAATGGGTGTAGACCTTTAGTTGGTTTAGATGGGTGTCATTTGAAAGGGAAGTATGGTGGGGTATGTTTATCTGCAACAGCTTTAGATGGCAACAATGGGTTGTTCCCACTTGCCATTTACATCTGCACATCAGAAAGTGAAGCTACATGGGTCCATTTTCTTAGTATGATCAAGCAGAAGCTGCTGCAACATCCAGGAGAGATTTCATTCATCTCTGATAGACAGAAAGGCCTAGGCAATGCAATTGACAAAGAATTCTATGGGCATCCCCACAGGTTCTGCTTTAGACATTTTTACAAAAACTTCAAGTCCCACATCAGTGATGAGAGCGGGGCATGACACTAACTACAATGATTGTGGAAATGTTTCACTTGATGGTGATGAAATTGATTTATGAAAGGAAGATTACTTCAAGAGCATGGGGTGAGCATGACTTGACTCCAAGGACTATAAAGATCATCCAGGAGAGGTCAAAGCAAGTCAACAAGTATCAGGTCAATGGTGCTGATGATGGGCTATTTTGTGTCACTAGTGTCTTCTCCATTGAGAACAGATGGACTGTTGATGTCAATGAAAGAAAATGTGACTGTTGTGTATGGGATTTAACTGGGATCCCCTGTGTGCATGCTGTTGCTGCACTCCTACCTAGCAGGCCTACATGGTCAATGTAAGTATCACATTTCAGAGTTTGTCTAATATCATATTTCATAGTTTTTTTTACTTATACACTAATCAGAGTTTTTCTTGCTGCAGGTTCACAAGCCCCTACTATCATGCCAAAACCTACATGGAGGCTTATGCTGGAAAGATTGTTCCTTTGCCTGAACAAAGCCTATGGGGCTCTGTAAGTTTCTCTTAATTTGAATGTCCCTTGTGTAGGCTTCTCCTTATGTAGGCTTCTCCTTATGTTTCTTTAACTGAAATGTCCCTTATGTAGGCTTCTCTGTACTTTAACTAATCTGTAGGCCTTCTCCTTATGTAGGCTTCTCCTTATGTAGGCTTCTCCTTATGTTTCTCTTTAACTAAAATGTCCCTTATGTAGGCTTATCTTTACTTTCACTATTCTGTATGTTGCAGCCACCATATGAGGTTGGTCCACCAGGTAGACATAGGCAACCTGGGAGACCAAAGACTGTTAGAAGGAAGGAAGCAGATGAGGCACCAAGACCTGCCAAGAAGCAAAGGATTTGTGGGAGATGCAAGCTACCAGCTCATCATAATGCAAGAGGGTGCCAAGGAGGACCAGTTGGGGGAAACACTAAAAAACCAAGGGCACCATGTCCACCAAGACCACAGAAAGAACCAAGACCTGCAAAGCTACCAAGGAATACAAACCATGTTTACAAGAGACCAAAGGTTTCAAGGGGAAGGAGGAAGGCACCACAGCAATCAAGTGATTCCAATGCAAACCAAGGAGTTCCAGTGGAAGATTTGATACAAGCCAATTTAGTCAATGTACCTGGAAGGGCTGATGGCATTATAGGATGTCTACCACCAAGGGGAACAAACAACTCAGTTTTCAGACCACCATGGAGAGTCAATAGCAGCAGCAGTAATGTGCAGCAATAGCACATTAATGTAGTTTCAACAGTTTATGCAGTGAACATTTTGTGAAGAGAACAAGTCATCTTAGTGATGTAATGTGCAGTTAACTTGAACATTTTCTGAAGTAAGAAAAGCTACTTGAACATTTTCTGTAATCTGCAAACCTACTTGAACATTTTCTGATGTAATGTGATGTAATCTTTTGTAATCTGCAAAGCTACTTGAACATTTTCTGAAGTAAGAATGCAGTTGTTTTGTCTTGAAATGCAGTTCTTTCATATCTACAGATTGTTTGCTGAAGTAAGAATGCAATTGTTTCAAATGCAGTTCTTTCATATCTACAGATTGTTTACTTGAACATTTTCTGAAGTGAGCTGCATTTTCTGAAGTAAGAATGCAGTTGTTTGCTGAAGTAAGAATGCAGTTGAATTGCATATTTACAGATTGTACTTCAAATATACTGTTTTGTTACATATTTACAGTTCTTTCCTCTTGTGCAGTTGATCTTGTTAATCTTGTTAAGCTGCAGTCCAGTTGATCTTGTTAATCTTCAAATGCAGTTCTTTCCTCTTCTTTCCTATTGTGCAGTTGATCTTGTTAATCTTGTTAAGCTGCAGTCCAGTTGATCTTGTTAATCTTCAAATGCAGTTCTTTCCTCTTGTGCAGTTCTTTGCACTTCAAATATACTGTTTTGTTACATATTTACAGATTGTAATCTCCTCTTTTGTAAAGTTACATATCTACTTCTTTCAACATGCAAGAATTTCATATTTAAATACAAGCAACATTTTTCCAAAGTTTTTTTCACCAAACAATTCATAGCACCAATTTTCCAGATTCATAGCAAGAATTTCAAAAGTTACTTTCAACAAACAAATTTTCCAAAGATACTTTCAACAAACAATTCATAGCAAGAATTTCATAATTAATTACAAGCAACATATTACATACCAACATTTTTTCCAAATTTTCTACACAACTCTTCTAAAGTTGTGTTCAATACAATTTGTACAGGAATTTCAGAGTTACTATCACTACTTGTAGCCTCGTTCAACCATTGGAATGCATTGTTACACTTCGTGCATTGCAAGAATCTTCTTCCCTTGCTGTGACTCCTCTTCGACATTAAGATGACTCTTCTTCCTCCACAATTTGGATTAGGGCAAATGGTTTCCCTCCAAGGACAATTTCTTCTCCAATGACCTAACTCACCACAGCTGAAACAACCTTCTCTTTGAGTGGTTGAAGATGAAATTCCTGAGCTTGAACACAACAGCGCAACATCCAGCCATTGAAAATCCGAGCAGATGGGGCATTTCAAAAATTTCCGACCGGGATTGCCTTCGGTTCTGGACTTCGAAACGTACCTAATCCCCTTGCAACCTCCGATCTTGCATGGTGAGCTCAAATAAGCACATTCGTCTGCAAGATGGGTATTCATCGAGCATATTTGACATTTGTCCTAAACAAAATTGAAAATCTCACGAATTGAGACAGCGAAACCACAGAAGCAAAGGCTTTCATACATTAACGGAAAAAAATTAGGTCAATTTTACATTACCTTGCTTCCAAAGTCGGCCATGGAGCTCGGATTTGAAAGGGGGAGGAAAGCTTCGGGTTTAGGTCAGAGATGAAGGAGAGAAGAGAGAGAACGTTATTCCTAATGTAGGCAAGAAGAAAGGGCAATTTAGGTAGTTCACATTTAAGTTTCACTCACCTGAACTCACCTGGATCACGTGAGGGTTATTTTCGTCTCAAATAACACAAAAAATAGGTCAACCGTTAGTCTCCGACGGAAAACGTGGGAAGTGGGGGGTGTTATGCATTAATGTAATCATGTGGGGTGCACCTTATATAAGCGTAACAAATGTGGGGTGCCACTCAAATTTTTCCTTACATTTATTAATGCATATTTTACATTTATCAATACATATTTTAAGTAAAAGATGTATTCATAAATGTGTTGATGGGAGTACCAAGTAACAATTATGCTATTTGACTCCCAAAATATTTGGGTGATACAATCTCCCATTATGTGGCATCTGACATGGCAGATGACATAACAGCTGACATGACAAATTTTAACCCAAAAAATTAATTACCCAAATTTTTTTAATGTTAATATTAATGTTAATATTAATATTAATGTTAGTATTAATATTAATATTAATGTTAATGTTAATGTTAATGTTAATGTTAATTTTAATATTAATATTAATGTTAAGGTTAATTTTAATGTTAACTATCATGTTAGTTTAATGTTAATTTATTAATTTACTATTAATTTTAATTTAATATTAATTTTATTGTTAAATTTTGCCATGTCAGCTGCCATGTCAGCAACCATGTCATCTGCCACATAATGGGAGATGGTATCACCCAAATTTTTTGGGAGCCAAATAGCATTTTTGACCAAGTAAATGTGTTGGTGTTACCAAGGATACACGTTAACAAAATCCAAACTTTAGCAGAAAATTTTCGGTAGCATACCAAAATTTGCCAAAATTGGAGGGGAAAAAGCACATGTTTAACAAAAATTCGAAACCAAGACCTTTCCACCAGATGACTGGCAAACCGTCTGGTGGAAATCCAATATGTTGGATTTTTTTAGGTTTTTTTTTTGCTTTGATTTAGCTGTTTTTGTTTTGATTTTTTATTTGTTTTGGTTAAACATTAGATTGGATCAAGTACGTAAATGTCAACTACCAGTAACAACGCTCACCACCATACATGCATGCACCACTTACGTTATCGTAAGGATTCTTAGCTTAGTGGTGTTTGTTGGCTACATTGCATCGTGTAACCCCACCTTCCTGCCCTAAATAAAATATAATATTTTGAAAGGACATTTATATTATTATTTACATAAAATTAATGATTTTATTATCCTGTTACTGAGTATATAATTTTAAGTTGATTTTCCTTTGACCCACTATTCCTGGGCTTGTATTCACTGGGCTTTCATAAGCCATCCTTTCAAATAAGGAGCCTGTGTTGAGCAATAGCTCAATTCCCTTAAGGTTAGTTATAAAGGCACTTCAGTTTTTGATCGGGGCTAGCCCGGATTGGAGCTCGCCCAGATTTTTTTGTGTTTTACTCAGGACAGTCCATTTTTTTAATCTAGGGCTGTCCCAAAGTGAAATCCCCCCAAACCCAAATTTTTTCTCTCATTTGCAAAATTTTTTCTCTCTCTTCCTAAACCCCAACTCCTCTCTTCTTCTTCTTCCCCTTCTCCTCCACCATTTCTCCATCCCCAAGCAAGAAGTTAATTTGAAATTTCCTACAAATTTCTTCCACCCTAGAAATTTTCTCTTCTTCTTCCTCTTCTCTTCCAAATTTCCTTCTCAAGAAGATCGATGGCACCCAAATTCTTTCTCTATTTGTTTCCAAAATCCTAGAAATTAAATTGAAAAATTCAAGCATCCATTACATTGTTTATTTCAATTGTCTGTAGCCCATTTGAATTAAACTACATTCGGAGTGGAAAATTATCCATTTAAATTAAACACAAGTATGCACGAACGAAAAAACTCTGCGTCGACCAGGACTGTCCAATTTTCTGGCAGTCCTACAAACTGAATGGACTGCCAAAAAACTGGGCAGTCCTAAGTCACAACATGTGAAACAAAGGACTGCCCATTTTTTTAGCAGTCCTTACTGTATTCAGGACTGCTAGAAAGCTGGACAGTCCTACATACTGTAAGGACTGCCAGAAAAATGGACAGTCCTTTGTTTTACATGCTGTGACTTAGGACTGTCCAGTTTTCTGGCAGTCCATTCAGTTTGTAGGACTGCCAGAAAATTGGGCAGTCCTTGTTTGCACTAGTTGAACAGCAATATTGGGGTTTCCTCCCATATTAGGGTTCGTATATTATGAGGAGCCTTTGGGTGCCATCGAAATTGGAAATGAGAAAAAAAATTAGGGATAACAATATTAGGATTTCCACCAATATTAGGGTTTAACATTTTATTTTTGTTGTTGTTGTTGTTCTTCCTTCTTTTTTTCTTCTTCTTCTTCTTGGATGGGTTGAGGAAGAAGAAGAGGGAAAAAATAGAAAAAAGAAGAAGTGACTTTTATACCAAAGAGTGGGATAGCCCTAATCAATTTTTTCAACGGCAAACTTGTAAATAATACAAAGTTTAAAATGGAATAGCCCTGATAAAAAAGGTGAAGTGCCTTTAGAACTTACCTTCTCTTAAATCCTAACTGACCATGAGTGGTATAACAAATATTGAAATTTCTTAAACCTATTTTTCCCCATCAGAGGGGGACAACCAGCTATTGTGGGCGCTCAAATTTCATGAGTTTCAAGAATGCTAACGGCCTATATATAGCTCTTTCTTTCCTCATTTGTATTTGCTGCCAAGAAAACTCCAGAGGAGCAGAGCCTCCCCCTCTTGTTCTTCCTCTTCCCAACTACATTTCCCCCAAATTGCTCTATGTTCTTGATCGACCATGGCGGATGCTAATTCACCGACGAGGCTCCTCCTTCGATCGACGGGCGGCACATGGACTCTTGGAGATAGCAGCGAGGAAACCAAGCCTTCGACCGATCAACGCCTTCTTCCTCGATGACTGGGCGGCACGCGAGAGACTCTCAGCGATCCTTCCTCCCGAGCAATGTCGGCAAGCAGATCGCTACCTATGACGTCTTCATCACAGCTTCGCCAGTCCATGATCGAGACGTTGATCAAGTGAGTTGCTAGAATTCTTGAGGACGATCTATTCTTCTGTTATTTTTGTTTTTGATCTGAATTTGAGTATGTGAGGATCTAGATTCGAGTGCAGTCGATCCCACCTCGAGACTCTTCCTATGAAGTTCCTGATCTGTTCTTGCTTCGATCGATTCGACCAATCGGATGAGAGTATAGATCGGAATGGAGATGCCTAAAATTGCTCGGTTGATCGTCCTAATCTGGGATCAAACGCTAGTGAGTCGAATTCTAATCTCCTCAAATCTGATTCGTAAATTCCATTCCTATTGATTCAAGTCTTTGATAATTCAAATTTTGATTCACTTATGCGGAGGACTGGAACAGAGCATCAGGATCATAGGAGTGGGCAATCGGAGTCTGAAGGCCTAGGCGAGTGAAGGTTTGGACACATGAGTATCGATTAACCCTTTGATTCATAGTTCTGACATCCGATGGCAGAGGGATATCATGATTGTTTGTGTTGATCAAGTATTGAAACAGGACACTGGAAATTCTTGTATGACTTTGAGCTCGATCTCTTAAGAGGAAATTTGTTAAGGTAAATCTTGGATTCGTTTTATGTTCATGTTATTGCATAATCTGGATTGCGTCAGAAGTTTAATATTATGGTATCCGTGTCGTATTAGTGGTCATTAATATGTTTTTCCAATGCTCATGTATGTCGGGAGCCGATATTAGCATTCAGTATGGTTTTGTGGGAGGTTTTGGATTCCAGAGTATCAGTAAATGAATGATGATCTAAGCAAGAGAGGCCTGCCAAGTTATGGTTTAAATTGATCTAAGAGCCAGTTATCCCTCTAGGATAGTTAAGCAGGAGATTCTGTTAAGTAAGGGGTTGATAACTGCTTGGGGTCGATATTGAAGATTATTACTTTTACGAGGGAAGTAGAGTATCAGTAGCCCTGATATTTAAGATAGAGATTCAGCTATTCTTTAGAGGTAAACCATTCATTCTTTAGAACAGGTATCAGAAATGGAGGCTCTGTGACTAGTTAACAGTCTCTGTTTAAATTACCCTATGTTACTCCATGTCAGATTTTAATGGTTGTGCTAAACTCTACTTATGAGTGATCTGGAATGATTTCGTCCCAAACTGAATAGTTATTTGAACCAGTTGTGTGGGTCTTATTCATTAACAGAAGGGAAATAGGTAGAATGGTTAGTGAGCAGTGAACCTAACGTAGGTGGCTGGACTGAGAATTGATGCTGGGATTGAGAGTACAGTGCTCTGATGTGATTTGAGAAGTTAACTGTTGGGTTTGGAGGGATGTTATAAACTTTAGTTGATATGTCAAGAGTTTGAGAACCTATTTCCAGTTGGAAGTTAACCATACACTACTAAAATACAGCAATTTGGCGACGGAAGATTAGCGACGGATAGTAACCGTCGGCCCTAGCGACGGCCTCGCGACTACCTTGTGACTTACTACCGTCAGAAAGCAATGGATATATTTTTTAGTTATTTGCGTCAAAATCAGTTGCACCTCCGTCGCTCACTTGACAAAACTTTAGCGACGGATTCATGTCTGTCGCTAATATGTCGTATATTGTGGCGGCAAAATCTGAAAAAAAAATGGTGCGGTAAATTAGCGTCTATGTGGCGACGGACGTTCCGTCGGTAATCTAGTACGTATTTAGCGACTACATGTCGACGAATATATCCGTCTGTAATCCGTCGTTAAATACTGTAACCTAACTTAAATTGAACTGACGGGGGGGGGGGGGGGATTATTCATTCCTCCCAAAAAACTCTCTCTCTTCCCCCTCTCTCTCTATCTCTCTCTCCGACGAGCTCTCTCCGACGGGTCCCATTTTTCGACGAAGCTCTCTCCGACGGGATATCGCTCTCTCAGGTATGCTCTCTCTCTCTGTTTAGGGTTTTGGGTTGGTGGGGGGGTGGGTCGGCTGTCGCTCGGGCCGGCGGGGGGGGGGAGGGAGTGGGGGCGGAGGGGGGAGGTTGTTGAGGGCGGGGGGCAGGGTACGGTTTAGGGTTTCGGGGCAAGGGTAGGGTTTCGGGTGGGGGGTGGGCCGGCTGTCGCGTGGGGGGGGGGGGGGTCGGCTGTCGCAGGGGCCGGCGGTGATGGAGGGAGTGAGGGGGGCGGGGGGTGGATGGTGTTGCACTACAAAAATTTATCAGATTCGCGACGTCTAAATACGTCGCTAATCTCAGCGAAAACGTCGCTAAATCAATTTAGCGACGTTTATGGCGACGTTTCAGGAACGACGGAAAAAAACGTGTTGCTAAACAAGAAAACGTCGCAAAACGTCGCTAGGGCGACGCTATTTTGCGACGTTTGTTATTTGACGATAATCAGCGACGTAAAAGGCGACGTTATAGCGTGGTCGCCGTTTAGCGACAAATTTGCGACGTTTTGGCGACGATGAGCTGACATCAGATTTGGTGCCACGTGTTGCCACGTCAGAATTTAGCGACGCTTTTAGCGACATTTCCTGGCGTCGCTAATATGTAGCGACGAATACTAACGTCGCTACATTAAAAAAATATAAAAAAAAGAGGTTCCAGAAAGCAAATGATGCTGGAGCTGGAGCCTGAGCCAAAATACAGAATACAAAATACAGAATCGAATCCCTAGGTTCGCCGACCCCCTCGATGGAACACTCAACACCGGCACGCACAATACATTCCAGAATATACAAAAAATATAAAGAAAAAATACTATCCGCAACGAATAATGTCAATATATAATATCCTCAACACAATCAAATCAATATCCACAAATACGTACAAACTCAGTATCCTCAACGAAAAAACTGAATATCCCCAAATACGTACAAACTCGGGAAGCTATGGCTCCTTCGGCCGACTCTACACTTGCTCCTCAACACCATCCTGGAAAAATCGCCAACACCTCCAGCAAAATCTCTGTACTTCCGCCAGGTCATGCCGCCGGCTGTGCTGGTTCTCTCTCCTCTTCCTGCCCACTTCTTCTCCTCCGACTCTACACTTGAGCTGGATATCATATGTGGCTGAGAGAGTCAAATAAGAAGAAGGAAAGTAGGGAGGAACAGATGGGTCCAGAGCCATGGTGGAGGAGAGGAGAAGGCTCCCAAGACTCTCCGAGGTGGATATCATATGTGGCTGAAAATTTCGATAAACTTCTTATTTTTTTGTAATTTGAGTAAATTTCTTTACCCTATATGAAAATTTCTGTTGTCAGAGAGATGGCTCCCAAGACTCCTCGAGGTGGTGCTGTTAGCCGAGGAAGGGGCCGAGACAAGGAACCCTTGGAGGTCGACACGGAGGAAGTCCCCGTCGTCAAACAAGAGCCGGTGACGGTTAAGGAGGAGGTGTTACCAAAGGTCGAGGTCAAAGAAGAACCGATGACCATCAGGGAAGAGATTGCTCCCAAGGTTGAAGTTAAGGAGGAGCCACCGTCAGAGAGTAGTAGCATCGAGACCGGCCCTCTTGTCCCTACAGAAGACCTCAACCAGATTGAACATTCGTATGTAAAGTGGCTGATAGAATGGTACATGCCTCAACGCAACTATGATCCCTGACTGTGAGGATTCATCGTCTGACTTGCGGTCTTTTCTGAGGCATTGTGTTGGATTGTTTATGTTTGGATATTTTGTAAAGTGGCTGATAGAATGGTACATGCCTCAACGCAACCAGATTGAGCCTTCGTATTTGTATTGGGTTGTTTATGTTTGGATATTTTGCTATGTATGTTGGGATAGTGTGTTGGATATTGTGTTGGATATTTTATTGGTCATTGTATTGGATATTTTTAGTGTATGTTGTGATATATTGGATGTTTGGAGATATTGTGTTGGCAATATGGATATTTGTTGGATATATTGGATGTCGGATATGTTATATTTGTGTATGGTGGATGCTGAATATGTTATATTACAGGGAATAGTCTCTTTCCTGCAATTTTTTTTCAAAAATATTTCAGTTAGCGACGGATTACCGACAGGTTGCCGACGGACTGTTGCAGGTATCGACGGGTTACCGACTGACTTTTGCAGCTAGCGACGGTTTCCTGACGGATTGTCTGTCGGCCTTTTTTTAGAAAAATTACGCGACGGAAGGGCGACGGACGTTCCGTCGCTCATATTCTGGAATATATGGAAGATTTCCAGAAGGGTGGCAATGTATTATCCGTCGCTCTTCCGCCGCTAATCCGTCGCGGTTAGCGACGCTTTGAGCGACGGATATTGCGTATCAGAAACCCTCGGATACACGGTTAGCGACGATTTAGCGACAAATTTTCCATCGCTAATTTTTTGAATATATTAAAAATTTAAACTGTCGAAGTTGACGGGAAGCCGTCGGTTAGCCGTCGCTAAAAGTTTTTATTTTGCCAACGGAAATCCGTCGCTAATTAGTCGCGAAGCGGCGGACTAGCGACGAGCTAGTTTTAGCAACGAGGATATTCCCGACGGATTTTTTTAGCCCGTATCCGTCGAAAATCCGTCGGTAAAATGATTTACCGACGGATTTTCGACGGATATGGCCGTCGCTATGTCGTTGTATTTTAGTAGTAACAGCAGTATGATTGGTTTGGCCAATCTGATTAAGTGAATAGTTGACACTCTATTAAACTACATCATGGTAGTAGAATTGAGTGACTTCCTAACTAAACTGAGAAAGGGGTTATCATTAGCTATATTTGCATGAGTGGTGGAGTTAGACTTCGACTAATATGTAACTTAACTTTGTAAGCTATTGTGGTTATGTAAATGTATACCATATGGCAGAACTTAAGCTTTACATGGATGTAGTGTAAACCAAATACAATCTGAAGGTTAAGGCCTAGCCTGGATAGTAGTTGCCAACCCGTATAGATGTCGTACCAATAAATAGTATCTATAATTAAATCACTTGTGGATATTCTAATGTACTTTATGAATAATTAGGTATATATATGTATCCTTCTATATCTAGAGCACAACTACTAACTAGGATACTTTTTAAAATATTCTATGGTTGGACTTAGTTAGTAGATGGAAGTAGCTAATATTGATTGTTTAGAAATTAACCAACTTGTACCAAATAAACAGGTGGATATAGAGTTTTACTATCCATTCTCGATCACCCTGAGCAAGGCAAGTATACTTCTCGGATTTGTTCATTTCTCATGTCTTGCATGTTCATTCTTGAATCTCCTTGATTGACACGATGTATCACGGTATTGTCTGGTTTCATGTTTCATGTATTACTTGTGTCTGGGAGGGGAAATACTATAGATATGTGATCAAACCCTGTTACTATTCATGTAAATAGCTTGGGTCCCGTATCGTGCACGCGGGACCAAAGCCGTACCATTTCATGTTCATTGCATCTACCCAAGCCGATCACAATCTAGATATATTTCAATATTGCACATGTCAGGATTCAGGTTGTATTTCAGGATTCAGGTTGTATTTCAGGATTCATGGTTATATTTCATGTTCAGGTTGTACTTCATGTTCATGTTGTATTTTATGTTCAGGACTCATACCATGTTTCATGTATTTACTTTCAGTATTTCCTGTTCAGTTTCATGTCTTGATTCTCATTTCCTGTACTTTACATATATTTCTTGTTTCTTGTTCATACCATGATGTACATGTTTATTCCTTGGATATACTTAGCTCCGCTCATGACTAGGATATGTTGCAGGTGTACTTGCAGGATATTGCTCTACCCTATGGGCCAGAGCCCAGGATATTAGCTGAGCAGGATGAGACTTAGCTTGAGGCTTCAGGTTTAGACTGTTTTGTTTTACTCCTAGATTTTGACTTAGAGTTCATAGTACATTTCATTCCTGATGACTAGTACATTTATGATATATGGATCTGTGGATTATGGTGATCATTCTGGAAACGTTTTTATAGATGCTGTGTTTGTATACATTTATATTTATCTGGTTAGATTTCCCTAGCTTGGTACAGCTCACTTCGTCGAGTCTAACGACGAAGGCTGGACGTGTCCGATTATTCGGGAGCGGATCGTAACACATTGCTTCTTGATCTTCCTCTTGGTGTCGTTGGTCGACGAGGAGCAGGTCTTTGTTGTCCAAGTTGTTGTAGTAGTAGTCATTGTCGAGTATCATCAAGGTGTCACGGTCGTTGTAGACATACTAGACAATGACTTTCGGGTAAGGGATCACGGCTGGGCACTTCTTGTACAACCAAACAAAAATTAAAACTAAAACCAAAACAATCAAACCAAACCAAAAAAATCCAAACAAAAACAAAACACAAAAATCCGAGAAAAAAATCGAGATGTTGGATTTCCACCATACGGTCTGGCACCAGTCCATCTGGCAGAAATGTCTTGGTTTTAAAATTTTGTTAAACATTTGCTTTTCTTTCAATTTTGGTAAACTTGGGTATGCTAAAATTTTTTTTATTCCGTTTAATTATAGCAGGTAAGGAAAGTAATTCCCAATGGAAGAAAAAGTAGAGGGAGAAATGATTCCATCCATCAAAGCAAGGAATCATTTTTCCACCTTCGAGCATGCACATTTCTTTTCAAATTCCTTGGCATTTTCAAATATGGAAAAGAAAAATCAATAAGAAATATAATTTTCCAAATGAAAAAAAATTGCCATGTAATTGATTTCATTTCCATTCCTTTCCGCTTTATGTACACTAGTGTACATGTATGTACTGTGCACGTATTTTAATTAGAATATCATAAGGTAAGTTGTCGTCTTTCTGTCTTTTCTAGTTGACTGTTAACTTGCCAACAATAGTAAAATGCTAGAATATTTTGCAGCAAGCAGAGCAATATAACTAATTGCCCTGAAAAGCAGCAAATTAGTCTTATTTTTTGTGGAAAAAAATATAGCTAATATAGCAAATCTTATTTCTTGTGGAAAGAAATATAGCATACCTTATTTCTTGTGGAAAGAAGGTCTTAAGGAGCGGGACCTTCTCAAGCATGGGATACGCAACTGAGGTGGACCCTAGTATCAAGTTAGAAAATATCCCTGGTATAAAAATAGTTCTAGAACTCTGAACCTTCTCAAGCATGGGATACGCAACTAAGATGGTCAATATCAATAATGTTTCATGCTAAAAATAGTTTTATAACTCTGAACCTTTTGTGATGAACAAATATCATGCTAATTTAGGATAACCAAGATCCAATGAATAGAGGTTTGATAAAGCAAGTATTTGAAATGTCAAGAGAGGAAATGAAATTCATGATGTTTTACTTGGAAACATAAAACCAATCTGGAAACATGGGATAAGCATTTATGTACAAAGTTTGAAGTTCACAGTAACAATGAGCATGTTAAGAGGTTGAGTAGGTTTATAACATGTGTATACTTGGGAGATAGAACAAGAGATACCTAGAGCTCTTTATACTACTACTCAGGCAGCGTTGCCAGATACTTGAAGATATACCATCTGAGTGTACCCATTGTTTCACTTAACAAAATGCCTAAAATTGGCTTTTGAAAGAAAACTAGAAAAAGTACAAAAGTACAAATTGTTTCTGGGAAGTATTGCTATGGAAGTCTGATCTGAAAGCGATCACTTTGTTCCTTGGACCATACGATGATGATGAAAAAAACTGCTTGAAGAAGACAACAATCGGAAGAACTAAGTCACCAGAAAGGTATCGAGCAACGGCACTGATGGCACAGTCGAATGCTTTCCTGCTTTGCTTCACCCTGTTCTTGAGAAAAAGTTGAAGAAATGCTTCTGGGAATATCACTCTGAAAGTATGAGTTTTCTCAGAATCTCCTCTCATGTATCTCTCTTGATTCTTTCTTGTGTTTAAAAATAAGTCTATTTATAGACTAGATCCTCTGTGCATAAAAAGCAACAAAGTTTGGTAACTGTCACCCACGATGAGAATCAACCTTTACGCATGATGACACGTGTCCCACTACTTCAACAAAATGAGGAGAGCACGTACACACGTTCCTCGATAAGTGTGGCATGAAAGCCACGTTAGCAGACCACGTTCTCATGTAGCCAGAAAAGATTGGACGTAAAAATGACCCAAAATAGACTTCCTGCGTAAAGTAGCAGACTGGACGTAAAATAGCCCAAAATAGACTTCCCGCGTAAAGTGGCTGAAAAACAGCCTTGAGTGTAAAATTAGCTCAAATAAACTTTACGCGCACAACAGCCTTGAGCGTAAAAAGCTCGAATAGCTTTCGTGCGTAAAAGAAGCAATCTCTTGAGCGTAAAGTAGCCCATCTGCACACTAAACGACAAGTGTTGGATTTGGTGTAAATCAAATCTTTTTGACTTCTGTGATGTCCGCTGTCAGAAAATGATTATGTCAGAACAGTATCACGCGCATTAAATGCAATAATTTGACAGCCTGTCCCTCGCGTAAAAGCTTTGAGGATGGCCCTCGCGTAAAGTAGCTTGCGTAGAGTTTTACTCTGTTTGTCTTGCGTAAAGTCTGAGTTTGATTCTGTTTGACTTGCGTAAAGTCTGCAACTTCTTTGACTTGGTCTATGAAGTACTTTTTACGCTCCTACACCCATTGAAAACTGATGCCCCACATAAAGAGCTAGATTTTAAAAAGACTGCATATAACCAAAAAAAATCATACAACCTGCTGGAGCCTGGACATACTGCATATAACCAAAAAAATCATTGTGAGATAGTCTCACTAACAAGAACTATGAGATTTAAAAAAAATCAATTTCTAAGAGATTGTTACCAAAATGACTAGATGACAGATGTAGCATCACAAATCTCCGATCCTTCCTCCAAACTAATGACATCATCTAAATTATTGAAGATAAACAAGCTTGGTAAGAGCACTAGCATATAAATTATTGAAGATAAACAAGCTTGGTAAGTAATTAAAAGTTTAATAACATACCTGATAGTGGTGGCAACCAATTCTTCACACAACTTAGTTGTTCAACGATGTCAGGGGCCAATGAAGATCGATGTGGAGTAACCACTCTACCACTAACTAAACGCTGATTCTGATGCAACAGTAGATACTGGAATTGCTAAGAGATCACGAGCCATAGTTGCAAGTATTGGATAAGAAGGTGTCTTCAATTTCCACCAAGCTAATATGTCAAAACTCTTCGGATCATCACCTTTTGGAAACAATGGTTCATCCAAGTACTTCTCCAATTCAGATTTTTCATTTGACTGAGACATATTCTTATGCAAGTTGTCAAATTCAGATTCAAGCTTTGATTTTAATCCAATACTGCCAACAATTCCACTACTAGAAGTAGAAGTACCAACAAAACTATCTTGGCTAAAAATATCAGGGCCAACTTGCATAGCATATGAAGAGTAAAGTTTCCTCAAATATGAAAGAATGTGGTTGATGTAGGTTGTAGAATCATTACCATATATCTTACTGAAAGCAAATTGCACAAATTTGAATTTATGTCGAGGATCGATTATTGTACCAATGGTCATCATTAAACTACAACTCTTCCGGTATTTATCAAACTTCTCCTTCATATTTTGTGCCATGCTACGAACATAATCATGCGAACTATTTAGCCAATCAAGAATACACACATTCACATCTAAAACACCCTTGAAATATAAATTTGCAGTAGGATACTTAACCCCTGAAAATAGAAGTATGATATTGTTAAATACCCTTAAACATTCACAGATCACAACCCCTCTCTCCCATTCTTCTTTGGTAGGCAAAGTTTTATACTCAGAATGTAACTCCGCTAAGCGAAAGAAGGCAGATTTCACTTCTATTGCACTCTCAAGCATATGAAAAGTTGAATTCCACCTGGTTGGCACATCACTTGATACTCCCTTACCAGTCAACTTTGTCTGGACTAATGCAGACTCAAACTTTTGCTCTCGACCTTGGGAGGATTTGATAAAAGTAACACTTTCTCGAATTTTTTCGACAAGAGAACCCACCACCTTCAAACCATCCTGCATAATGACATTTGAACAAGTATAAAAAAGAATTAACAATGTGAAGAATACAAGAAATAAAACAATGAAACTTTATTTACCTGCACAATGAGATTTAAAACATGCGCACTGCACCACATATGAAACATATCACCATTAAGTAACAAAACCCCTTTATCATTCATCCATTCTTTAAGATTCTGAATCATAACATCATTACTACTGGCATTGTCAACTGCTACTGCAAACAACTTGGAGTCAATATTCCATGCTAGTGTTGTAGATTTAATGAACTCGCTGAGAATAATTCCGGTATGTGGAGAAGGAATCATACCAAATGCTATAATTTTCTTATGCAAGACCCAATCATCGTCTAAAAAATGACATGTCACACAACAATAACCTAAATTTTGATGCTCAGCAGTCCATAAATCGGTTGTGAGACTTACTCTAGATGTATTTCTCTCAAGCATCGCTTGCAATTGCACTCTCATGGCATCATAAACTTTCTTCACATCTGCCCGAATGGTATTTCTTGAATATAACTTTATTCTAGGGTATATGGTCTTCATATATTCTTGAAAATAATGATGCTCAGCCATATTAAATGGATAGTCATGAAAAGCAACCATCTTTGCAAATGCAATCCGACTTTTGGCTGCATCAAATTTCCAAGTTCCCATTCTTGGAGGTTTTCGACCACTAGTAACAGAAGTTATGAGTCTTTGACTGTAGGGCCGATTTTGAGGCCTCCTACTACAAGTTTTCAGATGATTGCGCAAATGTGCTGTTCCATTCTTGCTAGACCCATCAATTTTTTTTTTTTTGCAATGATGACAAGTTGCTCTAATTTTACCAGCTCCTATATGCTTCTTTTCGAACTCATCCCAGACTTCAGATCTCGTCTTCCTCCTTTTGATTAGACCATCATCTACTTCAACTTCATTTTCACTCTGAATCTTTGCTTCAAGTTCAGTATTTGATCCAACCTCAACCTCAACCTCGACACTTGGAGTTGGACTTTGAGACATCATGGATTTTTCAGACGAATTTCTAAAAATCAGAAGTATAAAATCAGAACTTGATTGAACATATTACATATATACAAATTCGACAAATTAAAAAATTGGATTGAACATATTACATATTTCCTCCATTTGATTGAACATATTTCATACAAATTTGACATAAAAAACCTAACAAAATCAGAAGTATAAAATCAGATATCTAAAGCTTTTCGACATATTTCATACAAATTCATAGAAATTCATACAAATTTCATACAAATTTCATAACAAAATTAGAAGTATAAACCCTAACAAAATCAGAACTTGTATAAAATCATTAGTATTAAAAACCCTAACATATTTCATACAAATTTGACATATTTCATACAAATTCGACAATAAAATTATAAAATGATTCCTCAACCATTTTGTGCAGTAGATGTCTAAAGCTTCTCGTGTGAAGATGTGGAACTTTCCACCTCAAGGGTGATGAAAAAATAAACAAAAACAGTAGTTCAATATAGAACACCAAATAATTCAGACGGTGCAACAAAGAAAGCACCACCAAATCTTATGAACTGCCACCAAGTTAAAAATGCTCTTTATACTCCACATCTTCACATTGGGAGAAAGTTCAGAAACATATTTTAAATTAGTTATAAAAAAATTAAAGAAGGAACATCAACAAACAACAGAAAAAATATACTGAGATGTTGAGATCTGAGATCTCGTGATGCTGAGATCTGAGATAATCTTCACAAAATAATTTAAGAAGCAAGAAGAAGAAGCAAGAAGAAGACGGACCGAAGAGGAAGAACTCCTCCGTGCTTCTGCAGATCTGAAGATAGAGAGGGGAGAGATCTGCTTCTCCTCCGCAGATCTGGAAACTCCTGTGCGTGCGGACCTATAATTGCAGAGCCTCCGCCGAAAGAGGGTTTTTTTTAAGAGCTCGTGAGAAATCAGAATATTTAGATTTTAGGGTTCCAAGACGGGCCGCTTACTGCTGGGCTCATGGGCTGGCTGAATCATAAATTCCTGAAAGCCCAATATATTTTAAATTTATTAAAAAAATTAAATATTATTGGTTCGGATTTTATTGGTTCGGATATGGCACTTATCGTATCCGCATCCGATATCCGATAAATATTTGATAAGATATCTGAATCCGTATCCGAAATTTTGGATATTTTTGGTTCAAATACGGATTGGATACGGATTTTCGGTCGACCATTGACAGGCCTAACTCAAATCCATTATGGACATTCATGATCTAAGTGATCACAACGCAAGCCAACATCTCAAGTTCTCGGTCATAAGCCAACATATATTAGTCAACTCATCAATTCTGTTGAACTCACCCATCAGTTGTTTCATTCCCAATTCTGTTCCACCGTCACATGCAATTCTCAACTTGTTACAGCACACATAGCCACATTCTCTATTCCCACATTCTGAACATCATTCACATTACATCATACTATGGCATCGAGTCAATGTTGGGTTATTAGTGTCCAAACTAACAACAACAATCAATTATTCAGGGGCATCACAATATATTTGACTTATTGTATGGAACATCCAGTGAGCAGCCAAGAGGGTCAACGGACTTTCAGACACGAACAACATAGGATAATTACAGAACAACAATAGCATAATCGCAAAAGTAATCTTTTGATTTAATTGTGGAAGCAACGTTGAGTGATCGCGGAAGCAACTTTGGTTAATCGTCGATGCAACTTTGATTTGAAACGAATCAAAGAAGAGACCAAGGACGTAAAGCCGTGCTCTGATACCAATTTGTCATGCCCCGATTCCGTAGAGTCATATAATCACATATTTATCTCTTGGAATCGATCGTCCTCGCTTGGGCGTGATGCCGTACAAGTTTGGTATTGCACTTATACAAGGCAAAGACGGTGCATAATCGCTATTCTTCAAATAGCAACGCATTATAGTGGCGGAAGCAACCAAATCAAAGTTAATAAGGACAATCTTTCTTAACGAATAGAATCATATCATTTCTTACAATAGCGATGATAAGAGAATAACTTAGAGTCGCACAGAAGTATATAAACTGAATTCTCTTTATTGATAATTGAAGAAGAGTACAAAACTTGTATTGAAGTACAATGCTTACAACACATCTCACTTTACATTGATAGCCAACTGGACAATTGCTGTAAAGCTTACAACTGACACTTCGATACATTGGATTACAACTCGATACCGACTTGGCTCACAAGTCATCGGAACAACTGATTACAATGTTCCATACATTATGACGTTTATAGACAGAAGACATCATCTTTTGCAAGGAGAGCTACTGTATGCCCAATAAATCTTCGATGCCGCGGGACCGATCAAGCCAATCTTCGTGTCAAAATATTCCAAGCATGAGCACCTGCCCACAAAATGTGGGTCAGTACATCATCTATGTACTGGCGAGCAGAATCCAACCCACTCGCCTAAACCAACATATAGTGATCGATTTTAGCAAACATTTATTTGAGTAATCTTTCTAGTTGGGGCCTAGCATCAATTTACAGTTCATGGGCAATAATCATGATGAAGCATGTAAACATGTTCTTAGCAATATTCATGTGGACGTATCATTATAGAATTCTTGGTGTTATCATGCAAAAACATCATTGAGGCATCATTAACATTAATATCTTAAACATGTTATGACAATTCTCACAGAAAGCATTCACTTATCATGTATGTTATGTCTGAGCAATGTTTCATAGCAAGGTATCTTTCTAGCATACTGAATTTAACATATTAAGCAGGTTCTCATATTGAAAGGCTACATCACAGCATCATTTATTTGGCACATTAAGCAGGCAAGTTAAACCAACACATATATTGAGTATATCATATTTAAGTGATTTCTTACCGATAGCCAACTCCTTCGTACCTACATCAAATACAGGTTAACTATTACACTTACTCTGCCTGCACAAAACATTTATTAGCGTGCATCCTTACAACATGATCATCGGTGTTTGTGCACCATTTTCAGACGTTGCCATATAGGACTTCATAGGGTATACGGCGCGTCATTCCACCAGGTTGCAAGTCCGAATGGAATGTCCCGATACCACGTACCCTTAAAGTACGTTTACAATTCCCCCATGGTCTGATCGGTCCCCTAATGTCCCGGGGTACCGTCCGAGGAAGCAGTCACCCCCTTGTATACAAGTTGTTCCTGACCATACGAATGCGTGTCTGACTCGATCGTGATCATAAAACGCATGGTGAAATATTAAAATAAGTAAAGGCAACAGTGCATCATTCAACTCATCCATATCGTTTTCAACGACTCATTATTTCCAATATTTCTATCATTTCACTTGGTGATCTCGACGATCCCAAGCCTCATCATTTTTCATTCATTGCTTTATTGCAACAGTTCTCATAATATTACTTTCAAGGAGGAATAACCAGCATCCATTCATTTCAAAGGGACCTGTAGCATTTCATTCATTTCATAGAAATATTTATTCTTCTTTCATTGCTTATAAGAAAACATGCAACATTTTATATCTTTGCAGCAGTTATACAGAGTATACATGATTCTAGTATTTTATTTGGATCATTGGGTCGATAGCATAGCCAGTCCTCTTCTTATTCTATCATTCACAAGGCATCTCATTATTTAAGTGTTCTACTTGTTCCGACAACGTTAAGCATAAGGGACATTATCAATTCATTCTCAGGCATCGTCACATTAGCAGTTCAAGTGTGATTCGTTCAGCAATTCATTGCTCATGTGTTATTCATTTCAACGTTAGGCAACTTAAGCATCTCTATTATCCAGCAATCAAAACATGGGACATTTAGGGATAATTCATAACATAACATTCCTCCATTTTATTAAGCATGCAGGAATAAGGAGGAGGGAGGATAGTTCCACTCACCTAGTACAATGAGTCTCACTGTTCCAATCGCACATGTTCCCACCAAGCGTAGCTCCACCAGCGAGCCACGTTCCACTACCCATTTCGTCTAGCCAGCTAAGAGAGACTGCATCAGTCTCAATTCTCCTGATTTCCCACCCAAGTCACGGTCCAACATTCTGATCGCATCCAACAAGCCAACCAAATATCTCGCGCGGAACGGGGCATTACATCCACATCCTTCCTACAGCGCAAGTATCTAAAGTGGAATTTTCCCAGCACAGGCAGCAGTATATGCTTCAAGCAGCGACGTCAATTTATCCTTGTATGGTTGAACAATCCTGTCCAAAAAATTCTTCTCCGTGAAGGACATGACGGAATAAAAACCCCAATTTGTCACGAGCAACCCATTCGACTCCAAGATCTGCATAACATGGTGCCTAGGAATCAACTTCTTCTCCAAGCTGAAGCTCAACATACATGGTTGAAGAGCAATATCTCTCTGTGTAAACCCTTCTTTCTCTACCAAAAATGCCATCTTTGCTCGAATGTTCTCCTCCGAAAGGTGAATGATGAAGGGGAACTTCTGGATCGCAGAGAGTAGCTCCCCGTCCGTCTGTCCACCCGAAGCTCTTGAAAAGCTCCATCATAGCCTTCAACGTGTATCTTCCGACGCCGCAGAAGGACAAGAAAGCGGCGACAAACATCGAGGACCCCCGAGGGAATCCGAATTCCTCCACTCTCTTCAGTACCGACCTGATCGATGTGGTGCTCATTCTAAAGAGGCTAGTGGTCCTCGCTATGACATTTCTGATACCGGTCTGCGGGAGGCCATACTCCTTCAAAAGCGCAATCTTGGGGACGATCCCCTCGACGTCGTGGGTGATGAGGCCCCAGTTTTTCGTGAACAATAAGACGAGCCTCCTCATGTCGCCGTCGAGGAAGGAAAGCCCATGCCGCAAATGGCACGGAGGTTGGGCTCCATGGTCCGGTCGGGGTCGACGAAGAGGATGGGGGGGTAGTTGGTGATGAGGGTGGCGATCTGGGGTTCGGTGAGGCCGTAGTGTTTGAGGAAATGCCGGACCGAGTCGGGCTTGGAAGGGAAGGTGAAGTGGCCTGGAGATCCTCTTGGAGGCTTTTGCCATGAAATTGGAGGAGAAGCCAAACGATGTGATCAAGTACTCCGCCATGAAATTGGAGGAGGAGGATGAGGGTTTGGGAGGGGATAGAGTCGAGAAATGTGGAAACTAATTCTAGGTATTGGTGGAGAGAGGAAGGATAGAGATGGGGTTTTATTTCTAAAAATAAACAGCACCATGATTTGGGATTAGATTTTTTTGTTCGAAGTATAGAAAAAGTTCTAATTCAATCTATGGAATGAAGATGATATGTGATCTATGAAGTGGGAAAAGAGAGAACATTATAATACCTCCTGCTTTCTTTATTCATTTCCCTCAGGGCCACAAATGTAAACTCAATTGAATCCCAACTCATGTTGGTTCCTTGTTTAAATCCAAACTCAAGCTCCTACGTTCTTAAGCCCGACCGACAGTTATCGTCGTTTTGCAAGTGTCAACTTCTCCTTCCTTTCCTCGTTCATTCAGCTAACAAATTCAAAGCCAACAATCCCAAGGCCTCGTTTGGTTCGCAGAATTTTTGGGTTGGAAAAGGAATGTGATTACTTTTCTATGTTTGGGTGCCAAAGAAATTGAGAGGAAAAGAAAGTGATTTCCAATGGAATGAACACTAGGAAGGAAAGTGATTACATTCATCCAAGCAAGGAATCACTTTTCTACATTGAAGTATTCACTTTTCTTTCCAAATTCCTTGCCATTTCCAAACATTGGAAAAGAAAATCAATGAAAATTAAAATTTCTCAAAGGAAAGAAAATGACAAGGAATTGATTTCCTTTCCCTTCCACTCCGCAAACCAAATGGGGCCCAAATCTATCCTCCTTCCTCCTTTCACAATTCGGTCATATCTTTTAGAGCATCTCCAATATATTGTGATTTCTATGTGATTGATATAAGACGCATGATATTCTAGATGGTAAGGCTATATTGATAAATGATAAAGTAGAAATTAGAAGGAAAGGTAAATTTTTGTAGTGGGAAAGTGAATCATTGGTTGGATGGGAGAATCTCTTTCTTCCTTATTTTTCTTCTACGTGGGAATTATTTTTCTTTCCTTTCTCGTACTTTCCTTTGACATCGAAACATAGGAAAGCGAATGACTTTCCTTTCTCAATCCAATGATTCCGCCAACCAAACGAGGCCATACTTTTCCCCAATTTCCAAAACAACTTCTACTCTTCTTTTTTTCCTAAATATTTTTTTATTCATAATTGATGACATGAAGGTGAAGGCATTGTTGGGAGCATTGTCTAGTACTAAAAAACCACTTCACAATGTCTCATTGTCTTATGTATTTTTGTCATGTAAGCTTCACAATTTACTTAACAATTGTATTGAATAACTTAAATAAAAATCTGTTATTGTTATGTGGCAACAACTTTCCTCCAAAGTCACAATAAGGTTGGAGATGCATTAAGGGTCTACTTGGTTTGAGGATGAAGAGAGTTAAATAAGAAAAAAAATTGTTTTGTTTGAGGGCGAAAATTTAAGAGGGGGAATCGTAGATGGTTAAGTGATGGTTAGTTTAACATTGTTTTGTCTATTTTTTCCATCTCAAATCAGGAGTTAACAAGAAAAATGTCGACTTGTTGTTCTAAACTTCCTAAAATATCCTTATTTTGACATATTTTAATTAAAAACTTAATCAAATCTAATTTTATACTATTGTATTTATTTTTTTAATCCTCAAAAACCTCAAATCTAAGCAAATATCATTAAACACATCACACTTAACTCTCATTCTAATCTAGGCAAGATTGTATGTAATGACTCCCCTCTTACTCACTTAACTTTTTTTTACTTGATCCCTCTTAGTTTTTTTCCCCACTCAATTCAAAAATAGCCTAAGGACAAAAAATATGTTCTATTTCGTTAAAACTAACTATAATAATAGATTACTGTAATTTGGATAAAAGAAGAAATCTTGTTACAAGTAACAAGGATAGGTTATGAAAAAAAAAATTGTGAGTTGTTTATTACAAGGAAAAAGGATGAAGAAATTGCAAAAAAAATTATACTTTAAAAATAAGGAAAAAAATAGAATATATATATATATATATATATATATATATATATATATATATATATATATATATATATATATATATATATATATATACATACACAACATTGTCTCATTTAAAAATTTTATAAGGAAAAATTATCTTTGAAAAAAATTGTCGTGAAAGAAAAGAGTACAACGTATTCTTCAGAAATTCAAGTGGATGCGACTTATTATTAAAAACCTTTTAAAAATAATTCTACCATAAAAATAGGAGAGATATAAATCCCCATCGGAGATGGCCTTACCTTAGTTCATAGAGTTATGGTCCAAGGAAAGGAAAACCATCAATTTCATTTGTTTGAGCAGGAAATGGAAATGGTTCCAAACAAAAAGAAAATTGGTCCACCCATTGTTCTTCTTTTTTTCCTCTTAATTTCTTGCACTTATTACAAAAATCTATGACTAAACTATCTATGCTCAAGGGTTGATTTTACTATATTCATGATATTTTAAAACACCGAAAAGAAAAAATGGTGAAAATTATAATTGTTCATGTCTATAAAAGTAACAAAGAATAATTATTATACTATCTTTTTGCATACCAAATGATGTTGAAGATTATCTCAAAAAAGGGTCTAAATTATTCTAGTGACACCCCAACTACAACACTTAGTCATTTTGCACATTAATTTTTACTGCTTAATTTTGGCAATCCAACTTCATAAATTGATTTTTTGACAATGTTTTAAAAATCGGATCGATGATTGAACAATTTTTTTTGATATATGTCGAACGGGGTTCAATGGGGTTTAACCGTGGTTAAAATAGACTTGGTTTGCTTTGGTTCAAATAGATAATATATCCACATTTACTTCTCGGTTTGGTTTGTTTCTTAGCTTGTTTGGTTTGGGATAATTTTACAACTACAAGGTCTCTCAAAATCAAATGGACCAAATCTCTGTTGGGAAAGAAACGCGGAAACCTTTCCCCAAACCGGAGAGTACCTGCGAGAGGACCGAGCAATACAACGCACGAACCAAAAACAACCACACAAAAAACAGTCCACGCAGACACAGAGAATTTTTGACGTGGAAACCCTTGCGGGAAAAACCACGGGACGATCGGAGTCCAACCCTGAGAAGCCTCCACTAATGGAATAGAAGAATTACACCCTCTACAAACTCCTCCGATCCAAATCGGATCCCCACAACACTCAGAGATAAGAACAATGATTACAAGGCTACGAAGAGCGAGAACGACGAGTAGAGATTACCCGAAACACGATCTCCTTCGAATATCGACCTTCAATCCTCCGCCTTCTTCTCCGAAGTTGTAATGGCACTCTTGCCTCCTTCTCTCTCTAACTTTTTGTGTTGTCCAATGCTTGCGATTATGAATTAGGGTTGAGAAAACTCAATATAACTCCCCAATCCCGCAACCAACCTGGACCGTTGGATTAGATCCAATGATGAAAACTCATCCTAAAATCCGCTTCAGCCCCCGACGACACAGAGTTCGGCCAGAACTCTGTGTCAAGCATCCAGAACCTCACCCCACAGTACTGGAGTGGCCAGACCGAGTTCGGCCCGAACTCGCCATGGGACCGAGTTCGGCCCGAACTCGGATCCCCTGTTCCAGAATCTCCCCCTGGGCAGCAACAGCAGCAGCGACTCTACGTCGCCCACTTCCCGAGCTTCTTCGACACACGAACGGCGCTCGTCGCACTCCGGGGTCTTCTCCACATAGGTTGGGAACCCCACCCACTCCAACAAATCTCCCCCTTCACAACTATGGGGAGGACGTCGTCATCCCGACGATCTGCCTGCAGTACTCAAACTTCCCCCTTGGTAGAATCTTCGTAAACATATCAGCTCCGTTGTCGTCTGTATGCACCTTCTCAAGCTCCGCGTCCTTCTTCTCAACCACATCCCGTATCCAATGATACCGGGTCTCGATGTGCTTGGACCGGCTATGAAACGTCTGATTCTTCACAAGGTGGATAGCACTCTGACTGTCGCAAAGCAAAGTATACTGCTCTTGCTTCAGTCCCATTTCCTGCAACAGCTTCTTCATCCACAACAGCTCCTTGCAAGCCTCCGTCGCCGCAATGTATTCCGCCTCCGTCGTCGACAAGGCAACACACTTCTGCAACCGCGACTGCCACGACACTGCTCCTCCCGCAAACATCATCACGTAGCCCGAAGTCGATCGCCTCGTGTCTACATCTCCAGCCATATCAGCGTCGGTATACCCGACCAGCTTCGGCTCGTCACCACCAAAAGAAAGTCTCCAACCGGCAGTGCCCTGAAGGTATCGTAGAATCCACTTAACCGCACTCCAGTGTACCCTTCCAGGATTTGAAAGATACCTGCTAACCGTACCAACTGCGTGAGCAATATCTGGCCTCGTACACACCATAGCATACATCAGGCTTCCCACAGCTGAGGCATATGGAACCCGCTCCATATCTTCCTTTTCGTCCTCGGTAGATGGACACTGCTCCTCAGTGAACTTAAAGTGAGCCGCGAGGGGGGAACTCACTTTCTTCGACCCGTCCATCCCGAAACGCTGAAGTACCCGGTGAATGTACTTCGTTTGGGACAAGTGTAGCAGCTTGGACTCTCTCTCTCTCGGCTGATCTCCATCCCAAGAATAGTCTTCGCTGCGCCCAAATCCTTCATAGAGAAGGCCGCGCCCAGTTGGCGCTTCAACTCCGCTATCCTAGTGGCATTCCGACCCACTAATAGCATATCATCCACATAGAGCAGTAAAATGATGAAATCATCCTCGGCAAAATACCTCACAAATGCACAATGGTCCGACGTCGTCCGTGCATAACCATGCTCCCCCATAAACGACTCGAACTTTCTGTACCACTGCCTCGGAGCCTGCTTCAGACCATACAAGCTCTTCCTCAACCGGCAGACCAAATGTGACTTGCCCTTCTCACAGAATCCCTCCGGCTGCTCCATGTACAACTCCTCCTCAAGATCACCGTGGAGGAACGCCGTCTTCACGTCCATCTGCTCGACCTCCAAGTCGAGACTGGCTGCTAATGCTAGCACCACCCGAATAGACGAATGCTTGACGACAGGCGAAAAGATCTCATCATAATCCACGCCTTTCCGCTGACCGTAGCCCTTGACTACCAGCCTCGCTTTGTATCGAGGGCGAGTAGCATCATCCGTCTGCTTCACTCTGAACACCCATCGATTCTTCAAAGCCTTCTTGCCCTTTGGCAACCGCACCAGATCATAAGTAGAATTGGTGTGCAAGGAACTCATCTCCTCCTGCATAGCCACCATCCACTCCTGCCTGTGTTCGTCTTCCATAGCCTCTGCGAAACTTTCGGGCTCTCCCCCGTCAGTCAGTAGCACATACTCATCCGACGAGTATCTCGTAGATGGTCGACGATCCCTGTTGCTCCTTCTCAGTGGAGCCACTGGTGCTGGCTGTATACCGACAGCCTCCTCCCCTTCAGGAACTACCTCTCCGGCATGCTCATCCTCCTGAGGGACACCCTGACCACCATCAGCAGGCTGATGATCAAGGTTGGGAGCAACTCCATGTACCGGCTCCCCCATAACTGGATCCTCCGCGATGTCCTCTGGAAACTGCTCGAAGCGAAATGACTCTAACTCAGGCAATTCCTCAGCCTCAGAAGGCGTCTCGGAGTCCTGAGTGTTGGTCATGGTCTGATCCTCGACGAACACCACGTCCCTGCTTCTGTAGAGCTTTCCTTCCACTGGGTCGTAGAGTCTATAGCCAAACTCATCCCGACCGTAGCCGACAAAGACGCATCGCCTCGTCTTCGGCTCAAGTTTGGTCCTCTCGTCCTTCGGTACATGCACGAAGGCTTTACAACCAAACGCCCGCAGGTGACTGTATGACGGCTCTTTACCGTACCATACTTTATCAGGCACATCACCCTGCAAAGGAGCACTAGGAGACAAATTAATAATATAAGCAGCTGTGAGAAGAGCCTCACCCCAATAACTGCCCGGCAAGTTTGCTTCTGACAGCAAACACCGCACCCTCTCCATCAGTGTCCTGTTCATGCGCTCCGCTACACCATTGAGCTGAGGTGTCTTTGGCGGAGTCTTCTGGTGTCGTATCCCTTGCTCTCTGCAATACGCATCAAAGGGACCGATGTATTCGCCGCCATTGTCGGACCGAACACACAACAACTTCTTGCCCTTCTCCCTTTCAACGGAGGCCTGAAACTCCTTGAAAGTAGGCAGCACCTGATCCTTGGTCTTTAAGGCATAGACCCAAACCTTCCTGGAACAGTCATCAATAAAAGTCACAAAGTAAGAAGCACCACCAAGAGATTTTACCTTCATAGGACCGCAGACATCCGAGTGAATCAACTCGAGCAACGCCGGCTTCCTCGAACTTGGGTGACTCTGGAAAGACACCCTATTTTGCTTCCCAGCCAAACAGTGCGTGCATTTCTCCAACTTTGTAGACTTGAGCCCCGGAATCACCTTCCTGTTCACCAAGTAGCTCATCCCCTTCTCGCTGATATGGCCGAGCCGCCTGTGCCACAACTCGGTAGACGCATCACTGACTGCGTTCACCTCATGTGCCCCCTGTGCGCTCCCCTCCATATAGTAGAGACCGGACTTCTTGCTTCCTCTGGCAATCACCAACGAACCTCTGGAAAGCTTCCACTGACTATTCCCGAAGAGACTGAAGAATCCCTCGTCATCCAACCTTCCAACCGACACCAGGTTGAAACGGATATCAGGGACATGACGAACATCCTTGAGAACAAGAACCGCACCCGTCTTCGTTCTCAAATGCACATCTCCAATGGCAACCGCCTTCGACACATCTCCGTTGCCCATCTTCAACACGCCACAGTCGCCTGTCGTGTAAGTGGCAAACAGTGTCCTATTGTGAGATACATGTGCTGAAGCCCCTGAGTCCACCAGCCAAGAATTGTCATCGCAGGCGAGGTTAGTAATGACCTCATCACCTACGACGATCACATCGCCTCCATGCGTCGAGGCCGCCGCTGTAGTGTTCTCTTCTTGCTTCCCCTTGTCGCCCTTCTTCTCCTTCTTCCAAACGAAACAATTCCGCTTGATATGGCCCTTCTTACCGCAATGGTAACACTCTGAGTCCTCGTACCGACCTTTGGACTTCCCCCTGCTCTTGTCTCTGCCACCACCTGGACCCCTGCTTTTGCCCCTTCCACGGCTCTCTGAAACCAATGCCTCTGAGTGGTGGGATGTGGATGAAGTGCCCTGAGAACGTCTCCGCATCTCTTCATTCAACACCCCGCTCTTGGCAAACTCCAGACTGACCACGCCCTCTGGAGCAGAAGCGATCATAGATACTCGTACGGTCTCCCACGAGTCTGGCAAGGTACACAGCAGCCACAGTCCCTGAACTTCGTCGTCGAACTTGACTCCCATAGAAGATAACTGGTCAACCACGCCCTGGAAATCACTCAAGTGATCCGTAATAGACGCCCCATCCTTGTACCGCAGACCCATCATCGTTCGGATCAGGAACAACTTGTTTACCCCGGTCTTCTTCGCATACAAGGATTCCAGCTTATCCCATAACGTCTTCGCGTGCTCAATATTGGCAACGTGATTGTACACGTTCTCATCAACAAACTGCCGTATGTACCCACACACCTGTATGTGCTCGAACTTCCAGTCCTCCTCGGATTTATCACTGGGCCTCTCGGATGCAAACACAGGTAGATGCAGCTTCTTGACAAATAGCAAATCCTTCATCTTGCTCCGCCAATAATGATAGTTTGTGCCATTAAGGTTCACCATGCGCACCGGCTTCGCGTCCATCTCTCCTCTCTGGTTCCTCTGTCAACTCCTGACACCCTTTGAACCCAAAGCTCTGATACCACTCTGTTGGGAAAGAAACGCGGAAACCTTTCCCCAAACCGGAGAGTACCTGCGAGAGGACCGAGCAATACAACGCACGAACCAAAAACAACCACACAAAAAACAGTCCACGCAGACACAGAGAATTTTTGACGTGGAAACCCTTGCGGGAAAAACCACGGGACGATCGGAGTCCAACCCTGAGAAGCCTCCACTAATGGAATAGAAGAATTACACCCTCTACAAACTCCTCCGATCCAAATCGGATCCCCACAACACTCAGAGATAAGAACAATGATTACAAGGCTACGAAGAGCGAGAACGACGAGTAGAGATTACCCGAAACACGATCTCCTTCGAATATCGACCTTCAATCCTCCGCCTTCTTCTCCGAAGTTGTAATGGCACTCTTGCCTCCTTCTCTCTCTAACTTTTTGTGTTGTCCAATGCTTGCGATTATGAATTAGGGTTGAGAAAACTCAATATAACTCCCCAATCCCGCAACCAACCTGGACCGTTGGATTAGATCCAATGATGAAAACTCATCCTAAAATCCGCTTCAGCCCCCGACGACACAGAGTTCGGCCAGAACTCTGTGTCAAGCATCCAGAACCTCACCCCACAGTACTGGAGTGGCCAGACCGAGTTCGGCCCGAACTCGCCATGGGACCGAGTTCGGCCCGAACTCGGATCCCCTGTTCCAGAATCTCCCCCTGGGCAGCAACAGCAGCAGCGACTCTACGTCGCCCACTTCCCGAGCTTCTTCGACACACGAACGGCGCTCGTCGCACTCCGGGGTCTTCTCCACATAGGTTGGGAACCCCACCCACTCCAACAATCTCACACGATAAATATTTTTGAGATTTTTTTTTGCAAATAAAAATTGGTTGGTTCAATTGTGAACCGTTTCAGCCGGTTCACCGGTTAAACCCAGTTCTAAAAAAATCGGCATTTTTAAAAAAAAAAAATCTGGTTCATGTCAGATCGGACTGTTTTTTTGGCAGAACTATTTTTGAAGAACCAGGTTTGACAATACTGTTTTGTGAAGCACATTCGATCGCAATTTAGTTATACATAAGAGTTAATCGTGAACAAAACAATATTGATCTATTTCATTACAAAAATTAACACAAAATTTAACAAAAAAATAAATAAACTATTAAGGAACAGAAAATTGACGAAAGATGTTTTAGAAGAACAATATGAAATTGTGGTGCCAAAATAATGTATCGAAAATATCGAAGCACTATATTTAGGATGCAAGTAGAATAACCTAGCCTAAAAAATATACGATTTGGTTGGGTAGAGGGAGCCCTCCGGTTATTCTCTAGAGGGTCCAATGGAAGGTGGGTTTTGAAGATAGTTTTCAACTAGCACCATTAATGCAACATTACAACCTCAGTCATTGCTGCAAGCGCAAAGACGAGTCTCAACTCTCAAGTTTCCAACGTAGGACGTTTCCCGACATGTTAATGGTCCGAAATCCTACATGGGAGGGGATCAAAGTAAACGATGATCACATGGATTTAAAAAAATATATTGTTAGAATTTAAATCGCCGTTGCCGGGGATCGAACCCGGGTCACCCGCGTGACAGGCGGGAATACTCACCACTATACTACAACGACTTGTGTGTTTATACTATTGATCCATAAATATCTATAGAAAAATAAATTGAAAAAATGGGGCAAACTATTGTAGACGGGGCTGCATCGGCACAACACTCTCCCTCCTCATCAATTCAGCCTCCCTCGTCAGCGAATTATCCTCACCGCCCCAGAGGATCCCGTCACCACCTCCTCCTCCAGTCAGAACCCACGCCAGCCCTAGATGTCCCCTGGTAATCCCCCCTTCACCCCTTTCGTTGTAAGCTGTTCTGGACACGGATACCGGACATGACACTATAACGACCCGGCGACTCGGGAATGGCACACATCCAGGTGTGTCCCAGTGTATTGTGGGATGACCGTGTGTCGTGTACAATTACGGGTTCGATGCGACGCGAGTACGCCACCGATTTTTTCGGAGTGCCCGTGTTTCCCCTGAAATAGTTGTGAAACTGCAATGTTTGAAAATCTTAATTATAGAAAAACCATATTTGATCAAAACTGTAGTTTTCTGAAACTGTACTAAACCACAAACAGTACCACATAACCTCAAAGTCATATTTGATCGAACTGTATTAATAATTTGGTTAATCCAAACTTAAGTGCAAACCGCATAACATTTGGAAAAAGAAAATAGGAGAGTGGAGGGATGTTGGGGATACGGTAGATATCTATGTTGCACTGACACGGGTAAGGACATGGACACAGACATGGTGCATACTCTGGTGTGTCCTAACGTATTTTGGAGTGTCCGACTTGTGTCCTATATGTGCCCGACAACACAACCTACATTTTGCAGTGTCGGTGCTTCCTAGGTAGATAGCATGTAGGGTTAGGGTTGGGATTGGGTCAGGATTATATGGATAGAAATGTGGGAGGTAGCAAAGCTGCAATAGTGTGGCGTATAGCCAACAATTACTACCGGAATGCAAACCTAACACCACTCAACTTGCTGCAATTAGAGCTGAAAGTGGGTTTACCATGTTGGTAGAGTTTTGGTTTCCTGCTATGTCTGACGTGGATCATTAGTGTCACCCGTTGTCACGCAAGTAAATGATGGATATCATTTGCAACAGATGCTGTGAGCAAAGCAAACACTTGGACATGCACCTTTACTTGCGCAGCAAGTGAAATTATTGCAATTTGGAATTGCACGACAACTCAAATAGCAAGCAACAACAGACTCTTAATTCTTTACTTTTCACTATTGGTTTCAAGCACAATGGAGAGTTGCGATAAATAGCTGATCCTCGTAGTAAAACTGTCTGACCTCTGAGCTCCTATATAATGAGTTTTCACAAAAGAAGAAATGGTATATGCAGCTGACCTCAAAGATGTCAGGTAATGGCTTCATTTTTGTTGTGTCTAACCTTTGCCTTCAATTAATATTGTATCTGTTCTTGAAGATTGGATTATACAATATTCATGGAAGAGTCGTTATTTGTTAATAATGTTTTCACTGGGATACATGATATATCTAGGGATTCCTATAAGTATCAGACTATCAGTGTTGGGCTACGTTCAATTGAATGATAATGGTTGATCACCAAAAATATTGTGAAGCATAAGGCTTAATTCAGTGCCCAAATTGACCTAAAAAACAATAATTTGGAAACTGGAATATGATTCATTTTTCTAGTACTTATCTTCAATTCTTAAGATTTCATACCTAGAAATGTTATACTGTTTCCAGCATAAATAATGTTTTCTAGTACTTATATTCATGGAAGAGTCGTTATTTGTTAATAATGTTTTCACTGGGATACATGATATATCTAGGGATTCCTATAAGTATCAGACTATCAGTGTTGGGCTACGTTCAATTGAATGATAATGGTTGATCACCAAAAATATTGTGAAGCATAAGGCTTAATTCAGTGCCCAAATTGACCTTAAAAACAATAATTTGGAAACTGGAATATGATTCATTTTTCTAGTACTTATCTTCAATTCTTAAGATTTCATACCTAGAAATGTTATACTGTTTCCAGCATAAATTTATTTGTCCTATGAATAGGTCAAATGACTTTGAGAAGCTTGGATCCAGAAAAAAGTTCCATCATTGTCTGAATCTGTATGGTTCAGTGGACTATATGCCAAACTGCTTTTGGAAATACTATTAAGTTCTTCTGAATCCTCAAATTCGGGTGTTAGCACGTGATGTCTAACGGGAATTCCTCATTCAGGTATATACATTAAGAAAACTACTGTAGGACTTCCTTTCCTGAAACATCGACAAGTTTATTTACCACTTTTGGTTGCATCTTGACTTGTATTTCTCACTTTATCATTCAGTCTTAAATCACGCTAAACCTTCTACTTTGTAACATTTTTGGTATGCAGGGTTCTTTCTACATATTAATTTACTGACAATGAGAAACCTGTGATTACTGGTTTATATGTAGTGCAGAACCTTAAAATATTCAGATAAAAACCTCAGATTTAGCTTGGTCTCAAGTTGTAGTTAAATTTTTTGGGTAAGTACTTAAGTATAAAATATCCTACAATGTCTCAGAAGAAAAAGATAAAGATCCTTGCAACACTACTTATGTTATGTTCCTCTTTGCCATTAGACAAGGAGCATGGAAACTCAAAACATCAGTTTGTGTTCCAGTTGTGTCGAACACGTTTCAGACACATCATATACACAAAAAAATAAAATAAAAAATAAATACACTTGGATGTTGAAGTTTTGCGTAGAGGAGGATAGAAGACTATGGAGAACAAGCTCAAAACAATAACTTTACTCTTATGTCAATATAGAGAAGAGCCAACCAGCAAACTTCCAAAACCAATATAAAATAAACTCTCTCATACAAATACCACCCTTTGAAACAGAACCTCACATCTCCTCTAAATGTTGGAAATATTCCTAAAACATGCAATTAGGAATAACCGCAGAAACTAAAGATAGGAATTGAGAGAGGCACATTATAGCAGTGTTCTAAATGGCGTCCGTCTAGGCCGCCTAGGCGGTATGCGCTTTGCTATAGGCGGTGGAGTAGGCGGCCAATGGAGGTTGGCGGCATAGGCGGAGGTGAGGCAGCGTAGGCGAGCACCTAGGCAGATAAATACTTTACAAAATATTTTGGCCAAAAAGATTTTTTTTAACATTATGGGCCTAACAACACTAAAACTTTATAAATCTTTGTTCTACAACTTAGTTATGCATGGAACACCCTTAAAATATGCATATTATGCAAAAAACAGTGGTAAAATAGTAAAAAATGTTCAAAATGTATCAACCGTCTAGACGGCGCCTAGGCACCGTCTAGGCGGCCTAGGCGGTAGGCGGACTCTCTCCGCCGTGCACCCGCCTACCGCCGTTTATAATCTTGCATTATAGACGCTTTCCTTAGAATATATTTCGCCTCCACGAACACCACATCAAGCAAACGACGGTCTACTGCCGAGATACAACGAATCCAGATGACCCGCGACATCGTGCATCCGGTGGCGAATCTCAGGCTGATCAACAAGTCCTTGCCCGATGATGAAGATGGACGAAAGAGGGATAGAGTGTCATGCCCTGCTCCCGTAGGAGCGATCGTCCTCGCTAAGACGTGATGCCACGTGAGCCTAAATTGCGCTCACGCAAGGCAGGTCCATAACGACCGATTACAGGCTAAGCGACGGGAGTCGTCGCACAGAAGTTCCAAGCAGAAACATTGAATAATCAGCAGCAAAAATTTGAAGTAAAACACAAGTCATGCAAAATACTCTTTTATTGATATTGAACAAAGATTACAATGTGGACACGAGGCCAAATTACAAGTCTCTCAAGCTCACTTTTCTCTCATATTACAAGTCACTCTGCTCTCTCATTTCTCAATACAAGCTTCAATGCGACGAGTGGCAGATTCTACGGAATGACGATATCCATACATTATGTCCCGTATAAGTTCTGGATCCATGCGGCCGCACGCCTCGAAACGCCAAGGAACTCCGTGCCTCGACGCATACAAACGAGCTCCGCGCCATCGGGCTTCTACTTGTGTCTGCACATGGAAACTGTGTGGGTGTCAGTACTCAACTGTACTGGTGGAGTGAGCTCCTCGTCCACTCATACAAAATCGACACGTTCATTTACTTTATGCAACTTAATTCCCTTTTTGATTGTCTTTCTAGTCTTGCCTTAGTATCAATTTTAGGACAGAGACACCTTGGCCTATACTTGGCAACGCAACGACAATGCTGTGCTATACTCTATTCGTGGCTTCAATACATATTCGAGGCAATGCCTCACCAAGTAGAAACTTATGCAAACTCGGCCGTGCCAAGACTTTCACTTATTTTTATGTGCCTCTAGACCATTCTTGTGCCAACGACGTCAAGAGGACGACTTGTGCTGGTCATGCCAATAGACTTGATCGTGCCTTAAGATCGAGGCCGTGCCTCCCAAGGATTATCCAGACTTAACCAACTTGCCTTACGGTCCTTCCTGACTTAACTCGAGACGACTCGATAACGACGTCACATTCATGCCGAACCACGTGTCATTGCTATAGCCAAATCTTAGGCTCCAGAATGGTGTTGCAACCATGCACATCTAACCCGTCCGATTCAAGGTTAGCGCTTGCTATAAGTATACCTTGTTAACCCAACTCGTAACTTGCTAGTACTCGACGCAATCCAAAGGCATACACATGGATAGCCGCTCTTATGCCGACACATCTATATGAGTGGTCACTAGTAATGTCAAGCTATACTAGATCTTTGCATACGATGACCATTCGCGTGCGAGATACGAGCTCCCACCGAATGATCCGCAGCCTATATTGTAACGGTTCAATTCAATCGAGTCGTACCGTCGATGAAGGCCGTATAATATCTGCAATTCCTCCTAGGTCGACATGAACCCGGTGCCCCGGCGATCATTCGAGGAATTCTCCTTGCGCGCAAGTTGTCGAATGACCATGCAAGACTCAACTCGATCTACCAAGTCCTTCCTTAATCATGACCATACTTTCCAACTTTCTATCAAGACTTCCAAGTAGCGGGACCGATCTCGTGAACTTCCTTATTGAGACTCCCAAGTAGCGGGACCGATCTCGTGAACTTCCTTATCGAGGCTCCCAAGTAGCGGGACCGATCTCGGCGACAACCAGTCGCGTGAACTTCCTTATCCTTTGAAATCCAGGGAACGACTACTAAGTAGTCTTCCATCTTAACTTGAACAGAACGTGTTCCTTTGACCGTTGCATGCGTTTCCTTAAACCAACCGTGGCTCGTGTCTTAGACAGACCTTGTTCTCTAGGCGACACTATCGCTCAAGTCACATACTTTATATGACGAGCCTTGAGATCGTGGGGCTATGTGACTTGACAACCGCAGACAACAGGGGACAGTGCTTGTTATGACTTCGATAGCCCAGCCAAACTCTTGTCTAACTTATTCGTGCAACGATTTGACGAGCAAAGGCTATGCCAAGCCTCGCATCGTGGAAACGTGTCGTGCACGCGTTCGACTTGAACAACCAAGTTCTTTGGGTGCCTAGACTTACGCCACAAGCCGTGCACTGCAACGTGCAATGTAACTTAATCCGTGGGACGAGCAAGGCAATGTCAAGCCCTGGACGATGGAACCGTGCATGTTTTATCAAGCATTTACGCGGGCGACGCCTATGACTTAGGCTAATTCCAGCATTGTGGCAACTTAGCAACTTAGACCAATTTCCATCTCCCAAGCCACGGGACGAAGGACCGAGTGTCATTTTGAAAACACGCTGAGCAAACTTCTAAGCCGGCCGTGGGACCTTTCCATATTTTAACTCAGTCTAACCCAAGTTGGGATTGTTCCCTTAGCTATGTGGATGCATCTCTTTTATTATCAAGCCTACTTGTGCATTTGAAAACTTTCGTTTTATTAGTGTGAAGGACAAGCTGAGGCAAGTTCACCGAAGCCACCCACCTAAGCGAGTCTTCGAGCAAGCCGTTGCGTAGCTAAGTCCGAACGCCGTCGGCGGTTCGATTCCTCCGATTGACTGAGCGGGACGGGACACTACATAGAGGATTTTGGTTTTGGTGGAGGATTTTATCGTTCTGTCTTATTTCTCAGGATTTTCTCGAGAAAGAAAAACAGAAATATGTTTTTAACCCGATCATCTGGAACGTGTCCAGGATTTTCGTACCACTAATCCCGTAACAGGAATATGTGAGAATCGTGACAACGGAAGACTAACAACTGAAATTCAAACAAAATTAAAAAATAATAGTTAAAAGGTTACCGTTTTACCCCTAGTCTGATCCATGATGCGCAAGCGTGCTAAGTGTGCGTCTAATAAACGTGTCAAAAATGTGCATTAAATCATGCACTTGTTCGCAGGTTGCATGGACTTGAGTCCATCTCTCACAAAATCTATTTATCCAATAAAGTGATTTTAGCTCTTTAAACAAAGCTTAGTACTCTCTCCTATCCGATGTGGGACTAAAATAAATTCCTCCTTATTGAATCATATCGGCAACTAGATGTTGCTCCAAACAAGCAACACACCTCAACAGTGGATAGAGTGATATTCTTCTCTTTGCAAATGCTTAAGCCTACATTCAGAGCATCAAAATCCACCATGTTGGCCATGTCATTCCCTAGGGATTTGTAGAAGGCGATCATCGTCTCCCCATCCGTGCCCCTGACCACTCCTCCCCCAGATTTGTCCTCAGCATCTCCACTCACATCAGCAACGTTGAGTTTAAAACCCAAGCTAGGGGGGTGCCATTTGACCCATTGGCCCGAGTTCCTGGGGGGGTGGGTTCAAATTGAATGCAGCCAAAGTATTCTCCTCCATCTAGTGCATTCCTCACTAAGTTTATAGGCTCTCAATGTGTACTGTAGGTTGGAGGTCACCCTACAAATAATTTCTTGGTGGTTCAGGACTCCATCCTCATGAATAATACTGTTACGTTTCTTCCAGTTCTCCCAAAGACAATTAGCAAAAACAATATTTCTGCTTATGCCTACCACGTTTTTGATAGAAGCCCCTTGAAGCCATTTATGCAAGATGATTATAGATGTATAGGAGCTTATTATTTGGAATATGTTGGCAAAATGAAACCATACAGCATTAGTCATCTGCTGAAAACAAATAGGTGGTCGGTCGTTTCAAGTCAACCTGAGGGTTACGACAACACCTACACTCGGAGGCAAACTTGAAACCCATACTAGAGATCGGAGAGTCCACCGGTAATGCATTCAGATTGAGGCGCCAAAGAAAAGAACCCACGTTCGTAGGGATGTATTTGTTCCAGTAATAGCTACTCCATTTAGACTCCTCATGCCTAGGTCTGTAGTGAGCCTAATAAGAAGCCATCCAGAACTCACCATTACGTCTCAGAACCCAGCAAATGCGGTCCGACACGTCACATAATTCTAACTCCTTCAGCATATCTATAGCCACTGTAGGAAGAAGAAGGCGAGTGTCAACGGATTTTCTCTTCCGAATTCTGATGAGTGGGTTGGCCAACACTTGTCGAACCGATGGGTTGAATCTGATACCACGAGGTCTGGGTACGATCCGTCCGCACCAGTTGGTGCGCCAGATAGGTATATTTCCCCGACCGAAAATCCAGTAATAGTGGGAAAAGACATTGGGAAGACCTTCAACATTGAACGCCATAGTGGAGAAGGAGAGTGAGAAGTAGTGTAACCCAAATCTGTGAGATCCCCATATTTTCTACACATGTACTAACTCCATGGAGAATCTCCCTTAATGAAAGCCGAAGCTCGCTTAGCATGAAGGGACTCCATAACTTGAGTTAGAGACCTAATCCCAAGTCCACCCTCTGACGTAGGACGGCATACCCGCCTCCAAGATACCCATTTATGCCTGTGTTTGTCCGTAGATTTCCATAAAAACTCCACCATGATACGCTCCAGTTTTTTAACATAAGTAGAAAGGACTTTGATGACAGATAAAGCGTGGATGGGAAGTGTCGTTAAGGCACTCTTGATGAGGGTGATTTTACCTCCAAAGGAGAGAAGTCGACCACGCCAACCCGCTATCTTCTGTTTATATTTTCCTTCCAACTCCGAGAAATACTCCAATTTGGCCTTGCCTTTGAAGAGAGGAACGCCGAGGTAACTGAAGGGGAGAGATGCATGTGTGAATCCTGTTCGTTGTGCAATAATAAGAGCCCGGTCTCTAATATGAGTTTTGGAAGAGACAATAAAGGAAGATTTGGATAGGTTGATCACTTGCCTTGACACAGCAGCAAAGTCCACCAAAGTCTCCATAAGGCAGTCGATGCTATCGTTTCCGTCATTTAGGAAGATTAAACTATCATCAACGTAGAATAAGTGCGAGGCCCACAAACTATCCCTCCTGGCACTAAATGGCTTAATCCTGTCATGCAAGCTGAGGTGAGCAAGCTTTCTACTCAGCGCATCGTGGACAATGATGAAAAGTGCAGATGATATCGGATCACCCTGGCGCAGACCCCTAGTTGATTTGAAGAAGCCCCCAATCTTACGGTTCACAGAGATCGAATACCAACAATTAGAGATGACTCTGAATATAAGGTCCTGCCATCGAGTGCTGAAGCCGAACTGACGAAGAACCGCAAGCAGAAAACACCAATCCACTCTATCATAGGCCTTTGACATGTCTAACTTGACTACGACATTTTCACCAGATATTTTAGTGTCTATAGCCTCGATCATTTCATGAGCAAGACTGATATTCTCGTAGATGTTGCGGCCTTTAACAAAACCAGATTGCTCCCGACAAATTATCTTCCGCAAAGCACATGATAGTCTATCTGCAAAATTTTTGGAGATAATTTTATGGGAGAAATTACATAAGCTGATCGATCTGAAGTCTTGACAACTAAGAGACTTGTTGACTTTTAGAATCAAAACAATATTGGTAGAGGAAATCCCTTGGGGGATTTGCATGCCCCTGAAGAAGTCCAAACTGCAGCCATCACGTCTCCCTTTATGATAGACCAACAATGAGAGAAGAAGTACCCGGTAAATCCATCCAGACCCCGGGCACTTTGGGGGTTCAGGGCTTTTATAGTGTTCTCAACTTCAGTCTCCGAAGGCAAAGCACACAACATATTATTATGAGTATCGGAAACGAGCTTGGGATACAGTCAAGGAAGTTACCAGAGCCATTCGTGGGAGACGCTTTGAAGAAGCCAGAGAAATGAGTGATGGCTTTGCCCAGTAAAATATTATCCTCCACCCCAGAGCCGTCCGGTAAGTACAGCTGCGTTTTGAAACTGGTAACCCCGCTCCTTGATGATAGCATGATAAAAAACGGTATTGCGATCCCCGTCTTTAATCCAGTTTATGCGGGCCTGATCCTGTAAGAGCTGTTCCTCATGGCCAATAGTTAACGCCAAGTCTCTGTTAGCTTCTTCAACTTTTAAAAAAGTCTCTACATTCCAAGCTTCTTGAAGGGAGGCTTCCAAGAAGTCAATATTACTCTGTAGATCCGACTTTCTAGAGCGAAGATCTCCAAACACTTCCCAGTTCCATTTGCGCAAGGCGTGTCTCAAACGTTTCAGTTTACAGTGCAAAACATAAAGCTCAGCGACAAAGTCCAGAAAATTAGCATGGGAACACCACATGCGTTGGAACCTGAAAGGAGCAGGAAAGGAGCTGTTATCCACAGGCGAGATGAGGAGAGGACAATGGTCCGAATGGAGCCGCGGTAGCTGATGACAGATATATGAGGCGTATCCAGAAGGGACTTGGTGTCATAGAGAGCACGGTCCAGGCGCTCCCAGGTATTAGGATTACTTTGCAGGCCATTGCACCAGGTAAATGCAGATTCGATATAACCAGCATCTAAAAGGCCCGTCCCCATGATGAAGCTATTGAATTCTTCAGTAGCAATAGGGTTGATCCCTCTAGGACCCAGTTTCTCTGCCGCAAACGTCACCACGTTGAAGTCCCCCGCCAAAAGTCAGGATAGGGAGTTGGACGAGGCAAAATTGGATAGATCCTCCCAGAGCACACGACGACGCTGAATCTGACATTGTATACACCACTGGTAAAGCAAGTTTCTGAGAGGGATTCCTGCCTTCAACGATGCAGTTTATGACCTGTTGTTTAACCTCTAAGATGGTGACATTAAGCATATTATTCCACATGAGCCAGATGAACTTATTATTCTCCCCACCATGAAAACTGTTTGGCATTTTAATCTCTCTAGCTAAATCGGAGAGATTATCTCCAGTAATTTTAGGTTCCAAAACGCAAACCATACCTGGGGAATGTTTGCGGATTAAGTATTTCAAGTAGTCGCGAGATTGAGGATCACGCGTTCCAGATAATTGTCTTTAACATTTATGACTTTTGAGGGTGTTTGGTATGATTCCAGGTTGGAGTCTAGGATTGGTTTGTGTGGAGCGAGCTGACTTCCGATGCCCTTGTTTGGTCCCAGTCGCACGGGTCCGATGTATGCTATCCGAACTGCACTTGTTGTTGGAACCTCCCTCCATATTTGTCGACCTTAGAAGTGTCTCTTTAGGAGCAACCCCACCTGAACTGTTCTCAGAGATCGCCTGTGGCGAACTTTTTGAAGCATCCTGAGATTGCAACAGAGAGAAGGTAGGGGCATCCCCCAAATCCAGTGCTTCTTTATCCACTTCATTAACCTCTACTAACGCAGTGCATTTGCACCATCAAACGTTCAATACTTCCTTCTCTCTTTTTTTTAGAATTTGATATGAATGTGGAAATAGATGTAGGCAAACAATGAAAATCGTCCGTCGAAAACATCAACGAAAATGCATCCACAACCAACATCGAAAAACATTCAACGAAAACGAAAGTGAATGTTTGAGGAAGATACTCTTATAGAGCCCCACACAGCGCCTCCTGCTAGGAGCGAGCCCCACACAATATATAGGAGCGAGACCTAGGAACGTTTCGATCAAACGTTCACTTTCGTTCACTTTCTTCCTCAAACTTCCTTCTGGCTGTTGCATGTAGCTCTCTTCGGTCAAACGTTCAAACTTGCTATTCAAGCCACTAGCCCACACAGCGCCTCCTGCTAGGAGCGAGCCCCACACAATGGACCAGGAAATTAATAATACTAGCTCTACAGAATCAATGGGCCTCACGTTTTTATAAAATTTGCAGATGGATTTATGGCGTTTTCTCTCTTTTTGAGACGTTAAATCTATGTATATTTGTAATTTTTTTCTTGTATTACTCAATGCAGGTTCCGTGTATTAGTCCTAGAACTATGACTATCAACCATTGTCTCTAGTATAATCACTGAACCTTTTTTTAAAAAATTTTTTCTCTTTCATATCTTCATTTAGTACTTCGGTTTGGATAATTCTAAACCTGTCAATTTTGCTGTACATGCTCTTGCACTCTTAGTTAATTCTCACATAAGCTACTAATACTGACCGCCAAATGCAAATGGAAGAGGGGTGTCGTTATTCTTGATGATGAAGATCTCGTGCGAGACTGTAGGAATCACGTGAGACCCATCAGTCCATCACTCTCGCACCTGACTATACATGGCACCCAGATCGTGGCCTGGGGATCCAGAGGTACCAGACCCAACTCCATCTGCAGTCAAGTGGCTAGGCAGGAGCATTTGATTGTGGAGAGCAGGAAATGCCAAGTTTGCCTTGACCTCCACTTGTTCAGGAGTAGAGAGCAAGGCCACACATAAACTAGGAAGAGAAGAAGTCATATCATACTTTACTGCCACTATGTACCATTCCAGTTATAGACTGCTTTGATACATAAGATGCCCTCAAGATTGAGAGGAGCATTGTCAGTTCCAGGTACATGGACCAGTTGTTTTATAGCAGTGCGGCTGAGAACACACGGATTAACCTTATGTTGTTCAGAATTTATTTCTCTCCCCCTTTTGACTTCCAGATCATTTCAGTTCTACGAATCCTGAGCTAATTCACTGCTCTCTTTCCAGGTTCCAGAGAGGAAGTTGTAACTTAATGTTTAATTATTTGTTTTATGGATCGTAACTGCTGTGGCAGCAGTCTCTCTCAAACTTGTACGGCAACGTAATCTGTTTTCTGTTGTTTTATGTCTGCAAGTGTTTTCTATGGCTCGTGTTTCTTGCAATTTGGATACGAGATTGTTGATGATTACTACTGCAGTTGTAGTAAACAGAATGCTAGATACTACTGCATAAAGTAGCATCTGCTCACTCAGTAAGTAGTCAAGAATAAAACTGCATAGAGCAGTCGCAGCCTAATCTTCTTGAACTTTCAAGGTCATGGCTCTCTGTCTTTCCTCCTCCGCCGTGCAGCACATGGTGCCGCATCCCTTCTCCTTGACCAGTCATCTCGCTTAGCCCGTTGCGATACTATCCAAATGTACACCATCTGCACTGACCATAAATCCACTCTGGCTGACTTGAAACTCTCGGTCTCAGGAATAATTAATTCAATAGGTCGAGTTTACTGTACATCTTAATTCTCCTCCTCTTGATGAAATGACTGTCCAGACTGCCAACATGACTGTCCAGACTGCCAATGCATGCACTCAGACCTGCCTATGCTGTCTTGGCATTATATCTATGTCTTGGCATTATATCTATCCAAAAGGTAGGAGTGCAACTCGGGCGGGCTAAACCCGAGCCCGATCGGGTAAACCCGCTAATGGGTTGGGTTAGGATCGAAGATACCTGGGTTCGGGTTCGGTCTCGGGTTAAAATATTTGAACTCGATCAAAAATCGGATTGGGCTTGGGTTCATCCGTCGGGTTACCCAAAGAACCCGAAACCCGAAATACATATAATTTATATATATATTTTTCATGCTTCTTAAATAAAAAGTTTAAATCCTAAATTTTTCCACCCAAACTCTTTAACTCCTTATAAAGAATTCTCATTTCAATTTGTATTTTTTAACGATCAAGGCTAGATTGTTATTTGATTATGTGTTTTGTTGAAAATTATTTTAAATTTTATATTAGAGCCCGATTAACCCGATGGACCCGAGCCCAATCCGCTCCTCCGGACTTGGTCTTGGGCTTCATATATTGAACCCGAGGTTGGGTCGGGCTTGGGCTCGGACTAGGCTTATGATTCATCGGGTTGGACAAACCCGACCCAACCCGTCCGAGTTGCACCCCTACCAAAAGGGCCTTTCTTTCCTGCAAGCCAGCCTCTGCACCGATCCGACCAGCACAACTAGTGAAACGAGCTTCTTCGGGGAATCTGAGGCGGTGCTGCAATTCCCCGACGGCAAAGGACCTCCGCTTCAGCCGGGAGGCAATCCAGGAGTTAAAACAGAGTAAACCCGAAACAACTATCATCCACGTCCGAATTTCCGAAATCTATGAAAAGCGTCCAGACCAGAAGCCACCTTCTGGCTTCGTAGGAGTAGATACAAGTATGGACTCCGAACACAACCAAATCTGAAACAAACACATCTAGATCCCACAAAATTTGTAAATATACGAAAATTTGTAAATATACGATTTGTAGGGCTTTACCCTGGATTAGAGGGAGCCCTTCCAGAAATTCTCTGAGACCCAGAAGCTGAGCCAAAGAGGGGGTTTGGAAATAGTTTTCAACCAGCAATTGACGCGCCTCGGTTATAACCTCACTAGCTGCGTCATTGCCCCAAGCGCAAAGATGAATTTCAAGCTCATCCATGGGTCTCCTTTTATACTACTTTGCTATCACTTCCGTGCTTCGTTTTCCGATGTGGGACTAATGTGGTTTCCCCAAAACATTATACATAAACTAAAGTATGCATGAATGAAATTCTATGACTTGGTCTTCTTCGAAGCAGACGATTATTGTGGTGCAACAATGATTATCCATTGTGGTGGCAGAAAGCTATCGAGGAGATGGTGAGGAAAATGGCTGAGCAAATGGACAAAGGGTTGAAATCAAGGGTGAGATACAAATTTAATCACAGCTCTCCTAAACTCTGAATCATTTAAAAGATAAGGATGTGAGCACGCTTTAGTTAGGTTTCCCGTAAGACTGCATTAACATAAAGTAACCTGATCTAATTAGCACTAAGCCAGTAGAAGAATCACATTCTCAAATGCCAGGTTTGAAGAATCATTGAAAGAAGGGCTAATTAGTGTTTAGACCATGGGTTTAACCCTTTTTTTTTCTTTCTATTATATCCTCCATTCATGTTTGGTAATATTTTTTTATATATATAGCTAGGGAAGGTATGATCGAAAAAAAAAAAATAGAATCTAAACTCTCCAATTGCACACTAGATGACTTAAACTCTAAACTGATATAAAATACAGGGTCTAAAAGCTAATTAGCCTTTGAAAGAAAGAGAAGGAAAACTAAGAAATGACACTCAGCAGCTCAGCATAAGTTGACTACCATATTGATAGTGTAAACTAGCTTAAACGGGAGATTCATATCATGTGCCAAATTTATGATTGATAAATTAAAGGCCTAGCTTGTAGATCATAAGGTTAATGTTGCATTCCATGAGTACCAACTCTAAATGAAATTGTTTATCCATAAATTGTTGTCTTAGAAGAGTAAGTAAGCTTCAAGAAACTTTTTGTTACAATAGAAAAAAAAACGATTAGATATTTAATAAAAAATAATTTTTTTTTAATATAGTTTAAATTTTTTTTAAGGATTTTGTTAACATGTGTTCTAAGACCATGTTTGATTCACGAGATTACGGACTTCTGAAAGAAAATTAATTCATTTTCCATGTTTGAATGCCAATGGAAAAGATGAGGAAAAGAAAAATGAATCACAAAGAAAGAAAAACTAGAGAGTAAATGATTTCTCTCATCCAACTAAGGAATTACTTTCCTACTCTAAGGATTTAATTTTCCTTCCAATTTTTTTGGCTTTTCCGAACACTGGAAAGAAAAATATGTGGGAATTATAAATTTCCAAGTGAAAGGAAAGAGAAACAATTGATTTCCTTTCCTTTCCGCGAACAAAATGAGGCCTAAACATTGATAAATGTGCTTTGGCCTAAGGGTACATGTTAATACATAAATAAATGTGCATTTTATATGAGTATTTTCACCATTACATTTATTAATGCATATTTTACATTTATCAATACATATTTTAAGTAAAAGATGTATTCATAGATGTGTTGATGGGAGTACCAAGTAAATGTGTTGGTGTTACCAAGGATACACGTTAACAAAATCCAAAATTTAGTAGAAAATTTTCGGTAGCATACCAAAATTTGCCAAAATTGGAGGGGAAAAAGCACATGTTTAACAAAAATTGGAAACCAAGACCTGTCCACCAGATGACTGGCAAACCGTTTGGTGGAAATCCAATATGTTGGATTTTTTGAGGTTTTTTTTGCTTTGGTTTAGCTGTTTTTGTTTTGATTTTTTATTTGTTTTGGCTAAACATTAGATTGGATCAAGCACGTAAATGTCAACTACCAGTAACAACGCTCACCACCATGCATGCATGTACCACTTATGTTCTCGTAAGGATTCTTAGCTTAGTGGTGTTTGTTGGCTACATTGCATTGCTTCTTGATCTTCCTCTTGGTGTCGGTGGTCGACGAGGAGCAGGTCTTTGTTGTCCAAGTTGTTGTAGTAGTAGTCATTGTCGAGTATCATCGAGGTGTCACGGTCGTTGTAGACATACTGGACAATGACTTTCGGGTAAGGGATCACGGCTGGGCACTTCTTGTACAACCAAACAAAAATCAAAACTAAAACCAAAACAATCAAACCAAACCAAAAAAATCCAAACAAAATCCAAACACAAAAATCCGAGAAAAAAAATTGAGATGTTGGATTTCCACCATACGGTCTGGCACCAGTCCATCTGGCAGAAATGTCTTGGTTTTAAAATTTTGTTAATAGTTGCTTTTCTTTCAATTTTGGTAAACTTGGGTATGCTAATTTTTTTTTATTCCGTTTAATTGTAGCAGGTAAGGAAAGTAATTCCCAATGGAAGAAAAAGTAGAGGGAGAAATGATTCCATCCATCAAAGCAAGGAATCATTTTTCCACCTTCGAGTATTCACATTTCTTTTCAAATTCCTTGGCATTTTCAAATATGGAAAAGAAAAATCAATAAGAATTATAATTTTCCAAATGAAATTTTTTTGCCAAGTAATTGATTTCATTTCCATTCCTTTCCGCTTTATGTACACTAGTCTACATGTACGTACTGTGCACGTATTTTAATTAGAATATCATAAGATAAGTTGTCGTCTTTCTGTCTTTTCCAGTAGACTGTTAACTTGCCAACAATAGTAAAATGCTAGAATATTTTGCAGCAAGCAGAGCAATATAACTAATTGCCCTGAAAAGCAGCAAATTAGTCTTATTTCTTGTGGAAAGAAATATAGCTAATATAGCAGATCTTATTTCTTGTGGAAAGAAATATAGTAGACCTTATTTCTTGTGGAAAGAAGGTCTCAAGGAGTGGGACCTTCTCAAGCATGGGATACGAAACTGAGGTGGACCCTAGTATCAAGTTAGAAAATATCCCTGGTATAAAAATAGTTCTAGAACTCTGAACCTTCTCAAGCATGGGATACGCAACTAAGATGGTCAAGATCAATAATATTTCATGCTAAAAATAGTTCTATAACTCTGAACCTTTTGTGATGAACAAATATCATGCTAATTTAGGATAACCAAGATCCAACGAACAGAGGTTTGATAAAGCAAGTATTTGAAATGTCAAGAGAGGAAATGAAATTCATGATGTTTTACTTGGAAACATAAAACCAATCTGGAAACATGGGATAAGCATTTATGTACAAAGTTTGAAGTTCACAGTAACAATGAGCTAGCATGTTAAGAGGTTGAGCAGGTTTATAACATGTGTATACTTGGGAGATAGAACAAGAGATACCTCGAGCTCTTTATACCACTACTCATGCAGCGTTGCCAGATACTTGAAGATATACCATCTGAGTGTACCCATTGAAAATTGATGCCCCACATAAAGAGCTGGATTTTAAAAAGACTGCATATAACCAAAAAAAAAAAAAAATCATACAACCTGCTGGAGCCTGGACATACTGCATATAACCAAAAAAAATCATTGTGAGATAGTCTCACTAACAAGAACTAAGAGATTAAAAAAAAATCAATTTATAAGAGTATTACCAAATTAACTAGATGACAGATGTAGCATCACAAATCTCCGATCCTTCCTCCAAACTAATGACATCATCTAAATTATTGAAGATAAACAAGCTTGGTAAGAGCACTAGCATATAAATTATTGAAGATAAACAAGCTTGGTAAGTAATTAAAAGTTTAATAACATACCTGATAGTGGTGGCAACCAATTATTCACACAACTTAGTGATTCAACGATGTCGGAAGCCAATGAAGATCGATGTGGAGTAACCACTCTACCACTACAACTAAACGCTGATTCTGATGCAACAGTAGATACTGGAACTGCTAAGAGATCACGAGCCATAGTTGCAAGTATTGGATAAGAAGGTGTCTTCAATTTCCACCAAGCTAATGTCAAAACTCCTCGGATCATCACCTTTTGGAAACAATGGTTCATCCAAGTACTTCTCCAATTCAGATTTTTTTATTTGACTGAGACATATTCTTATGCAAGTTGTCAAATTCAATTTCAAGCTTTGATTTCAATCCAATACTGCCAACAATTCCATTACTAGAAGTAGAAGTACCAACAAAACTATCTTGGCTAAAAATATCAGGGCCAGCTTGCATAGCATATGAAGAGTAAAGTTTCCTCAAAGATGAAAGAACGTGGTTGCTGTAGGTTGTAGAATCATTACCATACATCTTACTGAAAGCAAATGCACAAATTTGAATTTATATCGAGGATCGATTATTGTACCAATGGTCATCATTAAACTACAACTCTTCCAGTATTTATCAAACTTCTCCTTCATATTTTGTGCCATGCTACGAACATAATCATGCGGACTATTTAGCCAATCCAGAATACACACATTCACATCTAAAACACCCTTGAAATATAAATTTGCAGTAGGATACTTAACCCCTGAAAATAGAAGTATGATATTGTTAAATACCCTTAAACATTCACAGATCACAGCCCCTCTCTCCCATTCTTCTTTGCTAAGCAAAGTTTTATACTCAGAATGTAACTCCGCTAAGCGAAAGAAGGCATATTTCACTTCTTGCACTCTCAAGCATATGAAAAGTTGAATTCCACCTGGTTGGCACATCACTTGATACTCCCTTACCAGTCAACTTTGTCTAGACTAATGCAGACTCAAACTTTTGCTTTCGGCCTTGGGAGGATTTGATAAAAGTAACACTTTCTCGAATTTTTCCCACAAGAGAACCCACCACCTTCAAACCATCCTGCATAATGACATTTGAACAAGTATAAGAAAGAATTAACAATGTGAAGAATACAAGAAATAAAACAATGAAACTTTATTTACCTGCACAATGAGATTTAAAACATGTGCACTGCACCACATATGAAACATATCACCATTAAGTAACAAAACCCCTTTATCATTCATCCATTCTTTAAGATTCTGAATCATAACATCATTACTACTGGCATTGTCAACTGCTACTGCAAACAACTTGGAGTCAATATTCCATGCTAGTGTTGTAGATTTAATGAACTCGCTGAGAATAATTTCGGTATGTGGAGAAGGAATCATACCAAATGCTATAATTTTCTTATGCAAGACCCAATCATCGTCTAAAAAATGACATGTCACACAACAATAACCTAAATTTTGATGTTCAGCAGTCCATAAATCGGTTGTGAGACTTACTCTAGATGTATTTCTCTCAAGCATCGCTTGCAATTACACTCTCATGGCATCATAAACTTTCTTCACATCTATCCGAATGGTATTTCTTGAATATGACTTTATTCTAGGGTATATGGTCTTCATATATTCTTGAAAATAATGATGCTCAGCCATATTAAATGGATAGTCATGAAAAGCAACCATCTTTGCAAATGCAATCCGACTTTTGGCAGCATCAAATTTCCAAGTTCCCATTCTTGGAGGTTTTCCACCACTAGTTACAGAAGTTATGAGTCTTTGACTGCAGGGCCGATTTTGAGGCCTCCTACTACAAGTTTTCAGATGATTGTGCAAATGTGTTGTTCCATTCTTGCTAGACCCATCAATTTTTTTTTGCAATGATGACAAGTTGCCCTAATTTTACCAGCTCCTATATGCTTCTTTTCGAACTCATCCCAGACTTCTGATCTCGTCTTCCTCCTTTTGATTAGACCATCATCTACTTCAACTTCATTTTCACTCTGAATCTCTGCTTCAAGTTCAGTATTTGATCCAACCTCAACCTCAACCTCGACACTTGGAGTTGGACTTTGAGACATCATGGATTTTTCAGACGAATTTCTAAAAATTAGAAGTATAAAATCAGAACTTGATTGAACATATTACATATATACAAATTCGACAAATTAAAAAATTGGATTGAACATATTACATATTTCCTCCTTTTGATTGAACATATTTCATATAAATTCGACATAAAAAACCTATCAAATCAGAAGTATAAAATCAGATGTCTAAAGCTTTTTGACATATTTCATACAAATTTGTCACGACCCGCTTCCGAATAATCGGACACGAGTCGGACTCGTCCAGCCTTTGTCGTTGGACACGACAAAGTAAGCTGTACCAATCTAAGAAAATCTAACCAGATAATCATGAACAAGTATGAAATCACATCATCTATAAACATATCCCAGAATAAAAGTAAAGTACAAGTCTCAGAATTATTACGTTCCAGCAAAATGAAAGATAGAGTCTACTAGTCTCAAAATACAAGGAAAATATAAAGTGCTAATGGTAAAGCTCTAGGCTTCTGCAGCCTCTAAGTCAAGAGCAACTCTAGCTGGCTCTCCTGCATCTGCTGGCTCTCGGCCATAATGTGTCGCACAGGGCCTCCAACTCACCTGCAACATATCCTATTCAGGAGCGGAGCAAAGTACAGTTCTAGGTAATGAACAAGACATCATGATATGAAAGTACAAGGGAACATGGTATGTAAAGCACAAGAAAGAATATGGTGTATAAGCACATGAAAGAACATGGTATGTAAGAACATGGTATCTCAGGAATCACAGGAACTAAGTACAAAATATATCTCCTGAACATGTGTGCACAATATTTGAAATATAACTAAGTATGTGACCGGCTAGGGGTAAACACATAAAAGCACATGAAAGCACATGAAAGCACATGAATGGTACGGCTTAGGGCCCGCGTGCACGATACGGGGCCTAAGCTAAACACACCTGAGTTGTTTCTTGGATTTGGTCACATAAATAGTATATTTCCCCATCCCAGGTACAAGTAATAAGAACAAGGAACATGAGCACCAGAAAAACATGTCGTGTCGCAGTGTGTCAACAAGGAAGCACATGATATAATGAAATATACAAGACCATAGAATGTACTTGCCTTGCTCCGGAAAAGTACGGGTGAAGATCGGAGCTAGATGTCTTCCTGTATTTAAATAATTTGATACAAGTTGGTTAAAAAATTATACAATCTCTAAATTGGTATTTTACAGTTCTAAATATGCCTCACTACCAGCTATGTTATTTGGTTAAACCCATTACTAATTATTCATCATTAAGTTCCTACAAGTATTCTTATAACCATTAGTCAACTAATAATTAGAATATAAAGAATTTAACTAACATTGTTTGGAAAATAAACTTAATGGACAACTTTTACTCACTTTAGCCTTGAGTTGGGCTAAAGGGAATTCTATCCTTGTTAACTTTTAGAATTTCTACTTAAAAACTTTAATTAGTAAACTAACTAATTGAATATCAAAACTCCAATATATACAGAAATAGTTCATTAATAATTAAATCCGACTTGCCTAATTAGCTTAACAATAACTAAATTTCTAATATTAAATCTCTAGGTACCTTATACAAATCTTTTTAAATAAGAAGTCCTAACCATAATAGGAGAATAACATATATACACGTAAACTAAAACTCGGCCCACTACTGATCTATTTGAATTCAGCCATCTAGTCAAGTTCACCAGGTATATATATATGCACACAATTTCAACAACTATGCCAAAATTCACTACTGTAAACAAATTCTGTAGGGATTAGCTTGAATCTACACCAACTTCACATGGGTCCTCATATGCCTATATTTGAATTTTTCCACCCGTCACTGCCAACCAACATTACATACAAATAAAATTACAACAGAGTAACTTATAGTACACTAATTGAACTTATCAGTAATCTAAGTTCAAAAAATATTAGGCAAGCCATCTCAGTAAAGTGAAGCATAGCAGCTCGAAACAGTTGTAATATTGCCACTGTGCCATTTGAATGTGTAACCCCGGCCTAATCTTTCCTGCGGTTGCAACTCATCCCACGACCCCATCGTCGAGCACAACAATGAACACATCCCCAACTAGATACGCATAGATGGTGCTTCCCCGAACACAACTGACAGAACACGAACTTGACACGAATACACACTATTCCTACACTCGATCAACACTACAAATAAATTACCAGGAAACTAAAATGGAACCACGACAACTGGAAGGGAACAAATGGTGATACCTGAGTATGGATGGTGTCCTGGTGTGGAATCACAAGAACTGGAAACTAGACACGGCCTCTTCATGTCCGCGGGTGGATCAAAGTTCTGTTCAAGCATTTCCACGAACAGATTCCGATCAGCGAAACAAACAGAGCAAATCAGCGAAGTTTGGAAGTTCTTTCCGAGAAAAATTTAAAGGGGTCAAAAACTCCAAAGCTTAAACTCACTCAATTTTAAACATCAATAAATTTGATATAATTCATCCACTCGAACTTGTCCGATCCAAACAACCAGAAGGAAAACTCACAGTCGAATAACTCATCAAACATAGGGAAAATTTTAGATATGAGCAAAGTTTGTTAATCTCACCAGTTCCAATAGATCGGTTGAACGAATTCCTTCGATCGATCCGGTCCAAAAAATCCCTATTCAAAAGCATTGACAAGAATTTACGAATTGAGAACAATGATCGCTTCGAATAGAATTTCAAGAAAAACTGGGATCAAATACTCACCAGCTCCAATAGATCGAAAAGAGAAGAGGATCTTGAAAGCTTCTATAATTCCTGGATCTAACCTTCTCGATTGGCGATCGCCGGAGAATCGAACGGTCAGTTGCTGAGGAGTATCGCACGCACCATCATCATTCTTGCCATAACCCTCACTGTTGTTGCCGCCATCATCGCTGGGGTTGTCGTCGAGCTTCAGGAGGATATCATCACCGTCGCTATCGTGGCTGGAGTGGTCGGAGTGGTCGGGGGAACACGTCGAGAGGTGATGCCACTTCTACGCCGGAGGAGGAAAGCTCGTCGCTGCCATCGCTATGGCCGCCGAGACTTGGTCGTCGGGATTAGCCGAGAGGGAAGGTTGTGGAAGAGGCTCGGAGAAAAAAAAAGAATGAAAGGAAAAAATAAAATGGTTTACACTCTCTCTCTCTCCTCCTCAGACTCGATTATAAAGAAAAATATGTACATTTGCTAAAAAAAAACCCTCCGCTGAAACCATATTTTGTTTAAGTCCTTTTTGTTAAGGAAAAATTTCAGAAAAACCCCTCTCCTTTTCATAATTTCAGAAATTGGTTTTAAAAATCAGTTAGGAGTCACATGGTGGCCCCAAAGTTTGTTATAACAAACTTTCAAAATTTAAAAGAATAAATTCTGCCCAACTAATTTCCCTCCAAAAATATCATTCACCATATTTATTATTTTAAAAAATCAAAAACTTATTATTTGAAACCTAATCATCAACTATTATTAATATTAAAAAATGTATTTAAAATAAAATTTATTTTCTCAAAACAGGGAGGTGGAGTTACAAATCTTTCCCCTTAAAATAATTTCGTCCTCGAAATTCGAGAGACAAACAAAACAATCTCAAAGCAAAATCTCAAGAAGGTTCAAACACAATTCATTTTATTGTATTTAAAATTCTCAATATCAAATACACTCAAACAAACAAACTGGGATAGCGCTCCTGTATCTCATCCTCGTGCTCCTATGTGGACTCTCCCGGAGAGTGGTGTCTCCACATGATGTGGACAAGTGGAATAGTCTGGTTCCGCAAGCGCTTCTCCCTCCGATCAAGGATCTCCACTGGCTACTCCTCGTAAGTCAATCTCGGACCCATCTCTAGCTCTGAAAAGTCCACCACATGGCTCGGGTCCGGAATGTAGCACCGAAGCTGAGACACGTGGAAAACATCGTGCACTCCCTCCAAGCTAGCTGGAAGCGCTAGTCGATATGCCACCTCGCCAATCCGTGCAGTCACGTCGAAAGGCTCGATGAATCTCGGACTGAGCTTCCCGCCTCTGCCAAAACGAATGACACCCCTATTCGGCGAGATCTTCAGGAACACTCTATCTCCAACCGCGAACTCCAGTGGCCGTCTGTTGCTGTCCGCCCAGTGCTTCTGTCGATCCTATGCAACTCTAAGACGCTCGCTGATCAGTCTGACTTTCTCAGCTGAGTCTACCACCATCTCGGGTCCAAGCAAAGCTCTCTCGCCAACATCGTCCCAAGATAGAGACGTGCGACATCTCCGCCCATATAGTGCCTCGAACGGGGTCATCTCGATGCTAGCCTGATAACTGTTGTTATAGGCAAACTCCACTAGATACAAATGATCCTCCCACGAACCGCCGAAATCAAGTGCACAAACCTGCAGCATGTTCTCCAATGTCTGAATGGTCCTCTCGAACTGCCCGTTCGTCTGTGGATGATAGGTGGTGCTGAACTTCAACTGTGAACCCAAGCTCAGCTGTAGACTCCTCCAGAAGTGTGATGTGAAGCGACTGTCTCTGTCTGAAACAATGCTAACTGGAACTCCATGAATCCGCACAACCTGCCGCATGTAGAGGTCTGCAAGCTTTTCGGTCAACAGCCCAACCTTGAACGGAATGAAATGAGCAGACTTCGTCAGTCTGTCCACGATCACCCAAATAGCATCCTTGCTACTGGACGTACGCGGTAAACCAGAGACGAAGTCCATGGTGATATGCTCCTACTTCCATTCCGGAATAGGTAAAGGCTGGAGTAATCCTGTTGGTCTTTGGCGCTTCGCCTTGACTTGCTGGCACACATGGCATCTGAAAACAAATCTGGCAACCTCTCTCTTCATCCCATACCACCAAACATACTCCCACAGATCCTTGTACATCTTGGTAGACCCAGGATGAATAGAATACTACGACTGGTGGGCCTCCTGCATCACCTCCTCTCGTAAATCCTTGGACACACACAACTGGTTCCTGTGCCTCAGGGATCCATCCTCTGTAATGGTGAAGTCGTCGAGCAATCCCGTCTCTGCCCGGCCTCTGAGACATCAGAGTCCCTTATCAAGAAACTGGGCCTCCTTGATCTTCTCTAACAGTTCTGACTATATTTGTAGGTGCATCAGCTGCCCTCCTACTCCTGGTAGAACAATCTCGATCCCCAGACTCTCGATATCCTCTAGAAGATGCCGGTCTATAGTGAGAAACATAGCAACAGGATATCGACTACGAGCATCTGCTATCATATTTGCCTTTCCAGGGTGGTACTGCAATTTGATGTCGAAATCCTTCATGAGTTCCAGCCATCTGTGCTGCCTCATATTCAGCTCCTTCTGAATGAAAACATACTTCAGGCTTTTGTGGTCTGTGAAGATGTCCACTCTCTCCCCATACAAATAGTGCTTCCACAGTTTCAAGGCAAAAATGACTGCTGCAAGCTCCAAGTCATGTGTAGGGTAATTCTTTTCATGAGGCCTCAACTGTCTAGAAGCATAAGCAATGACTCTCTTGTTCTGCTCAAGCACACATCCCAAGCCTTTTCCTGAAGCATCGCCGTAGATGACGAATCCTCCTGATCCAGATGGCAAAGCTAGAACTGGCGCTATCGTGAGTCTTCTCTTCAATTCTTCAAATACTGACTGGCAGGCGTCACTCCAGATGAACTCCTTGTCCTTTCGCATAAGCTTGGTCATCGGCTTCGCTATCTTGGCAAAATCTTTCACAAACTTTCTGTAGTAACCTGCTAGACCCAGGAAACTATAAATCTCAGCTACTGACTTGGGAGGTGCCCATGCTTCTACTGCTTCAATCTTCTTGGGATCCACAGAAATCCCTTCTCCAGTCACCACATGCCCTAGGAACTCCACTCTGTCCAAGAAAAACTCATATTTCGAGAGTTTCTCGTACAGCTTCTCCTTCCGCAAAATCTTCAACACGATCCGCAAGTGCTCCACATGCTCCTCCTCGGTCTTTGAATAGATCAGAATGTTGTCAATAAAGACTACGACAAACTTGTCCAGATACTTGTGAAAAATTTTATTCATCAAGTTCATAAACACTGCTGGGACATTGGTGAGTCCGAACGGCATCACCAGAAACTCATACTGGCCGTAACGAGTATTGAAAGCTGTCTTCGAAATATCCTGCTCCTGAACCTTCATCTGATGAAATCCCGATGGAAGGTCAATCTTGGAAAAGACCTTTGCTCCACTAAGCTGGTCAAACAGCTCATCAATCCGCTGCAAAGGGTATTTATTCTTGATGGTGATGTTATTGAGTGCACGGTAATCAATACACATCCTCACAGTCCCATCCTTCTTGGGCACGAAGAGTACCAGTGCTCCCCAGGGTGAAACACTGGACCGAATAAAACTATTGCCCTCCAACTCATCAATCTGGGCCTTCAACTCTGCAGCTTCCTTCGGGTTGATCTTGTAGCAATGCTGGGACTTCGGCGCTGATCCGGGCACTAGGTCGATGCTGAACTCCACATCTCGATCTGGCGGCAATCCTGGCAGCTCCTCGGGGAAGACGTCGATAAACTCCGCGATAAGTGGATGCGGCAACTCCTGGTCTTCTGCAACTGCTCCGAAGTAAACTCCCTCTGGCCTCTCTGCAACTCGTCTGCTGATCTCGAACGGTGGAACTCCAGGCGGGCAAAAAATCACCTTTCCCTCATGGCAGTCTATTACGGCAAACTGCTCGCTCATCCAGTCGATACCGAGGACTATATCAAATTCGGGCAATGGCATCACTAGAAGTCGATCCCTAATCTCCCTCCCAGTAATGGTGATAGGGCAATCTACCATCTCACTCACTGGCACTACCCCTCCTCCTGTCATAATCCGATAGTTTCTCCTAGTGGGCTTACGTGTGAAGCAGTGTCTATACAGAAACTCACATGATACAAAGCTATGTGTGGCTCCAGAATCAAATAATGCAATGGCAGGAAAAGAATATAAAAGGATAGAACCTGTGATCACATCTGGAACTGCCTCATCCTCCTTAACTGCGGCCATGACATAAGCACGTCCCTGCTGCGGTCCTCCCCTCTGCTGACGCTGTGCAAACTGCTGCTGCTGAGAGGGTAAAGCCGGTCCTCTCTGTGGTACAACTGGTAATGCTCTAGGTGGTGCAGGTGGTGGTCCTCCAGCTCCTCGGGGTCCTCCTACTAGTCGAGCTGTAGCCTGAGCGCAATCCCTCATCTGATGTGTATCTGATCCGCAAAAGAGGCAAAGTCCCAGCCTCTTGCGCACTCGTCGATATGGTGTCCGGAGCGATGACAAAAGGCACAACTAGTCGCCAGATGCTATCTCTGATGCTGATGTGCAGGAGCTCTGGCTGGACGGTGATGCTGCTCTACTGCTGTGGCCTCGCCTGAATCTGAGTCTGGACCCTCTTCGCTGGTGCCTGGAAACTACTGCTGCCCATGTCCCAGTCCCTCTTCAGCTTTGGATCTGTCTCCTTCTCTATAGCCTGAGCAATCTTGAGGATGCTCACATACGTCGTCGCCTGACTAATCGCCACCGCGTGTCGCAGCTCCCTGGTGAGACCCTTCTTGAATCTCCAAGCTCTGTCCTCCGGTGCTCTGACTAGGTTCTCCGCAAACCTGCTGAGTCTAGTAAACTCTGAAGTGTACTCCGCAATTGTCATAGTCCCTGCTGCAGCGTCTCAAACTGTATCCTCAGCTCATCCCGCTCCACATCAGGGAAAAAATTCTCCTTGAACAGAGTTTTGAAATCTGTCCAAGAAATTTGGTGCTCCGCCAACTGGGCTCCTCCCGGTACCAAGCTCTGGCCAAATCGAAGAGTCGTATGCTAGCCACCTCCACCTTCAGGTTATCCGGGATCTGTGCCATCTTCAAGGTCCTCTCTGTATTCTCCAGTCATTCGTTTGCATAGACGATCCCCTCGTTGCCCCAGAAATCCAACGGAGAGAGGTTCTGGTAGTCCTTGGTTGTTCCCGGTCTCGGTGCTGCTGGTGTTGCACGTGCTGCTAGAGCTGGTGCTGCCGGCTCTCTGGTCCTGAGTGTGTCGATGACGGTCGCTCTGAACTGTGCGGCCTGCTGACTCTGAGCCTCCATGAACTGTGCAGCCTGGTGATTCTGGGCCTCCATGAACTGTTGGAACATGGCCATCACCTGGGCGCCGTCAAACATCATCGTCGAGGGTAGCGGAGGAAAAATAGGAGGCAGTGGTGGAAGCTGGTCTGCTGGAACGTCTGGTGCGTGCTGATCCGAACTGCCTGCAACTCCGGGATGATCTGCGGTCTTCCTCGTAGTGACCATCCTGCAATAGAAAGAAAAATTCGTTGATTGACAAACCCTAAAACCTAATAAACAATATTTTTATAATATCAATGCACCTGATAAACCTGATATACCCTTATTTTTCGATTTTTCCTTTGTTGTGATCAAGTTTTCCTAGTGTAATCAAGTCCCCCAGTAGTACGCTAAGACCTAGGTACCATTAGGATAGACCTGCATGGGCCACCACTAAAAATATGTCACGACCCCTTTCGAATAATCGGACACGAGTCGGACACGCCCAGCCTTCGTCGTTGGACACGACAAAGTAAGCTGTACCAATCTAAGGAAATCTAACCAGATAATCATGAACAAGTATGAAATTACAGCATCTATAAACGTATCCCAGAATAAAAGTAAAGTACAAGTCTCAAAATTATTATATTCCAGCAAAATGAAAAATAGAGTCTACTAGTCTCAAAATACAAGGAAAATATAAAGTGCTAATGGTAAAGCTCTAGGCTTCTGTAGCCTCTAAGTCAATAGCAACTCAAGCTGGCTCTCCTGTATCTACTGGCTATCGGCCATAATATGTGTCGCACAGGGCCTCCAACTAACCTGCAACATATCCTATTCTGGAGCGGAGCAAAGCACTGTTCTAGGTAATGAACAAGACATCATGAAATGAAAGTACAAGGAAACATGGTATGTAAAGCACAATAAAGAACATGGTGTATAAGCACATGAAAGAACATGGTATGTAAGAATATGAAAGAACATGGTATCTCAGGAATCACAGAAACTAAGTACAAGATATATCTCCTGAACATGTGTGCACAATATTTGAAATATAACTAAGTATGTGACCGGCTAGGGGTAAACACATGAAAGCACATGAATGGTACGGCTTAGGGCCCGCGCGCACGATGCTGGGCCTAAGCTAAACACACCTGAGTTGTTTATTGGATTTGGTCACATAAATAGTATATTTCCCCACCCAGGTACAAGTAATAAGAAGAAGGAACATGAGCACCAGAAAAACATGTCGTGTCGCAGTGTGTCAACAAGGAAGCACATGATATAATGAAATGTACAAGACCATAGAATGTACTTGCCTTGCTCCAGGAAAGTACGGGTAAAGATCGGAGCTAGATGTCTTCCTGTATTTAAATGATTTGATACAAGTTGGTTAAAAAATTATACAATCTCTAAATTGGTATTTTACAGTTCTAAATATGTCTCACTACCAGCTATGTTATTTCGTTAAACCCATTACTAATTATTCATCATTAACTTCCTACAAGTATTCTTATAACCATTAGTCAACTAATAATTAGAATATAAAGAATTTAACTAACATTGTTTGGAAAATAAACTTAATGGACAACTTTTACCCACTTTAGCCTTGAGTTAGGCTAAAGGGAATTCTATCCTTATTAACTTTTAGAATTTCTACTTAAAAACTTTAATTAGTAAACTAACTAATTGAATATCAAAACTCCAATATATACAGAAATAGTTTATTAAATAATTAAATTCGACTTGCCTAATTAGCTTAACAATAACTAAATTCCTAATATTAAATCTCTAGGTACCTTATACAAATCTTTTTAAATAAGAAGTCCTAACCATAATAGGGGAATAACATATATACACGTAATCTAAAACTCGGCCCACTACTGATCTATTTGAATTCAGCCATCTAGTCTAAGTTCACCAGGTATATATATATATATGCACACAATTTCAACAACTATGCCAAAATTCACTACTGTAAACAAATTCTGTAGGGATTAGCTTGAATCTACACCAACTTCACATGGGTCCTCATATGTCTATATTCGAATTTTTCCACCCGTTACTGCCAACCAACATTACATACAAATAAAATTACAACAGAGTAACTTATAGTACACTAATTGAACTTATCAGTAATCTAAGTTCAAAAAATATTAGGCAAGCCATCTCAGTAAAGTGAAGCATAGCAGCTCAAAACAGTTGTAATATTGCCACTGTGCCATTTGAATGTGCAGCCCCGGCCTAATCTTTCCTGCGGTTGCAACTCCCACGACCCCATCGTCGAGCACAACAATGAACACATCCCCAACTAGATACGCATAGATGGTGCTTCCCCGGACACAACTAACAGAACACGAACTTGACACGGATACACGCCATTCCTACACTCGATCAACACTATAAATGAATTACCAGGAAACTAAAATGGAACCACGACAACTGGAAGGAAACAAATGGTGACACCTGAGTATGGATGGTGTCCTGGAGTGGAATCACAAGAACTGGAAATTGGACACGGCCTCTTCGTGTCCGCGGGTGGATCAAAGTTCTGTTCAAGCATTTCCACGAACAGATTCCGATCAGCGAAACAAACAGAGCAAATCAGAGAAGTTTGGAAGTTCTTTCCGAGAAAAATTTAAAGGGATCAAAAACTCTAAAGCTTAAACTCACTCAATTTCAAACATCAATAAATTTGATATAATTCATCCACTCGAACTTGTCCGATCCAAACAACCAGAAGGAAAACTCACAGTCGAATAACTCATCAAACATAGGGAAAAATTTAGATCTGAGCAAAGTTTGTTAATCTCACCAGTTCCAATAGATCGGTTGAACGAATTCCTTCGATCGATCCGGTCCAAAAATCCCTATTCGAAAGCATTGACAAGAATTTACGAATTGAGAACAATGATCGCTTCGAATAGAATTTCAAGAAAATCTGGGATCAAATACTCACCACCTCCAATAGATCGAAAAGAGAAGAGGATCTTCAAAGCTTCTATAATTCCTGGATCTAACCCTCTCGATTGGCGATCGTCGGAGAATCGAACGGTCAGTTGCTGAGGAGTATCGCACGCGCCATCATCATTCTTGCCATAACCCTTACTGCTGTTGCCGCCATCATAGCCGGGGTTGTCGTCGAGCTTCAGGAGGATATCATCACCGTCGCTGTCGTGGCCAGAGTGGTCGGAGTGGTCGGGGGAACACGTCGAGAGGTGATGCTGCTTCTACGCTGGAGGAGGAAAGCTCGCCGCTGCCATCGCTATGGCCGCCGAGACTTGGTCGTCCGGATTAGCCGAGAGGGAAGGTTGTGGAAGAGGCTCGGAGAAAAAATAAGAATGAAAGGAAAAAAAATGGTTTACACTCTCTCTCTCTCCTCCTCAGACTCGATTATAAAGAAAAATATGTACATTTGCTAAAAAAAACCTCCGCTGAAACCATATTTTGTTTAAGTCCTTTTTGTTAAGGAAAAATTTCAGAAAAACCCCTCTCCTTTTCATAATTTCAGAAATTGGTTTTAAAAATCAGTTAGGAGTCACATGGTGGCCCCAAAGTTTGTTATAACAAACTTTTAAAATTTAAAAGAATAAATTCTGTCCAACTAATTTTCCTCCAAAAATATCATTCACTATATTTATTATTTTTAAAAAATCAAAAACTTATTATTTGAAACCTAATCATCAACTATTATTAATATTAAAAAAAATTAAAATAAAATTTATTTTCTCAAAACAGGGAGGTGGAGTTACAAAATTCATACAAATTCGTACAAATTTCAAACAAATTTCATAACAAAATTAGAAGTATAAACCCTAACAAAATCAGAACTTGTATAAAATCATTAGTATTAAAAACCCTAACATATTTCATACAAATTCGACATATTTCGTACAAATCCGATAATAAAATTATAAAATGATTCCTCAACCATTTTGTGCAGTAGATGTGTAAAGATTCTCGTGTGAAGATGTGGAACTTTCCACCTCAAGGGTGATGAAAAAATAAACAAAAACAGTAGTTCAATATAGAACACCAAATAACTCAGACGGTGCAACAAAGAACGCACCACCAAATCTTATGAACTGCCACCAAGTTAAAAATGCTCTTTATACTCCACATCTTCACATTGGGAGAAAGTTCAGAAACATAATTTAAATTAGTTATAAAAAATTAAAGAAGAAACATCAACAAAACAACAGAAAAAATATACTGAGATATTGAGATCTGAGATCTGAGATCTCGTGATGCTGAGATCTGAGATAATCTTCACAAAATAATTTAAGAAGCAAGAAGAAGATGGACCGAAGAGGAAGAGCTCCTCCGTGCTTCTGCAGATCTGAAGATAGAGAGGGGAGAGATCTGCTTCTCCTCCGCAGATCTGGAAACTCCTGTGCGTGTGGACCTATATGTGCAGAGCCTCCGTCGAAAAAGGGTTTTTTTAAGAGCTTGTGAGAAATCAGAATATTTAGATTTTAGGGTTCCAGGACGGGCTGCTCTCTGCTGGGCTCATGGGCTGGCTAAATCATAAATTCCTGAAAGCCCAATATATTTTAAATTTATTAAAAAAAATTAAATATTATTGGTTCGGATTTTATTGGTTCGGATATGGCACTTACCGTATCTGCATCCGATATCCGATAAGATATTCGAATCCGTATCCATATCCAAAATTTTGGATATTTTCGGTTCGAATAAAGATTGGATACGGATTTTCGGTCGACCATTGACAGGCCTAACTCAAATCCATTATGGACATTCATGATCTAAGTGATCACAACGCAAGCCAACATCTCAAGTTCTCGGTCATAAGCCAACATACATGAGTCAACTCATCAATTCTGTTGAACTCACCCATCAGTTGTTTCATTCCCAATTCTGTTCTACCGTCACATGCAATTTTCAACTTGTTACAACACACATAGCCACATTCTCTATTCCTACATTCTGAACATCATTCATATTATAGCATACTATGGCATCGAGTCAATGTTGGGTTATTAGTGTCCAAACCAATAACAACAATCAATTATTCAGGGGCATCACAATGTATTTGACTTATTGTATGGAACATCCAGTGAGCAGCCAAGAGGGTCAATGGGCTTTCAGACACGAACAACATAGGATAATTACAGAACAACAACAGCATAATCGCAGAAGCAATCTTTTGATTTAATTGCGGAAGCAACGTTGAGTGATAACGGAAGCAACTTTGGTTAATCGTCGATACAACTTTGATTTGAAACGAATCAAAGAAGAGACCAAGGACGTAAAGCCATGCTCTTATACCAATTTGTTACGCCCCAATTTAGTAGAGTCATATAATCACATATTTATCTCTTGGAATCGATCGTCCTCGCTTGGGCGTGATGCCGTACAAGTCTGGTATTGCACTTGTACAAGGCAAAGACGGTGCATAATCGAAGTTAATAAGGACAATCTTTCTTAACGAATAGAATCACATCATTTTTTACAACAGCGAAGATAAGAGAATAACTTGGAGTCGCACAGAAGTATATAAACTGAATTTTCTTTATTGATAATTGAAGAAGAGTACAAAACTTGTATTGAAGTACAATGCTTACAACACATCTCACTTTACATTGATAGCCAACTGGACAATTGTTGTAAAGCTTACAACTGACACTTCGATACATTGGATTACAACTCGATACCGACTTGGCTCACAAGTCACTGGAACAACTGATTACAATGTTCCATACATTATGACCTTTATAGACAGAAGACATCATCTTTTGTAAGGAGAGCTACTGTATGCCCAACAAATCTTCGATGCCGCGGAACCGATCAAGCCAATCTTCGTGTCAAAATATTCCAAGCACGAGCACCTGCCCACAAAACGTGGGTCAGTACATCATCTATGTACTAGCGAGCAGAATCCAACCCACTCGTCTAAACCAACATATAGTGATCGATTTTAGCAAACATTCATTTGAGTAATCTTTCTAGTTGGGGCCTAGCATCAATTTACAGTTCACGGGCAATAATCATGATGAAACATGTAAACATGTTCTTAGCAATATTCATGTGGACGTATCATTATAGAATTCTTGGTATTATCATGCAAAAACATCATTGAGGCATCGTTAACATTAACATCTTAAACATGTTATGACAATTCTCACAGAAAGCATTCAATTAGCACGTATGTTATGTTTGAGCAGTGTTTCATAGCAAGGCATCTTTCTAGCATACTGAATTTAACATGTTAAGCAGGTTCTCATATTAAAAGGCTACATCACAGCATCATTTATTTGGCACGTTAAGCAGGCAAGTTAAACCAACACATATATTGAGTATATCATATTTAAGTGATTTCTTACCGATAGCCAACTCCTTCGTACCTGTATCAAATACAGGTTAACTATTACACTTACTCTGCCTGCACAAAATATTCATTAGCGTGCATCCTTACAACATGATCATCGGTGTTTGTACACCATTTTCAGACGTTGTCCTATAGGACTTCATAGGGTATACGACATGCCATTCCACCAGGTTACGAGCCCGAATGGAATGTCCCGATACCACGTACCCTTAAAGTACGTTTACACTTCCCCTATGGTCGGATCGGTCCCCTAACGTCCCGGGGTACCGTCCGAGGAAGCAGTCACCCCCTTGTATACAAGTTGTCCCTGACCATGCGAATGCGTGTTCGACTCGATCGTGATCATAAAACGCATGGTGAAATATTAAAATAAGTAAAGGCAATAGTGCATCATTCAACTCATCCATGTCGTTTTCGACGACTCATTATTTCTAATATTTTTATCATTTTACTTGGTGATCTCGACAATCCCAAGCCTTATCATTTTTCATTCATTGCTTCATTGCAACGGTTCTCATAATATTACTTTCAAGGAGGAATAACCAGCATTCATTCATTTCAAAGGGACCTATAGCATTTCATTCATTTCATAGAAACATTTATTCTTCTTTCATTGCTTATAAGAAAACATGCAACATTTTATATCTTTGCAGCAGTTATACAGAGTGTACATGATTCTAGTATTTCATTTGGATCATTAGGTCGATAGCATAGCCAGTCCTTTCACTACCAAAATAAGTTATATCAGCGACGTATTTAGCGACTCCAAGATAAAACGTCGCTAATATTTGGGGGTTTAGCTACGTTTATCAAAGACGTCACTGTTTGTCGCCAACATCGACTAAAAGCGACGTCTAGCGGCTATAATTTGTTAAATGGGAATCTGCGTTGCAAGTTCGTCGGTACACGTCGCTGATATAGCGACGTGTAGCGACGCATTTTAAGTAGCGTCGCCGTTTATTAAATATCAGCGACGTTTAGCGATGGAAGAGAAGGACGTCGCTAAATGTTTCATATAGGCGGCGAGGGTTTCCTTTTCGAACATTCACAAAATTTTCCCCCCAATTTTTTACGATGCTCCTCCGGTAATTTTCCTCCTCCGGCCTCCTCCTCCGCGGCGCTCCTCCGGCGATCTCCCTCCTCCGGCCTCCTCCTTCTCCTTCCTCAGGTAGCTCCTCCTCAGGTGATCCCCTGTCCCCGCTTCCCAGTTTCTCCTCGTCTTCTAGCTCTCTCTTTCGCTTCTAGTTCGTATCCACGAGAGCGTGGACTCGCTGCGGGGGACACGAGACTCACAGTGGACTCGCTACGGGGGACACGAGAGCGTAGACTCACTTCTAGTTCGTGTGATACCTATTTTGTTGGTTTGGACACGTCGTGTCCCACTGTGTGGATACGAGACTCACAGTGTGACACCTATATACTGATACTGGGAGTTTTTTGGGCATATCAACTGTCAATTTGATGTTTGCTTGGATTTGAATTCTAATTTAGGGTTCGAGCCCTATTTACTGATACTGGGAGTTTTTTTGGACATTTTCAGGGTTTTGAAATGATGAATAAATTGACTAATAGTTATTATCGAGCCCTATAAAATTTCAGCTATGTCACGAAGGATGGATACCAATCCTGTGAATGAGTTTTCTCCTAAGTATTCTCGACAGTTGAGTATGATTTAGCTCACTGACATTACTGAAATATGGAATGATTAGTGTAGGGTATGTTGGTCAGGTTTTGGCAGAGTTGGGATATGATAGTATACATGTTACAATTAACAAGGAATGCTGTTGACACCAAATATTGCACGACAGGTTACTTGAGTAACCTGGAATATTTTACCTACTGAAACAAATGGTTTGGGCAAGGGTGTGTATAGGTTTGGAAAAATGGTGAGATACACCAAGTCAGACACTGTCCCTACAGCCTTTAGACTAGCGAGGTAGAAATCTATGTACGATATTTGCTATAAGGACTTTGTATTAATCAACGGTACGACATCATGATCAGGACATAGTCCCTGCAGCCATTCAACTGGCGAGGCAAAAACTATGTAGCCGTAGATAAAGTTGACTGTCCTCTGACCCTCATCCCTCGGCAATGATGATACGACAACCTATCACTATATCTTATATAGTAGTACGTAGATGATGTCTTAGTATTACATTATGTGAGTTCATCTTGATTCTGTTACATTCTTCAGATACTAGATACGATAAGAATATATACTACACCATATGTACAGAACATAGATGATTCACACTAATGTATGCTAGAATGAATCTTGGGTTGTGTTCTGAGCCATCCGTTCTCACACTTGGCAAAAAATTAAATTTTTTGTACTTTATCTGCTTTCAAAAATGTACTCAAATTATATGATGGTTCCTTTAGTTAGCTTGCTTATGTTACAATTATATTATTTGTGAATATCGATCTTACCAGATGGCACCCATGACCCGAGGAGCGGCACGTCGTTTGAGGGAAACAGTGAATGCTGAGGTGGCTCCTCCTACAGTTAAGGAGGAAGTGGCACCGGTTGCTAGTGAGACCGGGAGTTTTATTCATCCAGCACCGGTAGCTAGTGAGACCGGGAGTTCTATTCATGCAACACTTGCAAGGGACGACATCTCTCCTCACGCCAAAGATCTCACTTTTTTGAGATGGTTGCGTGATCGTATCACTGAGCGTTTGCTATCACCGCCGACTCATTCGACTCCTTCTTCGATGACTCCGAGGAGGAGGAGGAGGACGAGGAAGACTCGGAGAAGGAGTCGAATGAGTCGGCGGTGATAATAGATAATTGCAAGACAGGGAGCAAAAAGACAGGCGAAGAAGAGAACGATACGAGTCGAAGGGGAGATTCAAGTGACAATGTAGGCACCGAGAAGTTGGATAGCGTCACAGACGAGGAGGCTCGAGTACAAGGCGGTAATGATGTTTATGTGAAGAAGAGGTACGAAATTTCTTTTCTTATGACCCGCGTCAGAGGAGGAGAAAAAACCGGTAGCGAGGCGACGAGTGCGAGTCAGAGCTCCGGGCCGGCAAAGAGGACCCGTTCCCATTTCGACTCTACAACCAGCGAGAAGTTGAAGAAGCTGGGCACGCTGAGCAGCCCGTTATGCCTTGATGAGGACGATCCGGAAGACAATACTGATTCAGCATATTCCTTCTCCTCTCCTCCACCATAGCTCTGGACCCATCTGCTCCTCCCTACTTCCCTTCTTCTTATTTGACTCTCTCAGCCACATACGATATCCACCTCAAGTGTAGATTCGGGGAAGAAGAAGTGGGCAGGAAGAGGAGGGGGAAGCAGCACAGCCGGCGGCATGACTCGGAGGAAGTACACATGTTTTCTTCAAATCCGTAGGAGAACTATAAGAATATATCTTTTCACAATATGTCATCTTGTCAAAGATCCTTAATGTGAATATTATGTTACCGCGGTATCGGAAGACTAATATGTCATAATTTTTTAAGCCGTGTGTTTTGACATAATCCTTCCAACTCTTTCCTCCTATGTAGTAATCTTGCATTACTACATAGCAAGAAAGAGTTTGGAGGATTATGTCAAAACACACGGCTTAGAAAATTATGACATATTAGTCTTCCGACACCGCGGTAACATGGTTGTCACATTAAGGGTCTTTGACAAGGTGAGATGTTGTGAAAAGATATATCCTTATAGTTCTCCTATACGGATGTTAAAGAAAACCTCTGTACTTTCTCCGGGTCATGCCGCCGGCTGTGCTGCTTCCCCCTCCTCTTCCTGTCCACTTCTTCTCTCCCGACTCTACACTTGAGATGGATATCATATGTGGCTGAGAGAGTCAAATAAGAAGAAGGAAAGTAGGGAGGAGCAGATGGGTCCAGAGCCATGGTGGAGGAGAGGAGAAGGAAGATGCTTGATCAGAACTTGAGGTGGAAAAGTTGTGACGTTGATAGCGTCAGAGAGGGAGGGAAGTGGCTGCATGCCTTTGGCTCACTCGAGCGGTATTTGTCCTCCGATCCTCATCCCTCGACAATGATGATACGACAACCTATCACTATATCTTATATAGTAGTAGATGATGTCTTAGTATTGCATTATGTGAGTTCATCTTGATTCTGTTACATTCTTCAGATACTAGATACGATAAGAACATATACTACACCATATGTACAGAACATAGATGATTCACACTAATGTATGCTAGAATGAATTTTGGGTTGTGTTCTGAGCCATTCGTTCCCATACTTGGCAATTAAGTTGTGGACCATTATGTTTGACATTGTTGTTACAAATTTTCATATATCTGTGTTGATTGATGAGATTGTGTTTCAAACGTGTTCGTGATTGTGTGTATCTGTGTTGTTTGATACTGTGTTCGTGATACACACCGTCGTTGTTGTAACAAATGGTGTAGGGGATGCTGCAAATGTAGGAACGAAATCGTAAAGCACAATACTCTAGAGGGGGGTGAATAGAGTAGGCAACGGAATATTGCTAATTAAAAAATATTAGCAGCAAGATCACAGAATAATAATCACAACTAAGTAAAGTAAAGGCAGAAATAAGAATGTAAACGCAAAGACAGCGATGTATACTGGTTTCCCTCTGTTGAGGACTAATCCAGTCGGTAGATCTCTTGCTACCAGTTGAATCCACTATTGAAAAAACCGCAAGTTTTCTTACGAAGTCCTTGCAACTTCTACAACGCGAGCTTTGATACGAAGAACTCGTCCAACTTCAAATGTGAAGAGGTATTCTTCAATCAAGCCTTCTGATTACAATCTCTCAGAAACTTCTAGACCGCACCGCACTGGCAAATCGACTAGAGGATTGTAATTGGCTTGGGATCTGAAATTTAAAGCTCAAGAAAACTCTTTGGAAGATTGAAAGCTTTAGATAGAGAGAAGATTGAAAGTGAATGAGTGAGTTGAAATGATCGAAATCCTTCTCTATTTATAGGAATTCCAAAGACAGAATTCTGGCAGAATTCGGGCAGAATTCGGGCAGAACTCGATGAGAAAATCTCGGTCAAATCCGCAACTGCAGGAGGACCAAGTTCCAGAGAATTCAAAAATCAAACAGCCACCAACCGAACTCTGGCCGAACTCTGTCAGGTTTAGGTTAGGTTTTTAAAAACAATTTTTCAGGATTTTCGAAAACCTTTTTGAAAACCTTTTTGAAGCTTTTGTTTAAAGGAATATTTTTTAAAACAAAGGACATTGTAAAAGTATTTTGAAAACATTTTAGAATAGCCTATTTGCCAGTACGACTCGGTGTACAACGTATTCCTAGACTCAATAAAATGAAAAATACATTGCTTAAAGAAAATACAGACTCGAACAGGCAAACATAGCTTCGGTCTTGAACTGTGTAGATAGCTGTTCTTGTTCATGTCCAAGAGTCCGATACATCCTGAATAGCTTCAAATATCCAGACAGAGTTTGTTCAATTATTAAAATCAGGTTGACCATATGACCAATGGGCCAACAATCTCCCCCATTTTGATAATTGACAAACTATGAATGATATAACATTTAAGCTTGAAATAAAATCAAAAATAGTTCATGTCCTGTATTTTCTCAAAAGAATGTTAGATCTTTATTTTTCTCCCCCGTTGTCACTTAGTAAAATAATTACAAAAGAGGAAAAACTCCCCCGTAATCAATGCATAAATAACAAACAGTGAAGAAACACAAGAAAATACACATGATAAATGATAGTAAAGAAAATTTGAATGACATCACAGGCATATATTTGTACTCAGGCAGTTTATAATAAACAAAGAATTATATCACAGACAGTTTATAGTAGAGAAGCAGATAAAGAAATGCTAAGTAAATAAACTGATGTGAATCATAAAGTACGAATCTCATAAAGATAAAGAAAAAGATGTTCAGATGACATCAAATAAAACAAATCCAGTACAAGTCCTCAAAAAAAATACTGATAATAAAGACTAAAAATAGAAAAACTTGGAATGTCGGAGCATTTCCAAGTATACAGTAAATAATGTCTAAGTCTCATATCAACTAACATATCACAACTCCTCCTCCTCATCATCATCATCATGAGTATGATGACCAGCATGTCCAGAAGGACCAGCTCCAGAGGTACCCGTGCCAGAATGGTGAGGAGGAGCGCTAGTGTAAAACTCACTAACATAATCACGAGGAGGAGCACGGTCAGAACGGTACCAATCATATGCGTTACCGGGCTGGAAGTAGGCATGAACAGCCTCATCCTCACAGCGGTAACCAGAGAAAGCTGGATCTCAGAGCACGGTCAGAACGGTACCAATCATATCTCGATATGTTTTGTACGAGAATGACATACAGGATTCTTAGTCAAATTAATAGTACTCGTGTTATCACAGAAAATGGGAATATGTGTATAAAATAAATCATAGTCTTCTAAGGTTTGTTTCATCTACAAAATCTAAGCGCAACAACGTCCTGCGGCGATATACTCAGCCTCTGTTGTTGATAGGGCTACAGAATTTTGCTTTTTACTAAACCATGAGACTAACGCTTTGCCTAAGAAATGACATGTGCCACTGGTACTTTTTTTAGCAACTTTGTATCCAACAAAATCTGCATCCGAATAACCAGTAAGGTCAAAGGACTTAGTTTTGGGATACCACAAGCCAACAGAAGAAGTGCCCTTAAGGTATCGAAAGATACGCTTAACTGCGCACAGATGTGATTCCTTTGGATTAGCTTGAAAACGTGCACACAGGCAAATACTAAATATAATATCTGGACGACTAGCAGTTAAATAAAGTAAACTACCGATCATACCTCGATACTTACGTGTGTCGACCGGCTTGCCTTGTTCATCAATATCAAGCTTTGTTGAAGTTGCCATCGGAGTGCCAATAGGTTTGACATTGTCCAGATCGAACTTCTTTAGCAAATCTTTTGTGTACTTGGCTTGATTTATGAACGTCCCATTGTCAGTTTGTTTAATTTGCAGTCCGAGAAAGAATTTCAGCTCTTCCATCATGCTCATCTCAAACTCATTCTGCATACACTTAGAAAATTGTTGACACAGAGATTCATTAGTAGATCCAAATATGATATCATTTACATAGACTTGTATTAAAAGAAGCTTACCATTAAAGGACTTAATAAAAAGTGTAGTGTCAACCTTGCCTTTTGAAAAACCGTTGTCAAGTAGAAAAGATCTTAGACGATCATACCAAGCACGAGGGGCTTGTTTCAAACCGTATAAAGCTTTCTTCAACTTGAAAACATGATCAGGGTTTTTAAAATCTGTGAAACCTGGAGGTTGTGCTACAAAAACTTCTTCTTTTATAAAACTATTTAAAAATGCACTCTTGACATCCATTTGAAATAATTTAAAATTATGAAAACATACAAATGCACATAACATGCGAATGGATTCTAATCTCGCAACTGGGGCATAAGTCTTATCGTAGTCGATACATTCTTCTTGATTGTATCCTTGAGCTACGAGTCGAGCCTTATTACGAGTCACTAAACCATTCTCATTCAGTTTATTTCGGAATACCCAACGGGTGCCAATGACCGGACGATCAATAGGCTTGGGAACAAGTTCCCAAACTTGATTCTGTTCAAATTGGTTTAATTCCTCTTGCATAGCATCTATCCAAAAACTATCACTACATGCTTCATCAATAGTTTTGGGTTCTAGCTGTGAAATAAATGCAATACTAGAAACAATATCTCTACTGGATGTACGAGTACTTACACCTTTGGTAATGTCACCAATTACCAAATCCTTTGGATGATCAGCTGTAAATTTTAATCTTTTCGGCAGACTCTGAAGGTAGCTGGTTCCTGGATCTTCTCTTAGAGGACCAGCTAGTGCCGAACTTGGTTGAGAATCAGCTGTTGTTGAGCTTGGTACAGTTGGATCTTCGTCATTGTCATCGATAGTCATTTGATTCAGTTCATCAAAAGTGACGTTGATTGACTCTTCGATGATCATGGTTCATTTGTTGAAGACTCTGTATCCTTTGCTCTTGGCCGTATAACCTAAAAATATACCTTCATCGGCCTTTTCGTCAAACTTTCCCAAATTGTCTTTTGTATTAAGAATAAAACATTTACAACCAAATATTCTAAAATATAAAACAGATGGAATTCTATCAAACCATAACTCAAATGGAGTCTTCTTCGATTTGGGTCGAATTAGAACTCTATTGAGAACAAAACAAGCTGTATTGACAGCTTCAGCCCAGAAATATTTGGGTAGACTAAACTGGTTTAACATTACTCTGGCCATTTCGGATAGAGTTCTGTTCTTACGTTCTATAACTCCATTTTGTTGTGGAGTCCTAGGGCAGGAGAACTCATGTACAAAACCGTGTGTGTCACAAAATTGCTCAAACTCTGCATTCTCGAATTCGCCACCATGATCGCTTCTTATACGAGTGATCATGTAACCTTTTTTATTCTGAACTTTTTTGTAAAAGGCGACAAATTCGGATAATGCATCATTCTTGCGTGTCAAGAAGTATACCCACGTGTATCTAGAGAAATTATCTACAATTACGAAAGCATAAAGCTTACCTCCGAGGCTAGCAACTCTGCTAGGACCAAATAAGTCCATATGAAGCAATTGTAGAGGTCTAGTAGTACATACTGCGTTTACTGACTTGAATGTGGATCTGGTAGCTTTGTTCTTTTCACATTGGCTGCATACCGAATCCTTCTTGAATGTAATGTCCGGTAAACCGCGTACTAGCTTCTTTGTGGATAATCTTGATATTGTGTCCATATTTGCGTGACCGAGTCACATATGCCACAGATGACTCTCATCGCTTTTAGCCATTAAGCATCTACCTGAAATGTTAGTTTCTTCCAACAAATAGAAAAGATATATGTTGTCTTCCCTGATACCTTCAAAGATAGTATTACCAGTTGAGCTATCAACTATAATACATTTGTCTTTGCCAAAGTTGATGCCATAACCATGATCAGCCAAATGACTTATGCTGAGTAGATTATGTTTCAACTCGGTAACCAGACAGACATCCTTAATCACATGATAGGGAGACTTACCAACATCACCGATACCAATAATATACCCTTTCAAGTTATTACCGAAGGAAACATAGCCTTCCTTCTTTTTCTTCGACAGTGTTGCAAATAGTGTAGCGTCACCGGTCATATGCCGTGAGCAACTGCTGTCGAGGATCCATTTGCTTCTAGCATGTGAAAGGTGTTCCACCTACAAAACAGTTTGTAGATGAAACTTTTGGTACCCATTTCTTGTAGGGTCCTGAAATATTAGCCTTTGGTATCCAAGCATAAATATTTAAATCAACAAGCTTTCTGATTCTACATGCAGATGAAATATGACCAATGAGGCCACAATAATGACATTTTGCATGTCGAGTGTTGAAAGCTGAGTGGTGTGCATGGTTGGTAGGTCTAGGTTTTCTAGTATAGAAGAAAGCATACCTATAATCCTGTTTGGGCTTAACCTTTTAGGGTAAAGGTTTGATAGGGTTAGGTCTGACAGTGTTTGGCTTGGGAATGTTCCAATTTTTCGGTAAGTGACACGTGTTAGGATAGGAAGCAATAGGCTCAGGCTGTTTTCCTAACCTAATTTCCAATTTTTTGGAAGTGTCATACAACTTAGTATAATCAGAAGTGAGTGTTTCCATTCTGATTTGTGCACTTTGAAGACTTTTCTTCTCTTTAGAAAGTTCTTCCTTGAGTTGGTCAATAACTTTGTCTTTCTCTTCAGATGACTTGGTAGTCTCGTGTAATAAGAGCTGTATTGAAGAAAGCTCACCAGACTCACTAACATTATTTCTAACCTCAGCTAGTAGGTCGGTAAGTCTACCTATTTCACCTTTGTACTCTTTGAGTACCTTCTTAGAGGTCTGATACTTGCTACGCAGTTTCTTAATCAGTCATCACTTCACTGAAGGCATCTCCTAATTGCTCAAAGGTGAAGTCATTATAAGTATCAACTACAGGTTCAGTAGGTACCTGATCGGATGCCATAAAGCATACGTTTGCAGCGTCTTCTGATTGTTCGTCTTCTGAGTCGCTGGCTTCACTTTCATGCCATATGCTGGTGTTGGCATATCTCCGAGATGTTGATCTCTTCAGGTTCCCTTTTTCATACCTGTTACTCTTCTTGCTTGATGATGAGTTTGTAGGACAATCCTTCTTCATATGTCCCTTCTTCTTGCAGCCGTAGCAGACATCATCATCTTGATACCAGTTGTTGCTGCTATTGTTTTCTTTGGCTCTCTTCTCATATCTCATGAATCTTTTGAATTTCCTTGCTAGGAGTGCTTGATCTTCACCATCAGATTCACTGCTGTCTGAGTCACCTTTAGCAGCTTTTCTGTGCTGAGCCTTGAAAGCGATCGTCTTCTCCTTTGGTGCAGGCTCTTCAAAATCTTGTAGCTCTAGTTCATAAGTGAGTAGCTTACCCATGAGTACTTCGAGGGACATAGTTGTGAGGTCGTTCCCTTCAATGATTGTAGTAGCCTCTGGAATCCAGTTCTTGGTAAGTGCTCGCAGGAGTTTGCGAATCTTTTCATGGTTACTGTACTCTTTGCCTAGGGAGGACAAAGGATTTACAATATCCAAGAATCTTTCGAACATCTGAGTAACTGTTTCGTTGGGCTTCATCTTGAACACCTCATACTCTTGAGTAAGTCTGCTGACTTTAGATTCTTTGACTTGAGTCGTGCCTTCATGTGTGACTTCAAGTAGCTTCCACACTTCATTAGCCGTTGTGCAGATAGACACTCTATTAAATTCAGTTCTATCTAAAGCACAAAATAGAGCGTTAATAGCACGTGCGTCAAGACTGGCCTTTTTCTTTTCCCCTTCTGTATATCTGCTATGGGGTTTTTCAACTAAAACTCCATTAACATTTATACGAGGTGGCTTTTGATAGCCATCAATAACAATAGACCATAAATCAAAGTCAAGAGATTTTAAGAAGAAATTGATCCGTATTTTCCAATAGGTATAGTTCGTACCATCAAATAGCGGAGGTCTGTTTGTGGCCTGGCCTTCACTTGTGAATTTCACAGTTGCCATGTGTTGTGCTGTGATCTATATAATAATTAATTAAAATGAATAAATAATTATAATGTTACCTTGCTTTACCTGTAATACCCGCTCTGATACCAATTGTAGGAACGAAATCTAAAGCACAATACTCTAGAGGGGGGGGGGTGAATAGAGTAGGCAGCGGAATATTGCTAATTAAAAAATGTTAGCTGCAAGATCACAGAATAATAATCACAACTAAGTAAAGTAAAGGCAGAGATAAGAATACAAACGCAAAGACAGCGATGTATACTGGTTTCCCTCTGTTGAGGACTAATCCAGTCGGTAGAACTCTTGCTACCAGTTGAATCCACTATTGGAAAAACTGTAAGTTTTCTTACGAAGTCCTTACAACTTCTACAACGCGAGCTTTAATACGAAGAACTCGTCCAACTTCAAATGTGAAGAGGTATTCTTCAATCAAGCCTTCTGATTACAATCTCTCAGAAACTTCTAGACCGCACCGTACTGGCAAATCGACTAGAGGATTGTAATTGGCTTGGGATCTGAAATTTAAAGCTCAAGAAAACTCTTTGGAAGACTGAAAGCTTTAGATAGAGAGAAGATTGAAAGTGAATGAGTGAGTTGAAATGATCAAAATCCTTCTCTATTTATAGGAATTCCAAAGACAGAATTCTGGCAGAATTCGGGCAGAATTCGGACAGAACTCGATGAGGAAATCTCGGTCAAATCCGCAATTGCAGGAGGACCAAGTTCCAGAGAATTCAAAAATCAAACGGCCACCAACCGAACTCTGGCCGAACTCTGGCCGAACTCTGGCCGAGTTCTGTCACGGTTAGGTTAGGTTTTTAAAAACAATTTTTGGGGATTTTTGAAAACCTTTTTGAAAACCTTTTTGAAGCTTTTGTTTAAAGGAATGTTTTTCAAAACAAAGGACATCGTAAAAGTATTTTAAAAATATTTTAGAATAGCCTATTTGCCAGTATGACTCGGTGTACAATGTATTCCTAGACTCAATAAAATGAAAAATATATTGCTTAAAGGAAATACAGACTCGAACAGGCAAACATAGCTTCGGTCTTGAACTGTGTAGATAGCTGTTCTTGTTCATGTCCAAGAGTCCGATACATCCTGACTAGCTTCAAATATCCAGACAGAGTTTGATCAATTATTAAAATCAGGTTGACCATATGACCAATGGGCCAACAGCAAATGCTGCAGGGGATGCTGCAAATGCTGTATTTTTTTTATTTTTTTCAAGATTAGCGACGTTCAGCGACTCTCAGCGATGTCCAGAGCCATGGTGGAGGAGAGGAGAGGAGAAGGAAGATGCCTTTGGCTGAGAGAGTCAAATAAGAAGAAGGGAAGTATGGAGGAGCAGATGGGTCCAGAGCCATGGTGGAGGAGAGGAGAAGGAAGATGCTTGATCAGAACTTGAGGTGGAAAAGTTGTGACGTTGATAGCGTGAGAGAGGGAGGGAAGTGGCTGCATGCCTTTGGCTCACTCGAGCGGTATTTGTCCTCCGACCCTCGTCCCTCGGTAATGATGATACGACAACCTATCACTATATCTTATATAGTAGTAGATGATGTCTTAGTATTACATTATGTGAGTTCATCTTGATTCTGTTATATTCTTCAGATACTAGATACGATAAGAGCATATACTACACCATATGTACAGAACATAGCTGATTCACACTAATGTATGCTAGAATGAATTTTGGGTTGTGTTCTGAGCCATTTCGTTCCCATACTTGGCAATTAAGTTGTGGACCATTATGTTTGACATTGTTGTTACAAATTTTCATATATCTGTGTTGATTGATGAGATTGTGTTTCAAACGTGTTCGTGATTGTGTGTATCTGTGTTGTTTGATATTGTGTTCGTGATACACACCGTCGTTGTTGTAACAAACGGTGTAGAGGATGCTGCAAATGCTGCAGGGGATGCTGCAAATGCTGTATTTTTTTATTTTTTTTCAAGATTAGCGATGTTCAGCGACTCTCAGCGACGTCCAGCGACGTCGGCAACATCGCTAAGTAAGTATCACAACGTCGCTAACTGTGATGAGTACCGTCGCTGATCGTCACTAAACGTCGCTACGTAAGACGTCGCTAAACGTTGCTATATGTCGGTACTATAGCGACGTAGCAAAGTCGCAGAACGTCGCCATTTGGCTCTCAAGCTAGGTCACCATCGATGCATGTCAAGTCGCTCAACGTCGCTGGATTGCGTCGGTAAATGATGATGTTTTACGTCGCTGGTAGTCGCTGAATTAGCGACGTTTCCGCGTCGCTGAGTGTCATCGCAATAGCGACGTATTACGACATTTTGTTGTTTAGCGACTAGGTTAATCGCGACTACGCACAAACGTCGCTAAATACGTCGCTAATCTATATTAGCTACGTATTTTCCCTATTTAGCGACGTCATGAGGCGTCGCTGATTTGACAGATTTTAGTAGTGTCTTCTTATTCTATCATTCACAAGGCATCTCATTATTCAAGTGTTCTACTTGTTTCGATAACGTTAAGCATAAGGGACATTATCAATTCATTCTCAGGCATCGTCACATTAGCAGTTCAAGTGTGATTCGTTCAGCAATTCAATGCTCATGTGTTATTCATTTCAACGTTAGGCAACTTAAGCATTTCTATTATCCAGCAACCAAAACATGGGACATTTAGGGATAATTCATAACATAATATTTCTCTATTTTATTAAGCATACAGGAATACGGAGGAGGGAGGATAGTTCCACTCATCTAGTACAATGAGTCTCACTGTTCCAATCGTACATGTTCCCACCAAGCGTAGTTCCACCAGCGAGCCACGTTCCAATACCCATTCCGTCTAGCCAGCTAAGAGAGACTGCAATCTAAGTCACGGTTCAACCTTGTCACGCCCCAGTACCGGAATACTGAGACGGACTAGGCCAGCTACACCGTATGAGGTATATAAACGTCATACGACGATCGTGGCTGTCAAGAGACAAGGGGGTGCATGCTACAATCAGGTCTCCTATGGTCCCACAGAGCATCTATGTCTCAATCAATCAAAACAAGAAGCAGTAAATAATGATCATATAAGACAAAGCAGTAAGGCGTTCCCGACACTTCATCAAAATGATTCATGAGTCTGCTATACAAAATGATGAGCTAGTTTCGAGAGTCAATAGTACATAACTATAGTCAGCTGCAGTCTGATTTAATTACAATTATGCAAAGGAAACTAGTGTCCAGAACTGCCGGCTAAACAAGTGCCGGTGGCTAAACGCCAAGTACAAAATAGAAGATATTAGAGCAGTGAAGAAGAAACCCACTCATGGTCCCTGGCACCCATACTCCTGGTGTACACCACGGGTGGAAGGCTGGATCCTCTGGGGCTGCTACGAGATCTGGCCAAACAAAACCAGCGGGGTCAGGCCCCGAATAGCAAGTACCACAAGGGAGCACAAAAGAGTGAGATAAATCCAATGAGTTAAATAAGACATGATTCACGAGTTATAGGCTTATACCATATCATCGAGACAATACGACACCCTTACAACCAAACAAGGACAAACGGTGCCAATATCGTGCCGAGATAAGATATATCCTAAAGCTATGGGCAGGTAAAAGGGCTTCCGATCGCGACTTCGGTCCATAGCCTATCTGTGAAACCCGTAATTTTCTAGTAATTAATTTTTATCATTTAAATTATGTGTTGTTAAATTAATATTAGTATTATCATTATTATTAAGTGTAAAATTCTTTTCAAAATAACTAAAACTTGGACTTTTTGATTGTCAGGCCCAGACCCGAACCCAAAAACAATTTTTTAAAATAAATTTTAGAGTTACAAAATATTTAGTTATTTTAAAAAAAAATCATGTATCATTTATAATTTTATAGCCCAATTAATTTAGCCCATGTCATGTAAAGTTTTTTTTCTCTTAAAACCAAGCCCATTGGTTATAAACCCAAACCCATTAGCCCATTAGTTATAACCTTTAAGCCTTAGGCCAAAACCAATAACCCATTAAGCTTTAACCTAGTCATAATTCATGAAATGGGGAGAGAGACTTTAACTCTCATTCAATTTTCTCTCTCTCACTTCTTCAACAGAAGGAAAACCCTTCGTCCGCCAACGTTCGGCCGACCCCTTCGGCTCCCAAACGTTCGGCGACTACTCCTCTTCTGAAACCCCCAATTCCTCTCTCTATTTAAACCCCAGCCTTTTCTTCCTCTCTCCACACTCCAATTTTTCCTCCACACCCAAACCCTTTTTTTCCCTCCACCCAGCCCTAGCCGGAGCTCCGACCAAGCCCTTCGGCGACCCCCGCAGTCGCCAGGCCAGCCGAGCCCAGGGTCCACGACCCCAGCCGACCGCCCAGTGCCCTCCGTCCGCAGTTGCCTTCCCGGTGCACCGCGACCCTGCGGCCCGTGCGTGCCGGACCCCGACCACCTCGCGGCTTCCGAGGCTGTTTTCGGCGACCTCCTCGTCGTACGCGTTCAGCCCGGGTCCCCGATCTGTTGTTCTGTCCTCGAAGACGAGCTGTTCCTGTGTTTTTCCCGAAGTTCTGTGGTTTGCTTATTCTAGAATTTTTCGAGCTCGTAGAATCCATTTTCTCCATTTTTCACCTGAGAGCTCTAGCCGAGCAATTTCTGGTATATTTTTCGTTGCCCGTTTCTATTTTTTTATATAGTCTGTGATGAATTGGTCCCCGAATTTCCCTTGGAAAATTGGTAATTCTTAGACGTAGCGTTCTGGGACTTTTCCAAAATTCTTTCGGAATTGTTCTGTTGGTTTCGGATTGTTTTGTTGGTTTCGGATAATATTTCTGTGGTTTTAGAATTATGTTGGATTGAAAAAAAATTTCGAGAATCTCTCGGAAAGGAGTTTCTGGAAATTTTGGATTAAATTAAATTTTTCCGAATATTGGTTCTGGTTCTTTATGGTTCTATGGATTCATTTCGGGTTTTCCGAAATTGTTTCGAAAATATTTTCTGTGGACATAATTTATATAATATTTGGGTTTCCCTGGTTTGGGATAATTTGCAGGAAATTATGGCACACTTTTCCCAGTTTTTGGGTTTACCGAAAATAGAGGAAGTGCTGCCGGATTTTCTATAAAAATCTAATTATGATTTTAGAAAATGATTTTCGAAATAAAATGTTATTTTGGATTTATTGGGCGACGACCGTATTGGTCAATGGGCCCTGGCTAAGTACAAACGAAACCGGTTTCGCCCGGACGTTGAGGCATTAGCCTATTTGATGATTAGACCAAAAATCTGAGACTCATTAATTAATTATTTTTTTTGTAGGATAATTTTCAGGACTAACCAAACTTTTATTCTTATTTAAATTTATGTAATAAAGGTCTGTAAAAGGGCATAAGCCCAATTATTTATTTCTACTGTGAGAAAGTGTAATAGCTTAGGTTTTATTTTGTTTTCTTTTATTTTCTGGATGATTTCGGTCATGAGAACGTAGTATAAAATGATAATTATTTATTTTATTTTAAAAAAAAATAATAAATGTTTTATCACTTAGCAGTTAAGTTATAATTTTTAAATATAAATTCATGTATTTCTCATTAAAAAGGAAAATCTTAGTTTTATATTTATATAATTATAAAATACCAAGTTTTTCCAAATAAACCGATAAATACAATTTTCTTGAAATTAAATATAAACTGATGTTTCTTAATTGCAACGCACTAATAATCGTGTTTTGGTTGTGTTAGCTGAATAAAGACTAAAATTGACTAGGACACAACTAGAGATTGCAACTAGTATAGTATCATTGGCAACCTTGGTTTTCTGAGACAAGTTTCCCGAATGTAGGATTTCAAGGAAGAACCTGATTTTCCATCCCGACGTATCGACTCGTCCAGTCCAATCAATTTGAGGCAAGTACATTTTGTGGTAGATTACAATTATTTAATAATTATTTTAATTCAAGTTTAAACCACGATACAACACGGAACTCTCTTTGAGAGCATTGACTGTAACTATTGTAACTATTGGGGACCGGGGGAGTAGTGTAGTGGATATGACCACATCCAACTAGTATAACTGAATGTATTAGCTTACCCTCATACACACGGAGATAAGCCATACCATATCACTAGGATATTACTGTAACAAACCCAATCCGGTCATATTCATTGCCTATTCATATCACACTGTTTTTAACTGCTGGAAAACTATTTACTTCAAATTGTTTAAAAGTGCCTAATTCCATTATTAATTTCAATTGTTAAAATATCATAAAATTGTACTTTGCTCCCTCCTGACTGGAGACTATATTTTTAGGTCCTATTGAGGATGCAGAGCTACTGATTAGTAGCTACTATGACCCTGAGCTATACCCTGCTGTGCTTCTGAGGATGGCGTACTTGATGATGATGTTGCTTCTCTTTAGATGCTATTTTCCAGTTTGATAGTCTTGTCTAAAAATAATGTTATTTCAGTTGGTGGTTTTATGATTGTACTTTGTACTGAACAAGTTTTAATTTATCGAATAATAAAGATTGTGGCAAATTAGATTGAGTTGTTGATTACCTGCATATGGAAGATACAGCTTACTGTCGCCGTCTTATCAATGGTGCAGGCTGGGCATGATCCGATTCGACCCAAGTAATTGGGACTGGGTCGTGACATGTTTTTAGTGGTGGCCCATGCAGGTCAAATCAACAACTTAGGAAAACCTATCTAGAAACAATTAGAACACTAGAACGTTAATTTGTCACAACATAGGACCGTTATATATTATAAATATTTTTGCTTGTTATAGATTGGTAGGTTACCTTGCTTATGTTTATATCCTAAACCTTCCAGAATATGGCTACTAATCCTGCTGGCGATGGGGTATCTTCACCCTATCATACCCCACCTCCCCAATCAAGTCCGGAGCCTATACCTCGGCAGCTGGCCGACCGTCCCCATAATACAACGGCGGATCCATCATCTTCCCAGACGGAGATGCAGCCCCCTGTGGTATTGCCCACTCCAGCTGCCCCTCCGATACCTGTGGACCCCACTGACCTCATAGGTCTGCTAAGAGGAGTGCTAGAAGCCCAGAGAACTCAAGCGGAAGCTCATCGTGAGCAGATGACAATTATGAGAGAAGGCATGGAGAATGCCCATAGTATGGCAATGGCTGCACTGGAGAGAGGAGAAACAGCTCAACAGGAACCAAGGCCTGCCAAGGTAAGCATAAATCTAAGGATTAATTTATGTAACATTTAGGCCAATTAAAGTAATGGGGATCATATTGCCAAGGTGGGCGATATTGAGAGTTTCAAGAAGCAGAACCCTCGACCCTTCAAGGGAACCGAGGGAATCGTCTATGCCGATGAATGGCTCGATAGCGTGGAGCGTCTCCTAAGTGTCGTTCGACTTCCAGAAGACCTCAAGGCTAAAGCAGTGGGACTCCAATTGCAAAGTGTAGCAAGCACCTGGTATCGGAATGAACCCCGACTCCAAGACAGGCAGTTTGACTGGGACACCTTCAAGAGGTTGTTCAAGAGGAAGTTCTTCCCAACATCAGAGTTGCGGGAGATGGAGAGACAATTTCAGAACCTGAAGCAAGAAAATATGACTGTTGGAGAGTATGCAGCAGAATTCGGTCAACTCAGCCGTTTTGCCAAGAACCTGGTGGCTGACCCTGATGATCGTGCTGAAAGGTTTAGACATGGGCTGAGAGAGGAGATCCGCACCCATGTGATCTCAGGCGGTGCTAAGACCTATGAAAAGATCCTGGAGCGAGCTCAAGATATAGAGAAGAGCCAACCCGCTCGCTCAAAGAGGGATTATCCTGGAACTAACAACTTCCTGGGTAATCAGAAGAAGCCTAACAACAACAACAACAACAATCAGCCTTCTTACCACCAGCAGCAGCAGACGAGGAATAATGATAAAGCCCCTCAGAGGTAGATCCCTGTCTGCGACTATTGCAAAAGGCCGGGGCATCAAGCAAATATCTGCAGAAAGTGACTAGGATATTGCCTAGTCTGTGGGTCTTCCATCCACCAAGTGAAGGACTGCCCCTCGGCGGCCCACCGGACTGGAGCAACTCAACAGAAAGGTCCTTTGTCCACTCAGCAACAACAATTTGGGCAACATCAACAGAAGACTGGGCGAGCTTTTGCCCTAGCAGCAGAGGAACAAGAGCCAGAGCAGGAACCTACAGCTGATGTCATCGCAGGTTTCATTTATGTGCATTCCTATCCTTCCTTAGCTTTATTTGATTCGGGTGCATCACATAGTTTCATATCCACAAAATTCATCTCTGCATACCACATAGTTACGGACTTTAGCAAGAAGATATGTAGAGTCATGACCGGTGGAGGACCCCTACCCATTACTGAGACCTGTAACTGCCCTATCACTATATCAGGCCACCAATTCATAGCACCTTTGCTTGTGATGCCCTTACCCAATTATGATGTAGTCCTAGGGATGGACTGGTTGAGTAAGCAGCATGCGCTGATAGACTTTCACAGAGGATGTGTAGTCTTCAGCCCACCTGGAGAGCCGGAGTTTGAAATCTCTCGAACTCCAGAGGATATGGAGTGTGTTACCTACACCTCTATCACAAAAAAACCCGGACCTCCCCATCCTATCATAGCAAAATTTATGGATGTCTTTCCTGATAGTCTTCCAGGGTTACCCCCAGATCGAGACATAGAGTTCACCATTGACCTAGTCCCTGGCTCTTTTCCCATTTCTAAGGAATGCTACAGAGTCAATCCGAAGGAGGCCAAGGAGATGAAGGATCAGATCAATGAACTGAAGGCTTTGGGATTTATTCGAGACGGAGCTTCACCCTGGGGAGCACCTGTCTTGTTTGTACCCAAGAAGGACGAAACTGTGAGCATGTGCATCGACTACCGGGCGCTGAACAATATCACCATCAAGAACAAGTACCCTCTGTCCCGGATCGATGACCTGTTTGACCAGCTCAGTGGAGCCAAGGTGTTCTCGAAGATTGACCTCAGATCCGGCTACCATCAGATCAAGGTCAGGAAGGAGGACATTCCCAAGACGACATTCAACACCAAGTATGGGCAGTTTGAATTCTTGGTCATGCCGTTTGGACTGACGAATGCTCCTGCTGTATTCATGAACCTTATGAACAAGGTTTTCCATGAATACCTAGATCAGTTTGTCGTTGTCTTCATCGATGACAATCTGATCTATTCGAAGACTGAAGAGGAGCATGAGGAGCACCTCAGGAAAGTTCTGGAAACTTTGAGGAAGGAGAAGTTATATGGTAAGCTATCAAAATATAAATTCTTTCTAGACAAGGTAGATTTTCTTGGCCATGTTGTCACAGGAGATAGAATTTCGGTGGATCCTAAGAAGATAGCTGCTGTGGAGAAGTGGTCTACCCCAAGCTCGGTTGCTGAAATCAGAAGTTTCTTGGGCTTGGCTGGCTACTACCGGAAGTTTGTGAAGGATTTTGCCAGAATTGCTGAACCGTTGACGAAGCTCACTCGGAAGAATGAAGAGTTCATCTGGACGGAAGATTGCCAGACGGCATTTGAGGAGCTGAAGAAGAGGCTTACCACTGCACCAATCCTTGCGCTACTCGCAGGAATCGGTAGTTTCTCAATCTATAGTGATGCCTCTGGAAAAGGACTGGGTTGTGTTCTTCAACAAAATGGGAAAGTGATTGCTTATGCATCTAGGCAATTACGGACTCATGAGAAGAACTATCCCACACATGACCTGGAGCTTACTGCAGTCATCTTTGTATTGAAGCTATGGAAGCATTATCTATATGGAAAGAGAGTGGAAATATATACAGACCACAAAAGTCTGAAATATGTTTTCACTCAGAAGGAACTGAACATGAGACAAAGAAGATGGCTGAAGCTGATGAAGAATTTTGACATCGACCTGCAGTACCATCCGGGTAAGGCTAATGTGGTTGCAGATGCACTTAGTCGATACCCAGTGGCGATGTTCTTGACCAAGGAGCGGTACTTGTTGGAGGACATAGAGAAGCTTGGTCTGGAGATTGTACTGCCCGAGGAGAAGATGAAGAAACTGGGGCGAGAAGCTATTGTACCTGGAGCTGACTCAACCATGATGCAGTTGCAATTGCGTTCAAGTTTGATGGACAAAATCAAGGAGACACAATTTCAAGACGAGACGCTTTGCAAACTCAGAGATGAAGTGCTGGCAGGAACACTTGAAGGATTCTCTATCGCCAGTGACGGAGCATTGAAGAATAGTACGAGGCTGTGTGTACCATCTGGCGAATTGAGGAATGAGATGATGTAAGAAGCACACCAGTCGCAGTATTCTATACATCCTGGAGCTAATAAAATGTATCGGGATATGCGTACCATCGTTTGGTGGTATGGAATGAAGAAAGATGTATCCAGATTTGTGGCTAGATGCTTGATTTGCCAACAAGTGAAGGCTAGCAGACAGAGACCCGCAGGACTTCTACAGCCGCTGGACATTCAGGAGTGGAAGTGGGAGCATATAACAATGGACTTTGTGTCAGGATTGCCTCGATCTCAATGAGGAAAGGATGCCATTTGGGTTATTGTGGACCGACTGACTAAGTCAGCTCACTTTATTCCCTTCAAAGTTGGTTTATCCACTGAGAAGTTGGCGGCACTGTACATGCGGCATATCTATCGGATTCATGGAGTACCGGTAAGTATTGTATCTGACCGAGATACTAGATTTACCTCACACTTTTGGAAGAGTTTGCATGACAGCTTGGGAACAAAACTGAAGTTCAGCACAGCCTATCATCTCCAAACTGACGGACAATCTGAGAGGACCATCCAGACGCTAGAGGACATGCTGAGATCTTGCGTCTTGGAATTTGGAGGGTCTTGGAAGGACCACTTGCATTTGGTGGAATTCTCCTACAACAACAGTTACCAAGCTAGCATTGGTATGACCCCATTTGAAGCTCTTTATGGACGTCGTTGCCGCACTCCACTTGCATGGGACGACGTAGGAGAAAGAGTACTACTGGGGCCAAAAATGGTGACTGACGCAGCAGAGAAGGTGAAGGTAATTAGAGACAAGCTCAGGATCGCCCAAGACCGGCAGAAGCATTGGGCTGATAGCAGTCGTCGACCACTGGAGTTTGAAGAAGAAGATAGTGTCTTTGTGAAGATTTCTCCTACCAGAGGAACTATCCGATTTGGCAGAGCTGGGAAGCTGACTCCCAGATATATCGGACCATTTGAAGTTTTGAGCCGAATTGGTGAAGTAGCGTATCGGTTAGCTCTACCAGCTAATCTTGAGGGCGTGCACAACGTCTTCCACGTTTCGCAGCTCAGACGCTATATTCCAGATCCAAGCCACATCTTGGACCATTCAGAGCTGGAGATTGGATCCAGCCTTACAGTACCAGAGAAGCCTGTGGCGATTTTGGACAGAGGCGAGAAAAGGACCAGGACTTCGGTGACTCCCACAGTCAGAGTTATGTGGAGGAACGATTCCCCAGGCGAGTCTACCTGGGAGCGAGAAGATGAAATGCGGGAGCAGTACCCGTATTTATTTGAGACCTGAGGTAACTCCTAATTCTATCATTTAAATTTCGAGGACGAAATTTTTAAGGAGGGAAGGTTGTGAAACCCGCAATTTTCTAGTAATTAATTTTTATCATTTAAATTATGTGTTGTTAAATTAATATCAGAATTATCATTATTATTAAGTGTAAAATTCTTTTCAAAATAACTAAAACTTGGACTTTTTGATTGTCAGGCCCAGACACGAACCCAAAAACAATTTTTTAAAAATAAATTTTAGAGTTACAAAATATTTAGTTATTTTTAAAAAAAAGAAAATCATGTATCATTTATAATTTTATAGCCCAATTAATTTAGCCCATGTCATGTAAAGTTTTTTTTCTCTTAAAACCAAGCCCATTGGTTATAAACCCAAACCCATTAGCCCATTAGTTATAACCTTTAAGCCTTAGGCCAAAACCAATAACCCATTAAGCTTTAACCTAGTCATAATTCATGAAATGGGGAGAGAGACTTTAACTCTCATTCAATTTTCTCTCTCTCACTTCATCAACAGAAGGAAAACCCTTCGTCCGCCAACGTTCGGTCGACCCCTTCGGCTCCCAAACGTTCGGCGACTACTCCTCTTCTGAAACCCCCAATTCCTCTCTCTATTTAAACCCCAGCCTTTTCTTCCTCTCTCCACACTCCAATTTTTCCTCCACACCCAAACCCTTTTTTTTTCCTCCACCCGAGCCCTAGCCGGAGCTCCGACCAAGCCCCTCTGCGACCCCCGCAGTCGCCAGGCCAGCCGAGCCCAGGGTCCACGACCCCGGCCGACCGCCCAGCGCCCTCCGTCCGCAGTTGCCTCCCCGGTGCACCGCGACCCCCGCGGCCCGTGCGTGCCGGACCCCGACCACCTCGCAGCTTCCGAGGCTGTTTTCGGCGACCTCCTCGTCGTACGCGTTCAGCCCGGGTCCCCGATCTGTTGTTCTGTCCCCGAAGACAAGCTGTTCCTGTGTTTTTCCCGAAGTTTTGTGGTTTGCTTATTCTAGAATTTTTCGAGCTCGTGGAATCCATTTTCTCCATTTTTCACCTGAGAGCTCTAGCCGAGCAATTTTTGGTATATTTTCCGTTGTCCGTTTCTATTTTTTTTATATAGTCTGTGATGAATTGGTCCCCGAATTTCCCTTGGAAAATCGGCAATTCTTAGACGTAGCGTTATGGGACTTTTCCGAAATTCTTTCGGAATTGTTCTGTTGGTTTCGGATTGTTTTGTTGGTTTCGGATAATGTTTCTGTGGTTTTAGAATTATGTTGGATTGGAAAAATTTTCCGAGAATCTCTCGGAAAGGAGTTTCTGGAAATTTTGGATTTAATTAAATTTTTTCGAATATTGGTTCTGGTTCTTTATGGTTCTGTGGATTCATTTCGGGTTTTCCGAAATTGTTTCAGAAATATTTTCTGTGGACATAATTTATATAATATTTGGGTTTCCCTGGTTTGGGATAATTTGCTGGAAATTATGGCACACTTTTCCCAGTTTTTGGGTTGACCGAAAATAGAGGAACTGCTGCCGGATTTTCTATAAAAATCTAATTATGATTTTAGAAAATGATTTTCGAAATAAAATATTATTTTGGATTTATTGGGCGACGACCGTATTGGTCAATGGGCCCTGGCTAAGTGCAAACGAAACCGGTTTCGCCCGGACGTTGAGGCATTAGCCTATTTGATGATTGGACCAAAAATCTGAGACTCATTAATTAATTTATTTTTTTTTGTAGGATAATTTTCAGGACTAACCAAACTTTTATTCTTATTTAAATTTATGTAATAAAGGTCTGTAAAAGGGCGTAAGCCCAATTATTTATTTCTACTGTGAGAAAGTGTAATAGCTTAGGTTTTATTTTGTTTTCTTTTATTTTCTGGATGATTTTCGGTCATGAGAACGTAGTATAAAATGATAATTATTTATTTTATTTTAAAAAGAAAAAAAATAATAAATGTTTTATCACTTAGCAGTTAAGTTATAATTTTTAAATATAAATTCATGTATTTCTCATTAAAAAGAAAAATCTTAGTTTTATATTTATATAATTATAAAATACCAAGTTTTTCCAAATAAATCGATAAATACAATTTTCTTGAAATTAAATATAAACTGATGTTTCTTAATTGCAACGCACTAATAATCGCGTTTTGGTTGTGTTAGCTGAATAAAGACTAAAATTGACTAGGACACAACTAGAGATTGCAACTAGTATTGTATCATTGGCAACCTTGGTTTTCTGAGACAAGTTTTCCGAATGTAGGATTTCAAGGAAGAACCTGATTTCCCATCCCGACGTATCGACCCGTCCAGTCCAATCAATTTGAGGCAAGTACATTTTGTGGTAGATTACAATTATTTAATAATTATTTTAATGCAAGTTTAAACCACGATACAATACGGAATTCTCTTTGAGAGCATTGACTGTAACTACTGTAACTATTGTGGACCGGGGGAGTAGTGTAGTGGATATGACCACATCCAACTAGTATAACTGAATGTATTAGCTTACCCTCATACACACGGGGATAAGCCATACCATATCACTAGGATATTACTGTAACAGACCCAATCCGGTCATATTCATTGCCTATTCATATCACACTATTTTTAACTGCTGGAAAACTATTTACTTTAAATTGTTTAAAAGTGCATAATTCCATTATTGTCACGCCCCAGAACCGGAATACTGGAGAGCGGGGGAGTGACTCAGCCAGCTACCTATTACGGGTAGATGAATACCGTATAATACGATCAATGCTGTCTAACCAGACGAGGGGGTGCATACTACATGAAAGTCTCACTATGGTCACTTCACATCTATTGTCTCAATCATTCAAACAAGGAACAGAAATAGAGAACATATAAGTAAAGCAGTAAGGCGTCCCAAACGCTCTATCAAAATGTTCTTGATATCTGGCTTTACAAAATATAGCCAGATTGATGTAGCAAAAGTATACACAATTGTTATCAGCTGCAGCCTGACTTAGTTACAATTATGTAAAAGTAAGTACAAGACAATCCGACTAACATGTCGGTGCCAGACGGCAAAGTATAAAGTAAATAACAAAACGAGTGGGGAAGTAAGGAACCCACTCGAGTCCTCCTGCGATCATCCCTCTAGTATTGACCATCTTGGAGGTGGAACTAAGCTGGATCCTCGGGGACCGGCTCTAAATCTGGCCATGTAAAACCAGAGAGGTTAGACCTCTAATAGCAATTACCGTAAAGAAACAAGATATGAAGGATGAAGCCAGTAAGTAAAAGAATATGATAATAGATCTCTGCTTGCCACTGGGATTCACATAACATCACGACACTTCGAACCAACCTCCCAACCAAACAAGGACAGAGCTTGGCCCGTCATGCCCTGACATTCTGATCATCTCAGTTAGGTAACAGAGTAGGTACCGTACACAAACAAATCAATTTAAACGGCCATTCAACTACTACGGCTTGCTACTGTGATTTCTAAGTTATCCTGGGATTATGCAATAAGAGATTCCTCAGTTCTTACTATGTGCAAGCAAGGCTAGTTTACCCAGTCAATCACTTGTGCCAATCATGAATTAGATGAGTCCCAGCAGGACGCCTGTCATCAATATACAATATACAATAAATAATATAACCAGATACCGCTCCATGCCCGTGTGGCAGGTTTGCAATATCTGTGGGGACCAGCCGGCCTGTCGGGCACTACTAGTCCCAAGAGGGCTGCCATGTAAGAACTCGGGAATCCATTCTCTCCATGAAATCATTATTTTTATTTAACTTAATAGTCTCTACGTTGAGTGAAATCCCATGCCGTAGATCATGGTCATTCGGAATGAGTACTTTCGTACGGGGTACGATATGCACAACTCTACAACGATGCCCGTGCGGTTAGGTTGTAGGTCTTACATAGCGTAATACAACAATCCAAACTAACCACGGAACAATCATGCCTTGACCATAAAGTACACATGCTTCTTTTGTAGAAAATAAATAAATAAATAAATTGAAGCCTGCATGTGTGCCTGTATGTCAATATTCGGGATCGGCCAATCGATTATAATAGTTCATACTTAATATGAACGTGTCTCATTCATTCATTTCAATAAGACGACTAGCCAGCCTCTTAGTTCCAACTAGGAACGCATGATCAATTATTAATCGAGATAACCAATAATGTTATTTTAATGTTCAGACAATAATTACTGTTAATAAATGCCAAGGCAATCAATCAATGTTAATAGATGTCAATCAATGTCAATCAATGCCATTTTCGAACAAGAATCAGCCAAGAAAGCGTTTAGAATCAGAGTTCATGCGGCCAGGAAATCATGCGGCCAAGGAAATTTAAACTCATGCGGCCGGACAATGATGATTCCATGCGGCCGGAAATGGGTCGTCTCATGCGGCCAAAATCTGCAAGCCTTAGGCGACTAGAACTAAAGGGGTCTCATGCGGCTATGGTTAAAACGAGATGATACGGCCAAGGGAAATACTATGCGGCTGGAGAATAGCAATCCCCTTGCGGCTCGAAAATGACATGCGCCCATGCGGCTCGAACTGACATGCGCCCATGCGTCTCGAACTGGCATGCGCCCATGCGTCTCGAACTGTCATGCGCCCATGCGGCTGAACATGGGACAAGCCTATATGCGGCTAAGGAATAAATGCAACCCTATATGCGGCTAAAAGGTCATGCAGCGTCATGCGGCCGAGAATGATCTGCGCCATGCGGCTGCGGGACCGAATGCATATGCGGCTAGCTAAGAACTCGTGCGGCAGATAAGTCTCATGCGGCTGGCTAAGCCCATGCGGCTGGGATTGGAATCAGTCTCATGCGGCCCCAAACGAATGAACTCACGCGGCTGGAATGCCCATGCCCATGCGGCTAAAATGCCCATGCGGCCAGGGGACTTGCCGCATGAAGGCTCATGCGGTCAAGCTTTGCTACGTGGCCAGAACTGTTCTTCTTCTCCGAATTCTTAAGGACAGAACCATGGAAACCCTTATTTCCAAGCTCCCTAAATCCTTCATTCTAAGCCCAAATCTGAACTTCCATAGGTCAAAATGGGGTAGAACGAAATTCTCTACAACATGGAACCATCAAAACTTGGAGATAACAAAGTCTACGAGATCAAAATCTAAGAAATTTCAAAAATGTATCAAACTTAGATCTACAACAAATAAGCCATGAAAATTGAAAATGCTAAGTACTAAAGAGACTTAGAATCAACTAAGGAAGATAATAGAACAATAAAAATAGGGATCCATCAAGAAGCAAGTTGGCACTTGCCTAGCTTCCTAGGTTGGTGGAAGAGTTAAAGAGAAAGAAGAAGGAGAGTAATGGTGAAGTAATGAAGAGAGAGAAAAGGGGATGGACTTTAAATAGAAGGGGTGGTGGTAGGTGGAGGTTCGGTTCATGATGAACCACACAAATAAACCAATCTAAGCCGATCTTAAAGCAAAGCTAAGGTAGAGAGTAAAATACAGAAATAAAATTACAGGAAATTAATAAACATAAAATTAAAAGAATTTAAATACAGAGCAGTACATGATAAATATTTAAATAGATACACTTAAATAGTACATAGATTTAAAATACGTATTCTGGGAACGGGAAGTGACATCTCTACCCTCCTTAGAAAAATTCCGTCCTCGGAATTTCAGATCCAAGCAGGATAGAAACATCTGAGCTAAACTAATCCAAGCATAAGCAATTGAGTAAGCAATCATTCTACAATGTTGACAGTAAGTAACATATCCATATTGAACATTCTATGATAGCAAGCAATTCTACTCGGAAGGTGACAAGCATGAGGAGTTAAGATAATCAAGGTATACAGGAAGAAATATACCCTGTGAGTCAAACAGGTACGGATACCGTGATCGGATATCATCCTCACGTTCCCACGTTGACTCTCCTAAAGTGTGATGACCCCAAGCGACCCGGACAAGGCTAATTGTTCGGTTCTTGAGTATCTTCTCTCTTCGGTCCAAAATGGACACATGCTGCTCCTCGTAAGACAAGTTGGTACCAACAATCAGCTCAGAATGATCAAGGATATGGCTTGGGTCCGATACATACCTTCGCAACTGAGATACATGAAACACGTCATGCACCTCTCGTAACGAAGGTGGAAGGGATAAACGATAAGCAACATCGCCTATCCTCTCAAGGATAACAAATGGGACCACGTATCGGGGACTCAACTTCCTGTGAATGCTAAATCTAATGACCCCACGGGTAGGTGAGATCCGTAAGAATACATGGTCCCCAACAGAAAATTCTAACGGCCTACGATGCTGGTCTGCCCAATGACGATGTCGATCTTGCGCAACTCGAAGTCGCTATCTAATTCCTTTGTCCACTTCCACTGTCTGAACAATCATCTTCGGGCCTAACATCTTTTTCTCTCCAATATCGTCCCATGCTAGTGGCGACCTACACTTCTTACCATATAGTGCTTCAAATGGTGCCATCTGGATACTGGCTTGATAACTGTTGTTGTATGAGAACTCGACTAAGTGCAGGTGTCTCTCCCAAGACCCTCGAAAATCCAGAGTACATGCTCGCAACATATCCTCTAAAGTCTGAATTGTTCTTTCTGATTGCCCGTCTATCTGTGGATGGTAAGCCGTGCTAAATCTTAACTTGGTACCCAGACTATGATGTAAGCTCTTCCAAAAATGTGATATAAAACGGGTATCTCTGTCTGACACAATACTGACAGGGACTCCATGCTGTCTGACTATCTGTTGTATATACAATTCTGCCAACCTTTCTGTAGATTGTCCTACTCTGAAAGGAAGAAAGTGCGCCACCTTTGTAAGCCGATCTACTATCACCCAAATAGCATTTTTACCACTTGGTGATCTCGGTAAACCGGTCACAAAGTCCATTGTAATATGTTCCCACTCCATTCTGGGATAGGAAGCGGTTGCAATGACCCAGCTGGCCTCTGCTGTTCTGCCTTCACTTGTTGACATACCAAGCAACGGGAAACAAATCTAGCTATCTCCCTCTTCATCCCGTTCTACCAGAAGTGCTGCTTGATATCTTGGTACATCTTGGTCCCTCCAGGGTGTATGGAATACTGAGAGCTGTGAGCTTCTACTACAACCTCCTGTCTGATATCTCCACTAGGAACACATAGGCGTGATCCAAACCTAAGCGTACCATCTTCATGAATTTGCATCTCCTTTCTGAGTCCTGACTCACATTCTGCCCTAAGCTTCTGAATCTTTGGGTCCTGTGCCTGAGCTGCCTTAATCCTGTCTACCAAGTCGGATTGAACTTGTAAACTTGTCAGAACTCCCACATCACTAGGAAGTATAACTTCGATACCCATCTCCTGAAGGTCTTCTAAGATATGCCTCTGTGTTGTTAACATAAATGTGCCGCCTCTCCTGCTGAGAGCATCTGCTACCACATTAGCCTTGCCTGGGTGATACTGAAGCTCTACGTCGTAATCTTTGATCAGCTCTAACCATCTTCTCTGCCTCATGTTTAGCTCCTTCTGAGTAAAAATGTACTTCAGACTTTTATGGTCTGTGTACATGTCCACTCGATCACCATACAAGTAATGCCTTCATAGCTTCAGAGCAAACACTACTGCTGCCAATTCCAGGTCGTGAGTTGGGTAATTCTTCTTGTGGTCTCGAAGTTGTCTAGATGCGTACGCTATCACCTTTCCATGTTGCATGAGGACACATCCAAGTCCTTTACCTGACGTATCACAATAAACGGTAAAACCTCCGGGTCCAACTGGCAATGTAAGAATAGGGGCTGATATCAACTTCTGCTTCAGATTCTCAAATGATGTCTGGCATTCTGTCGACCAGATGAATGGCACATCCTTCTGTGTCAAGCGGGTCATGGGTGCTGAAAGCCTTGCAAAGTCTGACACGAACCTTCTGTAATAACCCGCCAATCCCAAAAAACTCCGCACATCAGCTACGGTCTTGGGTACTGGCCAACTCTCTACTGCTTCTACCTTCTTGGGATCTACTGCTACTCCAGCTCCTGATATGATATGACCCAAAAATGAAATGTGATTCGACCAAAACTCATACTTGCTGAGCTTGGCATACAACTGATTCTCTCTCAGAACCTGTAACACTTTCCTGAGGTGGTCTTCATGCTCCTTTTCACTAGCAGAGTATACAAGAATGTCGCCGAGAAATACCACGACAAACTGATCTAAGTACGGCATAAAGATGCAGTTCATCAAATCCATGAATATTGATGGAGCATTGGTCAAACCAAACGGCATTACCAAGAATTCATAATGTCCATACTTCGACCTGAATGCTGTCTTGGGGATGTCCTCCTTCCGAACCCTCACTTGATGATACCCTGAACGAAGATCTATCTTGGAGAAAACTCTAGCTTTGCTCAACTGATCAAACAAGTCATCGATCCTGGATAATGGATACTTGTTCTTCACTGTTGCCGCGTTAAGCTTCCTGTAATCGATGCACAATCTGGATGACCCATCCTTCTTCCCCACAAGTACCACTGGTGCTGTCCATGGTGACACGCTGGCTTGGATGAACTTCTTCTCCTTCAATTCTTCTATGTGCTGATATACCTTGGCCTGTTCCGAATCCGCCATTCTGTAAACTCGATCTGATATCGGGTTAGTTCCAGGTGCCAATTCTATACTGAACTCAATATCTCTAACTGGTGGTAGCCCTGGAAGTTCTTCGGGAAATACATCTAGAAACTCTTCAACTACCTTCGGAACTTGAACTTCTTCCATTGCCGTTACTACTTCCTGCTCTTGCTGAGTTGCCTCTGATCTGACTAAGGTAAATCGCTTCATGCCTGGAATATCAAAAGATACACTCCCTCTACGACAATCTATTGTCGTATGACTGTCTTTCAGCCAGTCCATGCCTAAGATAACGTCGAAATTTCCAACAGGAAATTCTATCAACCGGGCGGGTAAGGAATGCCCGCAAACTACAACGCTACATGCTAGGATGATTCTACTAACTCCTATGAGCCCATTACCAGTGAGTAAGTTTAACCTCCCTGGCAATGCCTCGAACTCTATTCCTAGCCGTGTCGCAAATTGTGCAGATATAAATGAATGGGATGCTCCCGAATCAAACAATGCTACTGCGGGATATGAGGCGACGAGAATGTTACCTGCCACAACATCTTTCGATGCTAATGCCTCCTCCAAGGACAGAGTGAATGCCTGTCCTCGACCTCCTTGTTGATTCCCATATTGCGGCCTAGCCTGGTGCTGCTGCTGGTCCCTTCCTTGATGATGCTGGGGTGGTCTATGCTGGTGATGCTGCATCGGTGGTCCCTGCTGTCGAAACATCTGAGCCTGTGGAATTAACGAACGCTGGGCCAATGGTCTCACTGCCACCGCGGGTCCTCGATACTGTCCTGCCCCTGGTGCTGGTAGAGCAGGAAACTGCTGCACTGGTCCTCCTGACCTTGAATTCATGGGACATGTGGTAACCCGATGATCTGGATTTCCATATATCAAACACAGCCCATTCAATGACCGACACACATCTCTAGTATGCCCCAACTTTTCACAATAAGTACAGCCCGCTGGGGGTTGCTGATTCTTCTTCTGTTGTTGCTGTTGTTGCCTTGGTGGTGGTGCTGGCCCTCGTATTGCTACATCGTGAATGCGAATGCCAAGAGATGGTGCTGTTGTTCGGGGAGCTGCTCCCCCTCCTCCTTCCATCTGACTGTGAGATCTCTTCTGACCTCCAGTCCTTGCCGCAAGCCTCTGAATGGTGATCTCATGCCTTCGAGTTGCCGTCAATACTTCGTCGAAGGTCTGATAATTGTGCCCTTCTATCAATTGCAAGAGCTCAAGATGAAACCCTTGTTGGAACCTCATAGCCCTCTGGCTCTCTGTTGCTACCATCTCTGGGGCTAATCTACTCAATCTGCAGAACTCCGCTGCATAAGCATCTACCATCTTGCCAGCCTGTCTGAGGTTGATAAACTTCTGTCGTAGCTCAAACTGTGCCATAACTCCATAGTACTTGGTCTTGAATCTTGCTGTAAAATCATTCCAAGCCACAGGACGTCTGATGCCCACTTCCTCTGATTCCCACCAATCACGTGTGAGATCCTGAAGTAACAACTTCACTAGATCCACACGTTCTTCTACCGGCACCTTAGCTGCTGTCAAAATAGCCTCAATGTCCTTAAGCCATGCATCTGCTGAGATGGCATCCTCCGTGCCTTCGAAACGACGGGGGTTGTACTTGCAAAACCTGGCTGGTGCTCCTGAATCTGGCCTTGTCCCTCTTTCCAATGTCGTCTGCAATCCTTGGTTGAGTAGTACGTTCTGCCCTTGTAACTGAGCGTGCATGCGCTGCTGGGCTAACATCTGATGTTGCTGAGTAGCCATCATCCCTCTCATGATCTCCAGAAGGGCTGGTGTGTCTACTTACACAGGGGTAGGTGGAACTGTTGGTGGTGGTGGAACATCCGGATACTGCGATCCAGCTGCTGCTTCCACTATCACTTCTTCTTGAATAGCCTCTTGGGGTAGTACTGGCCCTTGTTGCCGACCAACCTGGTCACGTTGTCCAGGTTGCCCTTGTTGATGTTGTCCAGCTCTGACAGATACGGACGAAGTGTCCCTAAAAAGGGACAAGAGAACAATCAAACGACCGGACAGAAAAGATCAATGGAGTCAAAGGATACTGGAATGTCAAGCTAGAGTTGAAAACAACGAATCATGAGATCAAGGTGGAACATGTGTGATTGAGACATCCTATAAATCAAAACACCCCACAAGTCTGAAATCAGACCTGTATAGGCTACCACTAAAACCTTGTCATATCCCAGAACCAGAATACTGGAGAGCGGGGGAGTGACTCAGCCAGCTACGTATTACGGGTAGATGAATACCGTATAATAAGATCAATGATGTCTAACCAGACGAGGGGGTGCATACTACATGAAAGTCTCACTATGGTCACTTCACATCTATTGTCTCAATCATTCAAACAAGGAACAAAAATAGAGAACATGTAAGATAAAGCAGTAAGGCGTCCCAAACGCTCTGTCAAAATGTTCTTGATATCTGGCTTTACAAAATATAGCCAGATTGATGTAGCAAAAGTATACACAATTGTTATCAGCTGCAGCCTGACTTAGTTACAATTATGTAAAAATAAGTACAAGACAATCCGACTAACATGTCGGTGCCAGACGGCAAAGTATAAAGTAAATAACAAAACGAGTGGGGAAGTAAGGAACCCACTCGAGTCCTCCTGCGATTATCCCTCTAGTATTGACCATCTTGGAGGTGGAAGTAAGCTGGATCCTCGGGGACCGGCTCTAAATCTGGCCATGCAAAACCAGAGAGGTTAGACCTCTAATAGCAAGTACCGCAAGGAAGCACGATATGAAGGATGAAGCCAGTAAGTAAAAGAATATGATAATAGATCTCTGCTTGCCACTGGGATTCACATAACATCACGACACTTCGAACCAACCTCCCAACCAAATAAGGACAGAGGTTGGCCCGTCATGCCCTGACATTCTGATCATCTCAGTTAGGTAACAGAGTAGGTACAGTACACAAACAAATCAATTTAAACGGCCATTCAACTACTACGGCTTGCTACTGTGATTTCCAAGTTATCCTGGGATTATGCAATAAGGGATTCCTCAGTTCTTACTATGTGCAAGTAAGGCTAGTTTACCCAGTCAATCAATTGTGCCAATCATGAATTAGACGAGTCCCAGCAGGACGCCCGTCATCAATATACAATATACAATAAATAATTTAACCAGATACCGCTCCATGCCCGTGTGGCAGGTTTGCAGTATCTGTGGGGACCAGCCGGCCTGTCGGGCACTACTAGTCCCAAGAGGGCTGCCATGTAAGAACTTGGGAATCCATTCTCTCCATGAAATCATTATTTTTATTTAACTTAATAGTCTCTACGTTGAGTGAAATCCCATGCCGTGGATCATGGTCATTCGGAATGAGTACTTTCGTACGGGGTACGATATGCACAACTCTACAACGATGCCCGAGCGGTTAGGTTGTAGGTCTTACATAGCGTAGTGCAACAATCCAAACTAACCACGGAACAATCATGCCTTGACCATAAAGTACACATGCTTCTTTTGTAGAAAATAAATAAATAAATAAATTGAAGCCTGCATGTGTGCCTGTATATCAATATTCGGGATCGGCCAATCGATTATAATAGTTCATACTTAATATGAACGTGTCTCATTCATTCATTTCAATAAGACGACTAGCCAGCCTCTTAGTTCCAACTAGGAACGCATGATCAATTATTAATCGAGATAACCAATAATGTTATTTTAATGTTCAGACAATAATTACTGTTAATAAATGCCAAGGCAATCAATCAATGTTAATAGATGTCAATCAATGTCAATCAATGCCATTTTGGAACAAGAATCAGCCAAGAAAGCGTTTAGAATCAGAGTTCATGCGGCCAGGAAATCATGCGGCCAAGGAAATTTAAACTCATGCGGCCGGACAAGGATGATTCCATGCGGCCGAAAATGGGTCGTCTCATGCGGCCAAAATCTGCAAGCCTTAGGCGACTAGAACTAAAGGGGTCTCATGCGGCTATGGTTAAAACGAGATCATGCGGCCAAGGGAAATACTATGCGGCTGGAGAATAGCAATCCCCGTGCGGCTCGAAAATGACATGCGCCCATGTGGCTCGAACTGACATGCGCCCATGCGTCTCGAACTGGCATGCGCTCATGCGTCTTGAACTGGCATGCGCCCATGCGTCTCGAACTGTCATGCGCCCATGCGGCTGAACATGGGACAAGCCTATATGCGGCTAAGGAATAAGTGCAACCCTATATGCGGCTAAAAGGTCATGCAGCGTCATACGGCCGAGAATGATATGCGCCATGCGACTGCGGGACCGAATGCATATGCGACTAGCTAAGAACTCGTGCGGCAGATTAGTCTCATGCGGCTGGCTAAGCCCATGCGGCTGGGATTGGAAACAGTCTCATGCGGCCCCAAACGAATGAACTCATGCGGCTGGAATGCCCATGCCCATGCGGCTAAAATGCCCATGCGGCCAGGGGACTTGCCGCATGAAGGCTCATACGGTCAAGCTTTGCTACGTGGCCAGAACTGTTCTTCTTCTCCGAATTCTTAAGGACAGAACCATGGAAATCCTTATTTCCAAGCTCCCTAAATCCTTCATTCTAAGCCCAAATCTGAACTTCTATAGGTCAAAATGGGGTAGAACGAAATTCTCTACAACATAGAACCATCAAAACTTGGAGATAACAAAGTCTACTAGATCAAAACCTAAGAAATTCTGAAAATGCATCAAACTTAGATCTACAACAAATAAGCCATGGAAATTGAAAATGCCATGTACTAAAGAGACTTAGAATCAACTAAGGAAGATGATAGAACAATAAAAATGGGGATCCTTCAAGAAGCAAGTTGGCACTTGCCTAGCTCTCATAGGTTGGTGGAAGAGTTAAAGAGAAAGAAGAAGGAGAGTAATGGTGAAGTAATGAAGAGAGAGAAAAGGGGATGGGCTTTAAATGGAAGGGGTGGTGGTAGGTGGGGGTTCGGTTCATGATGAACCACACAAATAAACCAATCTAAGCCGATCTTAAAGCAAAGCTAAGGCAGAGAGTAAAATACAGAAATAAAATTGCAGGAAATTAATAAACATGAAATTAAAGGAATTTAAATACAGAGCAGTACATGATAAATATTTAAATAGATACACTTAAATAGTACATGGATTTAAAATACGTATTCTGGGAACGAAAAGTGACAATTATTAATTTCAATTGTTAAAATATCATGAAATTGTACTTTGCTCCCTCCTGACTGGAGACTATATTTTTAGGTCCTATTGAGGATGCAGAGCTACTGATTAGTAGCTACTATGACCCTGAGCTATATCCTGCTGTGCTTCCTGAGGATGGCGTACTTGATGATGATGTTGCTTCTCTTTAGATGCTATTTTCCAGTTTGATAGTCTTGTCTAAAAACAATGTTATTTCAGTTGGTAGTTTTATGATTGTACTTTGTACTGAACAAGTTTTAATTTATCGAATAATAAAGATTGTGGCAAATTAGATTGAGTTGTTGATTACCTGCATATGGAAGATACAGCTTACTGCCGCCGTCTCATCAACGGTGCAGGCTGGGCATGATCCGATTCGACCCAAGTAATTGGGACCGGGTCGTGACACTATCGCAGCACAATAATCCAACCTAACAACCAAACAAGGACATGGGTTGGACCACGCACCACGATAGTCCATGTTCCTCAGTTGCTAACAGAAGAAAACATATCACAAATAAGTCAGCTTACAAGCGGCCAATCAATCCTACGACTTTCTATGATTTGTCTGGATTATCCCAGTAATGCAATATATAGGAATCCTCAGTTCGTGTCAACCCAGCAGGGCTAGCCAAACCATTATATACAAGCAAGCACGAAATGCACCGATCCCTCGAAAGGTCATCATGCTAAAATAAGCAGTAACGGTTCCAGCTCTCCTATAGGAAGAGCTGGCTCGGCAGTCACAAATCAGATACTGTACTCCATTAGTGCGGATGACTATACAGTATCCGAGGCGGCCAACCCGACGCGCCAGGACGGGACCTAGGACGGCTGGTGATGTACGATCTCGAGATTCTGTTCCCTCCCAATGCTTCTACCAATTTAAGTTGCTTAGATTAACCCTATCTCGATATTGGAATTACATGTCGTGGTCACATGGTCATCCTCCTATATGTCGTACCATAGTACGTGTACCCTAAGTATGAATCCACATCGGCCCGATCTAGATCCATGCTTAGTGTAATGCTTCAAACAACAATCAACATACCACGACACTATTACTGACCAATTACCATAACTGTACTGGAAGGTACACATGTATTGACATATAACACGAATGATCACTTGGCATGTAAAGTCACACCTCAGTGCACTCATTAAATGGCACCGCAGTGCATACTAATATTGTATCTCAATACACACTTAGAACATGTACCAGCACGTATACAGGTAATCAGGTCAGGAACATGGTCAAGTCAGGAAGTCACTCGGACTTCTCGTGACATAAAAGTCACATATGCATTCTGGTTAAAGTGAGACATGAGGGCCCTTGAAGCCAATACAAAGATCTATAACTTTCATATTTTGAGTTTTTCAAGATTCTAGCTACAAAACAACTTAAACAGGAAAAAACAGTAAAATAGAGCAATTTCGACGCATGGAATTCCTACACCATCGGTGCGTGGGATTCCTCGACGCGTGGGATTCCTGCACCAATCGGCGCGTGGGATTCCTGCACAATCGGCGCGTAGAATTTCTGCACAATCGGCGCGTGGGATTTCTGCACCAATCGGCGCATGGGATTCCTGTACCAATCGGCGTGTGGGATTCCTGCACAATCGGCGCGTGGAATTCCTGCACAATCGGCGCGTGGGATTCCTGCACAATCAGCGCGTAGAATTTCTGCACAATCGGCGCGTGGGATTCTCACGTTGCGTCTTCAGTACATGCGCGTAGGGAACCTACGTGCATGACACGCTCGGAGTTAAGGGATGCGTTGCCGGGACTTCACAGCGCATGGCCTCCCGGGCGCATGGGGGTCATCGTCCCCAAACAGCAAGTTCAGCCATGAAAGTTCCGAAAACTTGCCATGGCCATAACTTCCTCATCCGAAGTCGAAATCAAGCAAAACAAAAGCCAAAACTGAATAAAATTGAATTATTTACAACATAGAACCATTAGTTTTCGAAAACAACCAAGTTTGATAGATCAAAACTATAGAAATCCATAAAACCCTAGTTATAGAAACTTAGATCTACACCAAACTAGCCACTAAAATCAAAAACTCCAAGAACTAAACTTGTAGAGAATGAAGAGAAGAACAATATAGACAAATAATATCTAAGAAAAATCAAGAAATAAAAAATACAAGAATCTCTCCATTTGGTGCAAGATGTACTTGCCTATTGGTTGGGAGGAAAAGAAATAAAAATAGTAATGAGGAGAGAGAGTGAGGAAGAGAATATATATATGGGTTGGGTTAACTCAAAGAAACCCTAAGCTTAAGCATGCTCTTAACCATATGACTAATGACATGTTAATTGCTACATGATACAAATAATTAAATTAATTAAATAAAATCCAAACCACAATACGGTTCAGAAATCCTATCATCGAAACAGTGAACCACGCTTACAACTAAACAAGGACAAGGGGTGACACACTATTCTGCGACGAGATACTATTCCATGCCATGGCTAGTTACAAATACAGGATATATGCAATAAAGATACAGGTGCCAGATACCACATACATGAAAAATCAAAAAATTTACGTATTCCGGGAATGGGGAGTGACAAACATTCTGATCGTATCCAACAAGCCAACCAAATGCCTCGTACGGAGCGGGGCATTACATCCACATCCTTCCTACAACGCAAGTATCTAAAGTGGAATTTTCCCAGCATAGGCAACAGTATATGCTTCAAGCAGCAACGATAATTTATCCTCCTTGTATGGTTGAACAATCCTGTCCAAAAAATTCTTCTCCGTGAAGGACATGATGGAATAAAAACCCCAATTTGTCACGAGCAACCCATTCGACTCCAAGATCTGCATAACATGGTTCCTAGGAATCAACTTCTTCTCCAAGCTGAAGCTCAACATACATGTTCGAAGAGCAATATATCTCTGTGTAAACCCTGCTTTTGTGAAACCTGTATCCTGCATTAATTAGATTAATATTATTTCTGTTAATTATTAAATTTTTTTTTGTCTCAATGGACATAAATATTTGTTAAACTAGAATAATATCATGTTTAGTATTATTATTATTACTAGTTCGAAACTATTTTTCAAAAAATAAAAATCTGGTTTTTGATTGCTGACCTGACCCGAGCCGGGACCAGTTCGACCCGCACCCGGACCCCGATTTCCTAACCCAATCTCTTCCTCTAAATTTCTGTTTTTAGGTTTAATTTCTATTAATTATTCTCTTTTTGAAAAAAAAAAACTTTTAAGCCTATGGCCTGGTCCCCCATGACCAGGCCTCCTCCCCACATTTCCAGCACTAACTGCTCTCCTCCACACATAGGGAAACCCCTCCACGTTTTAAACCCACTCCTCTCAACTTCTCCTTCACAACTTTCCTTATATTTTTCCCTCTCTCTCACTCTTTCCCCATTCCCCATTTCCTCTCCAGGAAGTTTTTCCCCACTCCCTTCTTTCACTCCCCTCCAGAGCAAACCCTCCCCGTCGAGCTCCCGACCGACCCGAGCACCGAGCTCCCCGCGACCTCCCCCACGCGAGGCCCGAGCACCGCCCTAGCGGTCAGCCGCCGTCACCCGACGCCCCTACTGACCCGCCGCCCGTCGTCTCCGACCGCGCGCCTCCCGGCCTCCCGTGCGCCCCGCCAGCCGCCGACGTCGCGCCCCCAGCGCCGGACCCCGCCTCGCGGCGCCCTCCGGCCCTTCCCGGCCGCCCCGTGCACATTTTCCAGCGTAGGCCCGCTCCCCGCAGCCGACTCCCGGCCACCCGCGCACCCCGGACCCCGATCCAGCCCCGCCCCAACGTCTCCCGCAGCTAGATCCGTCTCCAGCAGCCGCTGCCGCCCCCGACAGCCCTGATCTGCGCGCGCGTAGCCCGTCCCGAGTGGACAGCACCTGCGTGTGCTATCGGCGTAGATCTATTCTGTGTTCGAGTTCGTTCTGTGGAATCGCGCGTCCCGAGTCCGAGGCAACCCTTCGGATTTTGTCGTTTTGGGTAATCCCTGGTTAATCATAGTAGTTCGTCCCTCCCCGTGTCAATGATGAGTTGGTCCACAAATTTCCTTTGGGAAATTCGATTTTTGGGTTAACGTTGTTTCCGGGATTTTTCGAGAAATCTTCGGGAAAGCCCCTGTTTGTTGGCTTTGTGTTTTCCGAAACGTTCGAAAATGGATTTCTGGATAATTTGGTTTTCGGATCTTTCCGATTTTGTGCTGTGATGTTTTAGGGTTGGTTCCGGATTCCCGAATTCGTTTCGGGTCGTTCCGAATTAATATTGAGAATGATTGTGGTTTTTCTATATATATATTTTGGGATTCCCTGGTTTGGGATTTGCAGGAAAATATTTGCACACTTTTCCAGTTTTTGGGTTGACCAAAAATAGAGGAAATGCTGCCGGATTTTCCATAAAATTTAATGGTATTTTTTAAAATAATTTTAAAATGGTTTTCGGAAAATATTATTATTTTGGATTTTTGGGCGACGATCGTATTGGTCAATGGGTTTAGAACTAACAACTGTTTCGTCTTATTTCAATTTTTGTAAATAAAATTGTAATGGGCATAAGCCCAGCTTGTCTTTTGGCTCTGTGACCTGTAATTGTGTAGCATAGGTTTTCTGTTGTTTTCTGGTTTTGCGAGTTATTTTAGCGTACGCGTAAATCAAATAGATAATTATTTTGATATAGAAAATTAATAAAGTTTTCTCACATTAAAATTTACAAGTTTTAATATTTAACAACGGTCATATTTTTCTTATTAAAATAAGAAATTTAGTTTTATATGTATAAATACGAAAATATAAAGTTTTAATCAATTAAATTGGAAACTACGAGTTTTTCCAAAATACAAGTTGAAATGATCGTTCCCTCGTTATTAATTACAACGCACCGATAATCGTATTTTTGTTCGTGGTTAGTAAATAAAGATTAAAATTGATTAGGATACAATTAGAGATTTCAACTAGCATAGTTAGCTTGGTAACCCTGGATTCTGAGTCGAACTTCTCGAATGTAGGATTTCGAGGACGAGTCTAAATCCCATCTCAAAGTCTTCATCCCTTCAGTCCAGTCCATTTGAGGCAAGTACATTTTGTGTTAGTTTACAGTTATTTAATAATCGCTTTACTGCAAGTTTAAACCACGATGCAACACAGAACTCTCCCTGAGAGCACTGACTGTAACTACTGTAACTACTGTAACTGTTTGGGGACTGGAAGAGTAGTGTAATAAGTATGACCACATCCCAAAATAACTTAGAACTGTACTAGCTTACCCCTCATACACACGGGGATAAGCCATATCTTTACTGTAACAAACCCAAGCCGGTCATATTCATTGCCTATTTAAATCACACTGTTTTACTGTTAGAAAACTGTTCATTTCTATATTGTTTAAAAGTGCAAGATTCTATTATTATTTCAACTATCAAATTAGCATGAATTGTACTTTGCTCCCTCCTGACTGGAGATACATTTTTAGGGGACTATGAGGATGCTGAGCTGTTATACAACAGCTATTTCGACCCGGTTCTGTACCCCGTGGTGCTGCCAGAGTCCCTTTTGGAGGACGCAGGACCTGAGGCCGACGAGCCGAACGCCTAGCAAGATTTTCTGTTTCTAGATTTATTGTTTTAGAATTTTATAATTTTGATTTCAGCTTTTAATTCAGTTCTTTCACTTTTCAGTTGTATCCATTTAAAAGTTTAATAAAGTTTTAAATTCTCGATTATTGAGTTGTGACAAATATAGTGTTGTTGTGGTTACCTGCTAATGGAACAGCTTACTGCCGTTGTCTCAACAATGGTGCAGGCTGGGCATGATTCGGTTCGACCCAATTATTTGGGATCGGATCGTGACATGTTTTTAGTGGTGGCCCATGCAGGTCCGTACAACTACTTAGGAAAACATACCTAGAAACAATTAGAACACTAGAACATTGATTTGTCACAACATAGGTCTGAATTATATATAAATAAATATTTTTGATTGATTATAGACTGGTAGGATATCTCTCTTATGTCTGTACCCTAAACCTTCCAGATTATAACCAAGAAAAAGACCAATCCTGCTGGCGATGAGGTGTCATCTACGGATCATACCCCATCTCCTCAACCAAGTCCATGGTTCATTCCCTCGCAGCTGATTGGCCGTCCCCATGATACATCCAGTGAAGTTTTTTACTACATTGGCGATTCCTACATCTTCTCAAACTGAGTTTCATTACTTGGTGGAGTATCCATTCCTGTTGCTCCACCAGTACCAGCAAACACCTTCCAAACGGTTGTCCTATTTTAAGAAATCCTGGAGTTCCAGAAAGCTCAAGATGAAGCCCAGCAGGAACAGATGAATATCACGAGAGAAGACATGAAGAACGTCAATGGGGTAGCCTTAGCTATCTTAAACCAAGTTGGAGCGGAACCTCGTCCTAGGAGGGATACCCTTGAATCTGGGAGAAATTTGAGCCCTAACCGGCAGTCATATCGTAAGAAGCTATTGGTTTGTGACTACTGTAAAAGGCTTGGTCACTAAGCCAATATTTGTCGCTAGAGATTGGGGAAATATTTGGCATGTGGATCTGCTGAACATCGGATAAAGGATTGCCCCTTATCTTTCCATCAAACCAGAGCACATATCCCAGCAACACCTGTTAGGCCACAACTTAGGGACTCTTCCTATCCAGCAGACATTGTCTCCTACAATAAGGCACGATGCAGACTCGAGGTTCATAGAAGATGAAGCAGTTGGAGACTGCTCATGCAAGAGCCAGAACCATGAAAAATAGTACCTAGGACTGCTGAATAGCATTATCTATTGTTATAAGAAGTTGTAACAGGATGTCCTTAGATCAATCATGAGAGTTTTTGCTGTAATTCTTTACATGAATAAACTTCTTTGTTACACCTTTATGGTAGATGTATTCCCTGATAGTCTTCCCGGATTACCACAGATCTAGACATAGAGTTCACTATTGACCTAGTCCCCGGCTCTTCCCTATTTCTAAGGGATGCTACAGAGTCAACCTGAAGAAGGCCAAGAAGATGAAGGACCAGATCAATAAACTGAAGGCTCTGGGATTCATTCGAGACGGAGCTTCACCCTGGGGAGCACCTGTCTTGTTTGTGTCCAAGAAGGACAGAACAGTACGGATGTACATCGACTACCGGGCGCTGAACAATATCACCATCAAGAACAAGTATCCTCTGCCCCGGATCAATGACCTATTTGATCTATTGAGCGGAGCCAAGGTGTTTTCGAAGATTGATCTTAGATCTGGCTACCACCAGATCAGGGTCAGGAAGGAAGATATTCCCAAGACGACATTCAACACCAAGTATAGGCAGTTTGAATTCTTGGTCATGCCGTTTGGACTGACGAATGCTCCTGCGGTGTTTATGAACCTTATGAACAAGGTTTTCCATGAATACCTAGATTAATTGTCGTAGTCTTCATCGATGACATTCTGATCTATTCAAAGACGGAAGAGGAGCACGAAGAGCACCTCAGGAAAGTTCTGGATACTTTGAGGAAGGAGAAGCTGTATGGTAAGCTTTCCAAGAGTGAATTCTTTCTAGACAAGGTGGATTTTCTTGGCCATGTTGTCACAGGAGAAGGAATTTCGGTAGATCCGAAGAAGATAGCCGTTGTTGAGAAGTGGTCTACCCCAAGCTCAGTTGCTGAAATCAGGAGTTTCTTGGGCTTGGCTGGCTACTACCGGAAGTTCATAAAGGGTTTTGCCAGAATTGCTGAGCCGGTGACGAAGCTCACTCGGAAGAATGAAGAGTTCATCTGGACGGAAGATTGACAGACATCATTCGAGGAGCTGAAGAAGAGACTTACTACTGCACCAATCCTTGCGCTACCCGCAGGAACTGGTAGTTTCTCAATCTACAGTGATGCCTCAGGTAAAGGACTGTGTTGCGTTCTTCAATAACATGGAAAAGTGATTGCTTATGCATCTAGGCAATTACGGACTCATGAGAAGAACTATCCCACACATGATTTGGAGCTTGCAGCGGTGATATTTGCATTAAAGTTATGGAAGCATTACCTTTATGGAGAGAGAGTGGAAATATTTACAGACCATAAGTATGATTTCACTTAGAAGGAGCTGAACATGAGGCAAAGAAGATGGCTGGAGCTGATGAAGGATTTTGACATCGATCTGCAGTACCACCCGGATAAGGCTAATGTGATCGCAGATGCACTTAGTCGATACCCTATGGCGATGTTTTAACCAAGGAACGGCACCTGCTAGAGGACATCGAGAAGCTTGGACTGGAGATTATACTGCCTGGAAGGAAGGAGCTAGATGCTGATCCATTGTTGATGAAGTTGCAAGTGAGCTCGAGTCTGATGGACAAAATCAAGGAGACGCAGTTTTAAGACGAGACACTTTACAAACTTAGAGATCAAGTGCTGGTAGGAACACTTGAAGGATTCTCAATCGCCAGTGACGGAGCGCTGAAGAATGGTACGAGACTTTGTGTACCAACTGGCAAACTGAGAAACGAGCTGATGCATGAAGCACACTAGTCGCAGTATTCCATACATCCTGGAGCCAACAAAATGTATCGGGATACGCGAACTATAGTGTGGTGGTACGAAATTAAGAAGGATGTCACTTTCCATTCCCAGAATACGTATTTTTAGAATGCATGTACTGTTTAAATGTAAATATTTTATATTTATCATGTATTGCTCTGTATTTAAATTCCTTTAATTTCATGTTAATTAATTTCCTGCAATTTCATTTCTGCACTTTACTTTCTGCTTTTATACTCTGCTTTAGCTTTGCTATGGGTTCGGCTCAGATTGGTTTAATTATGTTGGTTCATCATGAACCGAAATAAACCCCCACCTACCACCACCCCTTCATTTAAGGCCCCAAACCCCTTCTCTCTCTTCATTACTCTTCTTCTTCCTCATAACTCTCCCACCAACCTAGAAGAGATAGGCAAGTGCCAACTTGCTTCTTGATGGATCTCCATTTTGTTGTTCCATTGTCTTCCTCTCAATATTCTAAGACACTTTAGTGCTTGGCATTTTCAATTTCTATGGCTAAATTCTTCTAGATCTAAGTTTATAGTATTTTCAGATTTCTTAGGTTTTGATCTATTTAACATTTTTATTTCCAAGTTTTGATAGTTCCATGTTGTAGAGAATTTCGTTCTACCCCATTTTGACCTATGGAAGTCCAAATTTGGACTTACGGTGAAGGTTTTATGGAGCTTGGAAGCCAAGGGTTCCATGACCATCCTTCTTAGGTTTTCTGAGAAGATGGGTCTCTCATTCCTCAGCCGCATAGAATATTTATTTTCCAATCTCATTTCTCAGCCGCATGGATTATTTATTTCCCAATCTCATTTCACAGCCGCATAAGAATTTCATTTCTCAGCCGCATGGACTAATTATTTCCCAATCTCATTCCTCAGTCGCATGGATTATTTATTTCCCAATCTCATTTCTCAGCCGCATGGATTATTTATTTCTCAATCTCATTTTACAGCCGTATGAGAAACTCATTTCTCAGCCGCATGGATTAATTATTTTCCAATCTCATTCCTCAGCCGCATGGATTATTTATTTCCCAATTTCATTTTATAGCCGCATGAGAAACTCATTTCTCAGCCGCATGGATTAATTATTTCCCAATCTCATTCCTCAGCCGCATGGATTATTTATTTTCCAATCTCATTTCACAGCCGCATGAGAATCTCATTTCTCAGCCGCATGGATTAATTATTTCCCAATCTCATTTCTCAGCCGCATGGATTAATTATTTCCCAATCTCATTCCTCAGCCGCATGGATTATTTATTTCCCAATCTTATTTCACAGCCGCATGAGAATCTCATTTCTCAGCCGCATGAGAATCTCATTTCTCAGTCGCATGGATTAATTATTTCCCAATCTCATTTCTCAGCCGCATGGATTAATTATTTTCCAATCTTATTTTTCAGCCGCATGGATTATTTATTTTCCAACCACATTTCTCAGCCGCATGAGATTTTTATTTTCCAACCGCATGAGATGGATTTATTTCCCGAATTTGGCATTAATTAACATTGATTGTTATCTTGATTTATAATTGACAAGCGTTCCTAGTTGGAACTAAGAGACTGGCTAGTCGTCTTATTGAATTGAATGGAATAAGACACGTTCATATCAACTATGAACTATTGAAATCGATTGGCTAATCCCGAATATTGACATATAGATACATGCAGGCTACAATTTATTTATTTATTTTATAAAGCAGCATGTGTACTTTATGGTCAAGGCATGATTATTTCGTGGTTAGTTTTGATTGTTGCATTACGCTATGTAAGACCTACAACATAACCGCACGGGTATCGTTGTAGAGTTGGGCATATCGTACTCTGTACGGAAGTACTCATTCTGAATGACCATGATCCACGACATGGGATTTCAATCAACATAGGGGCTATTAAGTTAAATAAAATAATGATTGCATGGAGAGAATGGATTTTCGAGTTCTTACATGGCAGCCCTCTTTGGGACTATTAAGTGTTCGACAGGCCGGCTGGTTCATACAGATACTGTAAATCTGCCATACGGGCAGGGAGCGGTATCTGTTGGCCCATTCCATGGTCACACCCGATTTCGATAATCAACATACACTTAAGTCAATACACAAAATATAGAAAATGCTGCTAATCATTTCAGGATACATGAAATCAAATTCAACGGACGATGTACTGCATCAAACAAAGCGTCAACATCATCAAATCTTCAGAAGACTTATTTCTCATTTTATTCTGTATTTTATATTTTATTGAGTCTAGGATTTATTTTGTAAAATTAGTTTTGGTAATACTGGCTTAGGGTTAAAACTGTCCACATTCCAAAAGCCTACCTATTTACCATTCGTATTTCATTTACAAAACATTTTAAAAACATATTTTGAAATTAGCCTTTACAAATGATTTTACAAATAACCAAAAAAATATTTTGAAAACTGTTTTTACAAATGATTTTCAAATATCTCCTGACAGAACTCGTAACCGAGTTCGGCCCGAGTTCGGTCAAAAATGATTCAAACTTCTGTTGCCCCCAAATCAGCGAGCAACGTCTCTTTGCGAGATATTTGCATCCGAACTCTGCCCGAACTCTGCCCGAGTTCGGTTCGAGAAAACACCTATAAATAGAGAAGAACTTTTCATTTCAAATCATCAATTCATTCTTCATTCTCTCTTCTCTACTACTCAAGTGTTTTCAAACGATCTAAGATTTTCAAATCATACCTATACATCTCTTAGCCAAAAGCCAGTACTATTAGAGTTGATTTAGAATTTTTTGGTGTTTCAAGAGTTGTAAAGAGGTCGTTCCAAGTTAAAACAACTTTTTCTGTTGTGGAGCTGGTCGTGCGCTCGTCACCAAGCACGGTGTGTGTTATGGAGCTGGTCGTGCGCTCGTCACCAAGCACGGTGTTGTAAGAGACTGCAAGCTCTCAGTTAAAGCTTGTGCCATAGTGGATTAACATCGAGCAAGAGTACTCGAGACTGGATTAGTCCTCTCAGAGGGATACCAGTATATATCGTTGTGTTACTGAGTTTGAATTCTCTATCTTTATTTACTATCTCTTATATCTCTGCCATAGTTTACTTTTTAATTGGTGATTATTTTTCGCTGCACACACACACTCTATTCACCCCCCTCTAGAGGTGCTCAACGGTCCTACGATTGGTATCAGAGCCAGGTTATATTCTTATATAACATACCTTAGAGAGTATATATATATGGCAGCCGTGAAATCTATATTCAACGGTGAAGGGCAATCCACAAATAGACCACCCCTATTTGATGGAACAAATTATACCTACTGGAAAACACGAATGACTTTCTTTCTAAAGTCTCTCGACTTTGATCTTTGGTCAATAGTCATTGATGGTTATAAGAAACCAGCACCAACAGTGGTTGAAAGCCAGCTGGTGGAAAAGACCCATGATAAGTACACTGAAGCTGAAAAGGCTAAAGCTAGCCTAGATGCTCGTGCCATCAATGCACTATTCTGTGCAATTGACAAAATCGAGTTCAACAGAGTTTCAACCTGTAAGACGTCTCACGAAATTTTAAAACTCCTTGAGGTAACCCATGAAGGGACTTTCCAAGTGAAGGAATCCAAAATTAGTAGACTGACACAGGAGTATGAATCTTTTAAGATGAAACCTGGTGAGTCAATTACACAGATGTTTACTCGTTTCCTTGATATAACTAATCCTTTACAATCTCTTGGCAAGGATTACAGCAATCACGAGAAGATCAGAAAAGTACTGCGGGCTCTAACAAAGAACTGGAATCCAAAAGCCACAGCAATCATTGAAGGAAACGATCTCACCACTATGACTCTGGAAACGCTGATGGGCAAACTCATGACCCATGAACTCGACTTGCAAGATTTTGAAGAAGCAACACCAAAGAAGAAATCTATTGCCTTCAAAGCTCAAGCAAGAAAATCAACATACAACGATTCCGATGAAGAATCGTCAAGTGGTGATGAACGAGCCCTACTTGTGAAAAACTTCAAGAGATATCTAAAGTTCACAAGCAGAAAAAGAAAGATGTCCAAGAAAGCAACGAAGATGAAACTATATGCTTTGGATGCAATAAGTCAGGGCATATGAAGAAGGACTGTCCAACCACCAAGAAAAGCAGTCCATACGATAGATCAAGATCAAGAAGAAAAGCAACATCTGGTCGAAAGTATGCCAACACAAGCATCTGGCACGAAAGCGATGCCAGTGATACAGAAAAAGAAGACAGACCCTGCGGTAATGCAAATGTTTGTCTCATGGCATTTGATAAGGTATCATCTAACCCTTTGTTTGATGATTTCACTTTCGATGAATTAGAGAATGTCTTTAGCGAACTACTTGAAGATCACAAAACTGTGCTCGACAAGTATAAGCAATCTCGAAAAGAGATTAAGGCACACACAACCGAGATAGCTAGACTGTCCAATCTGATTGAAGATATTAAAGAGACATCTACTACCGGTAACACGGAAGAGATAGCCAAACTCAAGGTAGACTATCATGAGGCTATCCTCAATATTGAAAAGAAAGAAAGGGACTATGTCAAAGTACAAAAGCTTTATGACATAGAGAAGAAGATGTACTTAGTAACTGAACAAAGACTCCTAGATATGACTGCTAGATACGAAGAGTTTATTGCGATTTCTAAAAAGTTAGAAATCAAGTTAGGCAAACAGGCAATACCTGTGACACAGCCTAAGATTAGTCCTAATGCTAAGCATACACCTAAAAGGACTAAACACAAGAAAGCACAGAAGAAACACGAACATCATCATGCTTTCACTTATAGGTTCTCCAAACAAAACAAGCTTGCAAACACAGTTTCTACCACTAAACTGACTTGCACATATTGTGGTACGCACGGACACATATCACAATATTGTCTTGTAAGAAAGCTTGTTGACAACTATACTTTAGTCTGGAGACCTAAAGCTAATCTGAGTGGACCCTACAGAAAATGGGTACCAAAGGATTCATCTACTTGTCTTGTAGGTGGACCCTCAACCCTCTCATGCTAGAAGCAAATGGATCCTCGATAGCGGATGTTCGCGACACATGACTGGTGATGCATCTTTATTCGCTACGCTATCGATGAAGAAAGAAGGATATGTCTCCTTCAGAAATAACTTGAGAGGTGATATAATAGGTAATGGTACTGTAGGTATTTCTCCTTATCCAATAATAAAGGATGTTTGTCTAGTAACTGAATTGAAACATAACCTATTGAGCATAAGTCATTTGGCAGATAATGGTTATGGTATCAATTTTGTGAAAGATAAATGTACCATATATGATATGTCATCTGGTGATCCCGTATATAAAGGGATTAGAGAAGACAACATTTATGTTTTCTTTTTGGAGAATACTAATAATGCAGGAAGGTGCCTAGTAGCCAATCAAGATGAAAGCTAGCTATGGCACATGAGACTAGGACATGCAAACATGGATACTATCTCACATCTAAATACAAAGAAGTTGGTAAGAGGACTCTCTGAAATTCCATTCAAGAGAGATATGGTATGTGCTGACTGCGAAAAGAATAAAGCACATAGATCTACTTTTAAATCCATCAACGTTGTAAGTACTTCGAGACCTTTGCAATTAATTCATATAGATTTATTTGGTCCTAGTAGAGTCGCTAGTCTTGGCGGTAAGCTCTACGCTTTTGTTATTGTTGATGATTTCTCTCGATTTACTTGGGTTTATTTCTTATCAAACAAAAGTGATGCAATTTTTGAATTTCAGATATTTTGCAAAAAGGTACAAAACGAAAAAGGTTTCATGATTACTCGTATCCGAAGTGATCATGGTGGCGAATTCGAAAATTCTGATTTCAAAAAGTTTTGTGATGATAGTGGATATTACCACAAATTTTCTTGTCCTAGAACTCCCCAACAGAATGGTGTTGTGGAGCGGAAGAATCGAACTCTAAGCGAAATGGCTAGAGTCATGCTGAATCAGTATAATCTTCCTAAATATTTTTGGGCAGAAGCTGTTAGTACAGCCTGTCATGTTTTAAATAGGGTGTTAATTCGACCAATATCGAAGAAAACACCATATGAGCTTTGGTTTGGAAGAATTCCAAATATTTCTTATTTCAAAATTTTTGGTTGTCGCTGTTTTATCCTGAACACCAAGGATAACTTGTGAAAGTTCGACTCCAAAGCAGATGACGGAATATTTCTCGGATATGCTGCTAAGAGTAAGGGATATAGAATTTTTAATAAAAGATCTATGATTGTTGAAGAGACTATTAATGTTACCTTTGATGAGTTAAATAGTCACAGATCTAGCGACAGTGATGATGAAGATACACATACAAAGACTAAGAAGAGCTCTGAGAAAGATCTGACCCAAGAGGCAAGGACTGATAAAAGTTCCGGAGATGCAGGAACTGAGAAAAGCCTTGTGAAAGATATGGCCCAAAGATTTGAATCATTGAGATTCAAGCCAGATCATCCAGAAACTCTCATTATAGGTGATGTATCCAAAGGTGTAAGTACACGTTCATCTCTTAAAGATTCTGATTTAGCAGCAAATGTAGCATTTATTTCAAAAATAGAACCTAAGAATGTAGATGATGCTTTTACTGATGAGTTTTGGATTTCTGCCATGCAAGAGGAACTTAATCAATTTGAGAGAAACCAAGTTTGGGAACTTGTTCCTAAACCAATTGGTCAATCTATAATTGGTACCAAATGGGTGTTCCGAAATAAACTCAGTGAAGATGGACAAGTTCTATGCAACAAAGCACGTCTAGTGGCACAAGGTTATAATCAAGAAGAAGGAATTGATTATGATGAGACCTATGCTCCTGTTGCTAGACTAGAAGCCATCCGCATATTTTATGCATTTGCATGTTTTAATGATTTTAAACTTTTTCAAATGGACGTGAAAAGCGCATTTTTAAATGAATTTTTGAAAGAAGAGGTTTTTGTGAAACAACCCCCTGGTTTTGAAAATTTTCAAAAACCTGATCACGTCTTCAAGCTTAAGAAAGTACTTTATGGACTCAAATAAGCACCTCGTGCTTGGTATGAACGCCTAAGCGCCTTCTTACTTGATAATAGATTTTCGAAAGGAAAGATAGATACTACTTTATTTATTAAATCCATGAATGATGATATTCTTCTAGTGCAAATTTATGTAGATGACATTATATTTGGTTCTACTAATGAAAAACTCTGTCAAGATTTTGCCAAGTGTATGCAGAGTGAATTTGAGATGAGTATGATGGGAGAGCTAAACTTCTTCCTAGGACTTCAAATCAAACAGCACTCGAACGGAACATTCATCAACCAAGCTAAATACACGAAGGACACACTGAAAAAGTACGACTTTGAGAATGTAAAGCCAATCGGGATGCCTATGGCTACATCTACAAAGCTTGATGCTGATGAAAGTGGCAAACCTGTCGATCAGCGTAATTATCGAGGTATGATTGGTAGTTTATTATACTTAACTGCTAGTCGCCCTGATATTATGTTTAGCGTTTGTATTTGTGCACGTTATTAGGCAAACCCTAAGGAATCACATCTTAGTGCCGTTAAGCGTATCTTCCGATACCTTAAAGGAACTTCTACAGTTGGCTTATGGTATCCCAAAACCAAATCCTTTGACCTTATAGGTTACTCGGATGCGGATTTTGTTGGATGCAAAGTGGACCGTAAAAGTACAAGTGGCACATGTCATTTCTTAGAAAAGGCCTTAGTCTCTTGGTTTAGCAAGAAACAAAATTCAGTAGCATTATCAACAACTGAGGCTGAGTATATCGCCGCAGGACGTTGTTGTGCTCAGATTTTGTGGATGAAGCAAACCTTAGAGGACTACAATCTGTACTACACTAATGTTCCTATTTATTGTGACAACACTAGTGCTATAAATCTGACTAAAAACCCTATTTGTCATTCACGCACAAAGCACATAGAAATTAGACATCATTTTCTTCGTGATCATCAACAACACGGGGATATCTGCCTAGAATTTATTGACACTGATCATCAACTAGCAGATATATTTACTAAACCATTGGCTGAAGACCGTTTTAACATTTTGAGGCGTGAGCTTGGCATTCTTGAATTCTCAGACTCATAATGTATATGGTAATTAAAATTGAATTTATGACTTGATACTTTATTATTTATTTAACGAAAATTGTTTTTGGGTACAAACTTAAAAAGGGTATGTCTGTCACCACGACTACGGTCGAAGCGAAGCGATATTTAAGAGTTCCCCGGTGAACCTCCGTTAGCTGGGACAACCCCTACAGTTAATCCAAAAATAACAGTCGTTATTTAATATTACAGTCAAAGTTATTAAATTCTACTTTTAAACCTACCAGAATGCATTGACTGTCTCGGGAATGCAAGTGGCCGAACTCGGCCCGAACTCTGACCGAGTTCGGACCGACTTCGGACCGAGTTCGGTCGGCGCTGTTATGGTTCCAGAAACGAACAGCCGGCCCTAGTGCCTATAAATCCCATCTTTTCCTCCACTTTCTCCACACAACAACTCGTGGAAATCACTCCTCTCTTCCTAGAAGCTTCTTTTCCTTCATCCTAGCAAGGTTCCGAAGAGATCTAGTGGGCGATCATCTTGTTCCTCCTTCCTTTTTTCTTCAAAAAGGTACTTTCTCTCTATTTTTCTCATGGCCCCCAAGCGTCAAAGAGGAACCTCTTCCCAAGGTGCCTCCTCTTCTTCTGAATACACCCCTGCTAGTTTATTCAGTCCAGCACGACCTAGAGATCCCGATGAATATGACTCTACTTTGTTCCCGGACAAAGATTTTTCGGATCTCTGGTTCGACTCTTTTTCTGGTCATCGTATTTGTAATGGAGCTTTCGTAAACTTTACTACTTTCTTTGAGTACGCTCCAACTTTTGACCAACTTGGGTACCGAGATTTCTTTGAGGTACAAGACAATATTTATGACAACTCCATCCGTATGTTTTACTGCAACCTGCAAGTAAAACCAAACAGAAATTTCTATTCTTGCGTTGCTGGGCAAGAATTGGAATCTAGCGCCTCCGACATCAGTGAATTTTTCCATATTCCTGATCTTGGTGATACTTTAGTTGACATCTATCATATTCAATTCCCTGCTGATGTCACTCTTGCTTCCTTCAGGGAACTAATCTGTCATCCTAACCATGTTCTCCGTAGAATTTTTGCCAAAACTTTGAACCAAACCTTCTATGAACTTCATCGTATGGTTTTCTCCGTACTTCTTCCAAAGAAAGGTTCTACTGATGAAGTAACCTTTATGGAACTATCTGCTTTATATCATATTCACTTTGGCATCCTATTCTCCATTCCCAAAACTGTGATGTCCTGGATGCTTAACTGCAGAAATGCAGGTAGGAATCTAGTATATCCAATGCACTTAGCTTCTATCTTTCGACGTTTCGAGATTGATCTTTAGACGTGTGCCATCTCCTCTACTCCTGTCGAGCTGACTAGATCTCGTCGATTTCCTGCTCCACCTCTGCCTCCTGGAGCTCATCCTGCTCCAGCTGCTGATGCTGAGGTCCCTCCTGCTGATGCTCCTCCTGCTCCAACCCCTGTCCCAGGATTTGATCAGACGTTCTTTCAGCGCTTTGATGACTTTGTTGCTGTCTCTACGCAACGTCATCTGGATTCGGAGTTCCGGCGCATTTCTCAGGCCCAGGTGCTGAGAAATGGCATTGCTGACCTCCACTACAGCCTGGCTCATGATCCTGTCCATCCAGTCACCATCTTACCTCACCCTGCTTTTCCGGGTCCTCGATTTACTGATAAGGCTTCCTTTCAGTATTCGACCCGACTACAGCCTACTTTCCTCCTGAGGCTCCTGGTACGGACGACCCCACGATGTGACGTGGATTCAGCTATGGGCTAGTGGACATTTGTTAGATGATGATCAGTTGATGTAGTTTTTTTTTATTTCATGTCTAAACTGATTAGTTAGACATTTTCAGTTGTACTTTTGGATTATTAGTAGAAATTTTCATGACTATTTCAGTTTATTATGAGCTATTCCTTTCTATATTAGTTGTTTCCATATGTTTATGGTGTGATTATGTCTTTTTGCTTCACTTTGTCTTGTGTTTGTCTATTGTTGGCTTCACATATTACGGGGGAGCCAAGTCATTTTACTACTTGACAAAGGGGGAGAAAAAGAGTACAATACCAAAAAGCAAAGCATATACAAATCCAAAATCAAAACATCTCATTTTTTAAGGTACTTTGTATTTTGTTTTATTTCATATAAATATATTTTGGTATAGACTCAAGTTTGTCAATTATCAAAATGGGGGAGATTGTTGGCCCATTCCATGGTCACACCCGATTTCGATAATCAACATACACTTAAGTCAATACACAAAATATAGAAAATGCTGCTAATCATTTCAGGATGCATGAAATCAAATTCAACGGACGATGTACTGCATCAAATAAAGCGTCAACATCATCAAATCTTCAGAAGACTTATTTCTCATTTTATTCTGTATTTTATATTTTATTGAGTCTAGGATTTATTTTGTAAAATCAGTTTTGGTAATACTGGCTTAGGGTTAAAACTGTCCACATTCCAAAAGCCTACCTATTTACCAATCGTATTTTATTTACAAAATATTTCAAAAACATATTTTGAAATTAGCCTTTGCAAATGATTTTACAAATAACCAAAAACATATTTTGAAAACTGTTTTTACAAATGATTTTCAAATATCTCCTGACAGAACTCGTAACCGAGTTCGGCCCGAGTTCGGTCCGAACTCTGACCGAGTTCGGTCAAAAATGATTCAAACTTCTGTTGCCCCCAAATCAGCGAGCAACGTCTCTTTGCAAGATATTTGCATCCGAACTCTGCCCGAACTCTGCCCGAGTTCGGTTCGAGAAAACACCTATAAATAGAGAAGAATTTTTCATTTTAAATCATCAATTCATTCTTCATTCTCTCTTCTCTACTACTCAAGTATTTTCAAACGATCTAAGATTTTCAAATCATACCTATACATCTCTTAGCCAAAAGCCAGTACTATCAGAGTTGATTTAGAATCTTTTGGTGTTTCAAGAGTTGTAAAGAGGTCGTTCCAAGTTCAACAACTTTTCCTGTTGTGGAGCTGGTCGTGCGCTCGTCACCAAGCACGGTGTGTGTTGTGGAGCTGGTCGTGCGCTAGTCACCAAGCACGATGTTGTAAGAGACTGCAAGCTCTCAGTTAAAGCTTGTACCATAGTGGAATAACATCGAGCAAGAGTACTCGAGACTGGATTAGTCCTCTCAGAGGGATACCAGTATATATCGCTGTGTTACTGAGTTTGAATTCTCTATCTTTATTTACTGTCTCTTATATCTCTGCCATAGTTTATTTTTTAATTGGTGATTATTTTTCGCTGCACACACACACTCTATTCATCTCCCTCTAGAGGTGCTCAACGGTCCTACAGTATCTGCTTATAATATTAATTGTATATTGTATATTGATGACGGGCATCCCGCTGGGACTCGTCTAATTCATGATTGGCGCAATTGATTGATTGGGTAGACTAGCCTTGCTCGTACATAGTAAGAATTGAGGAATCCTTATTGCATAAATTCCAAGATAACTTGGAACTCACAGTAGCAAGCCGTAGTAGTTGCATGGCCATTTAAGTTGACTTGTTTGTGTACTGGACCTACTCTGTTAACTAACTGAGATGATCAGAGCATCAGAACATGACGGGCCAACTTCTGTCCTTGTTTGGTTGGGAGGTTGGTTCGAAGTGTCGTGATGTTACGTGAATCCCAGTAGCAAGCAGAGATCTATTATTATATTCGCTTATTCACTGGTTTAAATCCTCATATCGTGCTTCCTTGAGGTACTTGCTATTAGAGGTCTAACCTCTCTGATTTTGCATGGCCAGATTTAGAGCCAGTCCCCGAGGACTCAGCTTACTTCCACCTCCAAGATGGTCAATACTAGAGGAATGATCGCATGAGGACTCGAGTGGGTTCCTTACTTCCCCGCTCGTTTTGTTAATTAATTTATATTTTGCCGCTTGGCACCGACATGTTAATCGGATAGTCTTGTATTTACTTTTACATAATTGTAATTAAGTCAGACTGCAGCTGATGACAATTGTGTATACGTTGCTATATCATCTGGCTATGTTTAGTAAAGCCAGATATCAAGAACATTTTGACTAAGCGTTTGGGACGCCTTACTGCTTTACCTTATATGTTCTCTATTACTGTTTCTTGATTGAATGATTGAGACAATAGATGTGAAGTGACCATAGCGAGACTTTCATGTAGTATGCACTCCCTTGTCTTTTAGACAGCATTGATCGTATTATACGGTATTCATCTACCCGTAATACGTAGCTGGCTGAGTCATTCCTCCGCTCTCCAGTATTCTGGTTCTGGGGCGTGACAAGGTTTTAGTGGTAGCCCATCCAGGTCTGATTTCAGACTTGTGGGGTGTTTTAATTTATAGGATGTCTCAATCACACATGTTCCCCCCTGATCTTATGATTCGTTACTCTCGACTCTAGCTTGACATTCCGGTATCCTTTGACTTCATTGATCTTTTCTGTCCGATCGTTTGATTGTTCTTTTATTCCTTTTCTTAGGGGCACTTCATCCACATCTGCCAGGACTGGACAACAACAACAAGGGCAACACGGACAACCTGACCAGGTTGGTCAACAACAAGGGCCAGAACTACCCCAAGAGGCTATTCAAGAAGAAGTGATAGTGGAAGCAGCAGCTGGATCGCAGTATCCGGATGTTCCACCACCACCAACAGTTCCACCTACCCCTGTGGAAGTAGACACACCAGCCCTTCTGGAGATCATGAGAGGGATGATGGCTACTCAGCAACATCATATGTTAGCCCAGTAGCGCATGCACGCTCAGTTACAAGAGCAGAATGTACTACTCAACTAAGCGTTACAGACGGCATTGGAAAGAGGGGCGAGGCCAGATTCAGGAGCATCAGCCAGGTTTTACAAGTACAACCCCCATCGTTTCGAGGGCACGGAAGATGCCATCTCAGCAGATACGTGGCTTAAGGATGTTGAGGCTATTCTGGCAGCAGCTAAGGTACCGGCGGAAGAACGTGTGGATCAAGTAAAGTTGTTACTTCAGGATCTCGCACGTGATTGGTGAGAATCAGAGGAAGTAGGCATCAGACGTCCTGTTGCTTGGGACGATTTTACTGCAAGGTTCAAGACGAAGTACTATGGAGTTGTGGCGCAGTTTGAGCTGCAACAGAAGTTTATCAACCTCAAGCAGGCCGACAAGACGGTAGATGCTTACGCAGCGGAGTTATGCAGATTGAGTAGGTTCGCCCCAGAGATGGTAGCAACGGAGAGCCAGAGGGCTATGAAGTTCCAGCAAGGGTTTCATCTTGAGCTCTTGCAATTGATAGAGGGGCACAATTACCAGACTTTTGATGAAGTATTGACGGCAACCCGAAGGCATGAGATCACCATTCAGAGGATCACGGCAAGGACTGGAGGTCAGAAGAGATCCCACAGTCAGATTGAAGGAGGAGGGGGAGTAGCGCCCCGAACAACAGCATCATCCCCTGGCATTCGTATCCACGATATGGCACTGCAAGGACCAGCACCACCACCCAGGCAGCAGCAACAGCAACAGAGGAAGAACCAGCAACCCCCAGTGGGCTGCACTTATTACGAGAAGATAGGGCACACTAGAGATGTGTGTCGAACATTGAATGGGCAGTATTTGATATATGGGAATCCAGATCATCGGGTTACCACATGTCCCATGAATTCGAGGTCAGGAGGACCAGGGCAACAATTTTCTGCTCTGCCAGCACCAGGGGCAGGACAGTATCGAGGACCAGCGGTGGCAGTAAGACCGTTCGCACAGCGCCCGTTCATGACACAGGCTCAGATGTTTCGGCAGCAGGGACCGCCGATGCAGCAGCACCAGCATAGACCACCCCAGCATCATCAAGGCAGGGGCCAGCAGCAGTACCAGGTTAGGCCGCAGCATAGGAACCAACAAGAAGGTCGAGGGCAGGCATTCACTCTGTCCTTGGAAGAGGCATTGGCATTAGGAGATGTTGTGGCAGGTAACATTCTCGTCGCCTCATATCCCGCAGTAGCATTGTTTGATTCGGGAGCATCGCACTCATTTATATCTGCATAATTTGTAAAACGGCTAGGAATAGAATTCGAGGCATTGCCAGGGAGGTTAAATATACTCACTTGTAATGGGCTCGTAGGAGTTAGTAGAGTTATTCTAGCATATAGCATTGTAGTTTGCAGGCATTCCTTACCCGTCCGGTTGATAGAATTTCCTGTTGGAAATTTCGACGTTATTTTAGGCATGGACTGGCTGAAAGACAGTCATGCGACAATAGATTGTCGTAGAGGGAGTGTATCTTTTGATATTCCAGGCATAAAGCGGTTCACCTTAGTCAGATCTGTGGCAACTCAACAAGAGCAGGGAGTAGTGACGGCAATGGAAGAAGTTCAAGTTCCGAAGGTAGTTGAAGAGTTTCTGGATGTATTTCCTGAAGAACTTCCAGGTCTGCCACCAGTTAGAGATATTGAGTTCAGCATAAAATTGGCACCTGGAACTAAACCGATATCAGATCGAGTTTACAGAATGGCGGATTCAGAGCAGGCCAAGGTATACCAGCATATAGAGGAACTGAAGGAGAAAAAGTTCATCCAAGCTAGCATATCACCATAGGCAGCACCAGTAGTACTTGTGGGAAAGAAGGATGGGTCATCCAGATTGTGCATCGATTACAGGAAGCTTAACGCGACAACAGTAAAGAACAAGTACCCACTACCCAGGATCGACGACTTGTTTGATCAGTTGAGCAGAGCTATAGTTTTCTCCAAGATAGATCTTCGTTCAGGGTATCACCAAGTGAGGGTTCGAAAGGAGGACATTCCCAAGACAGCATTCAGGTCGAAGTATGGGCATTATGAATTCTTAGTAATGTCGTTTGGTTTGACCAATGCTCCAGCAATCTTTATGGATTTGATGAATCGCATCTTTATGTCGTACTTGGATCAATTTGTTGTTGTGTTTTTCGACGACATTCTTGTATACTCTGCTAGTAAAGAGGAGCATGAAGACCACCTCAGAAAAGTGTTACAGGTTCTGAGAGAGAACCAGTTGTATGCCAAGCTCAGCAAGTATGAGTTCTGGACGAATTATATTTCATTTTTGGGTCATATCATATCAGGAGCTGGAGTAGCAGTGGATCCCAAGAAGGTAGAAGCAGTAGAGAGTTGGCCAGTACCCAAGACCGTAGCTGATGTACGGAGTTTCTTGGGATTGACAGGATATTACAGAAGGTTCGTATCAGACTTTACAAGGCTTTAAGCACCCATGACCCGCTTGACACGAAAGGATGTACCATTCGTCTGGTCGGCAGAATGCCAGGCATCATTTGAGAATCTGAAGCAGAAGTTGATATCAGCGCCTATTTTTACATTGCCAGTTGGACCCGAAGGTTTTACAGTATATTGTGATACGTCAGGAAAAGGACTTGGATGTGTCCTCATGCAGCATAGAAAGGTGATAGCGTACGCATCTAGGCAGCTCCGAGACCACGAGAAGTATTATCCAACTCATGACTTGGAGTTGGCAGCAGTAGTATTTCCTTTGAAGCTATGGAGGCATTACTTATATGGTGCTCGAGTAGACATGTACACAGACCATAAAAGTCTGAAGTACATCTTTACTCAGAAGAAGCTGAACATGAGGCAGAGAAGATGGTTAGAGCTGATCAAGGATTACGACGTGGAGCTTCAGTATCATCCAGACAAGGCTAATGTGGTAGTAGATGCTCTCAGCAGGAGAGGCGGCGCATTTATGTTAACAACACAGAGGCATATCTTAGAAGACCTTCAGGAAATGGGCATCGAGGTTGTACTTCCTTATGATGTAGGAGTTCTGGCAAGTCTACAAGTTCAATCCGACTTGGTAGACAGGATCAAGACAGCTCAGGCACAGGACCCAAGGATTCAAAAGCTTAGGGCAGAATGTGAGTCAGGACTCAGAAAGGAGATACAAATCCATGAGGATGGTACACTTAGGTTTGGATCGCGTCTACGTGTGCCTAGCGGAGATATCAGACAGGAGGTTATGGCAGAAGCTCACAGCTCTCAATATTCCATACACCCTGGAGGGACCAAGATGTACCAAGATATCAAGCAGCACTTCTGGTAGAACGGGATGAAGAGGGAGATAGCTAGATTTGTTTCCCGTTGCTTGGTATGTCAGCAAGTGAAGACAGAACAGCAGAAGCCAGCTGGGTTATTGCAACTGCTTCCTATCCCAGAATGGAAGTGGGAACATATTACAATAGACTTTGTGACCGGTTTACCGAGATCACCAAGTGGTAAAAATGCTATTTGGGTGATAGTAGATCGGCTCACAAAGGTGGCGCACTTTCTTCCTTTCAGAGTAGGACAATCTACAGAAAGGTTGGCAGAATTATATATGCAACAGATAGTCAGGCTGCATGGAGTCCCTGTCAGTATTGTGTCAGATAGAAATACCCGTTTTACATCACATTTTTTGAAGAGCTTACATCATAGCCTGGGTACCAAGTTAAGATTTAGCACGACTTACCATCCCCAGACAGACGGGCAATCAGAAAGAACAATTCAGACTTTGGAAGACATGTTACGAGCTTGCACTTTGGATTTTGGAGGATCTTGGATAAGCCACCTGAACTTAGTTGAGTTCTCATACAACAACAGTTATCAAGCCAGTATCCAGATGGCGCCATTTGAAGCACTATATGGTAAGAAGTGTAGGTCGCCACTAGCATGGGATGATATCGGGGAGAGAAAGATGCTAGGCCCAGAAATGATTGTCCAGACCGTTGAAGTGGTTAAGGGAATTAGAGAGCGACTTCGAGTTGCACAGGATCGGCATCGTCATTGGGCGGACCAGCATCGTAGGCCGCTAGAGTTTTCTGTTGGGGACCACGTGTTCTTGCGGATCTCACCTACCCGTGGGATCATTAGGTTTGGCGTTCACGGAAAGTTGAGTCCGCGGTACGTAGGCCCATTTGTTATTCTTGATAGGATAGGCGATGTTGCTTATCGTTTATCCCTTCCACCTTCGTTACGAGAGGTGCATGACGTATTTCATGTATCTCAGTTACGAAGGTATGTATCGGACCCAAGTTATATCCTTGATCATTCTGAGCTGGTTGTTGGTACCAACATGTCTTACGAGGAACAGCCTGTGTCTATTTTGGACCGAAGAGAGAAGATACTCAAGAACCGAACAATTAGCCTTGTCCGGGTTGCTTGGGGTCATCACTCTTTAGGGGAGTCAACGTGGGAACGTGAGGATGATATTCGATCACGGTATCCGCACCTGTTTGACTCACAAGGTATATCTTTTTCTGTATACCTTGATTGTCTTAACTCCTCATGCTTGCCACCTTACGAGTAGAATTGCTTGGTGTCGTCGATAGTTAAACATAGATATGTTACTTGCTATTGACATTGTAGAATGATTGCTTACTTAAATTGCTTATACCTGGAGTAGTTCAGCTCTGATGTTTCTATCCTGCTTGGATTTAAAATTTCGAGGACGGAATTTTTCTAAGGAGGGTAGAGATGTCACTTTCCATTCCCAGAATACGTATTTTTAGAATACATGTACTGTTTAAATGTAAATATTTTATATTTATCATGTATTGCTCTGTATTTAAATCCCTTTAATTTTATGTTAATTAATTTTCTGCAATTTCATTTCTGCACTTTACTTTCTGCTTTTATACTCTGCTTTAGCTTTGCTATGGGTTCGGCTCAGATTGGTTTAATTATGTTGGTTCATCATGAACCGAAATAAACCCCCACCTACCACCACCCCTTCATTTAAGGCCCCAAACCCTTTCTCTCTCTTTATTACTCTTCTTCTTCCTCATAACTCTCCCACCAACCTAGAAGAGATAGGCAAGTGCCAACTTGCTTCTTGATGGATCTCCATTTTTATTGTTCCATTGTCCTCCTCTCAATATTCTAAGACACTTTAGTGCTTGGCATTTTCAATTTCTATGGCTAAATTCTTCTAGATCTAAGTTTATAGTATTTTTAGATTTTTTGGGTTTTGATCTATTTAACATTGTTATTTCCAAGTTTTGATGGTTCCATATTGTAGAGAATTTTGTTCTACCCTATTTTGACCTATGGAAGTCCAAATTTGGACTTACGGTGAAGGTTTTATGGAGCTTGGAAGCCAAGGGTTCCATGACCATCCTTCTCAGGTTTTCAGAGAAGATGGGTCTCTCATTCCTCAGCCGCATGGATTATTTATTTTCCAATCTCATTTCTCAGCCGCATGGATTATTTATTTCCCAATCTTATTTCACAGCCGCATGAGAATCTCATTTCTCAGCCGCATGGACTAATTATTTCCCAATCTCATTCCTCAGTCGCATGGATTATTTATTTTCTAATCTCATTTCTCAGCCGTATGGATTATTTATTTTCCAATCTCATTTCACAGCCGCATGAGAAACTCATTTCTCAGCCGCATGGATTAATTATTTTCCAATCTCATTCCTCAGCCGTATGGATTATTTATTTCCCAATCTTATTTTACAGCCGCATGAGAAACCCATTTCTCAGCCGCATGGATTAATTATTCTCCAATCTCATTCCTCAGCCGCATGGATTATTTATTTCCCAATCTTATTTCACAGCCGCACGAGAATCTCATTTCTCAGCCGCATGGATTAATTATTTCCCAATCTCATTTCTCAGACGCATGGATTAATTATTTCCCAATCTCATTCCTCAGCCGCATGGATTATTTATTTCCCAATCTCATTTCACAGCCGCATGAGAATCTCATTTCTCAGTCGCATGGATTAATTATTTCCCAATCTCATTTCTCAGCCGTATGGATTAATTATTTCCCAATCTCATTTCTCAGCCGCATGGATTATTTATTTCCCAACCACATTTTTCAGCCGCATGAGATTTTTATTTCCCAACCGCATGAGATGGATTTATTTCCCAAATTTGGCATTAATTAACATTGATTGTTATCTTGATTTATAATTGACATGCGTTCCTAGTTGGAACTAAGAGACTGGCTAGTCGTCTTATTGAATTGAATGGAATAAGACACGTTCATATCAACTATGAACTATTGAAATCGATTGACCAATCCCGAATATTGACATATAGATACATACAGGCTACAATTTATTTATTTATTTTACAAAGCAGCATCTGTACTTTATGGTCAAGACATGATTATTTCGTGATTAGTTTTGATTGTTGCATTACGCTATGTAAGACCTACAACATAACCGTACGGGTATCGTTGTAGAGTTGGGCATATCGTACTCTGTACGGAAGTACTCATTCTGAATGACCATGATCCACGACATGGGATTTCAATCAACATAGGGGCTATTAAGTTAAATAAAATAATGATTGCATGGAGAGAATGGATTCCCGAGTTCTTACATGGCAGCCCCCTTTGGGAATATTAAGTGCCCGACAGGCCGGCTGGTTCCCACAGATACTACAAATCTGTCACACGGGCAGGGAGCGGTATCTGCTTATAATATTTATTGTATATTATATATTGATGACGGGCGTCCCGCTGGGACTCGTATAATTCATGATTGGTGCAATTGATTGATTGGGTAGACTAGCCTTGCTCGTACATAGTAAGAATTGAGGAATCCTTATTGCATAAATTCCAAGATAACTTGGAACTCACAGTAGCAAGCCATAGTAGTTGCATGGCCATTTAAGTTGACTTGTTTGTGTACAGGACCTACTCTGTTAACTAACTGAGATGATCAGAGCATCAGGACATGACGGGCCAACTTCTGTCCTTGTTTGGTTGGGAGGTTGGTTCGAAGTGTCGTGATGTTACGTGAATCCTAGTAGCAAGCAGAGATCTATTATTATATTCGCTTATTCACTGGTTTAAATCCTCATATCGTGCTTTCTTGCGGTACTTGCTATTAGAGGTCTAACCTCTCTGGTTTTGCATGGCCAGATTTAGAGCCAGTCCCCGAGGACTCAGCTTACTTCCGCCTCCAAGATGGTCAATACTAGAGGAATGATCGCAGGAGGACTCGAGTGGGTTCCTTACTTCCCCGTTTATTTTGTTAATTACTTTATATTTTGCCGCTTGGCACCGACATGTTAGTCGGATAGTCTTGCATTTACTTTTACATAATTGTAATTAAGTCAGACTGCAGCTGATGACAATTGTGTATACGTTGCTATATCATCTGGCTATGTTTAGTAAAGCCAGATATCAAGAATATTTTGACTAAGCGTTTGGGATGCCTTACTGCTTTACCTTATATGTTCTCTATTACTGTTTCTTGATTGAATGATTGAGACAATAGATGTAAAGTGACCATAGCGAGACTTTCATGTAGTATGCACCCCTTGTCTTTTAGACAGTATTGATCGTATTATACGGGATTCATCTACCCGTAATACGTAGCTGGCTGAGTCATTCCCCCGCTCTCCAGTATTCTGGTTCTGGGGCGTGACAAGGTTTTAGTGGTGGCCCATGCAGGTCTGATTTCAGACTTGTGGGGTGTTTTAATTTATAGGATATCTCAATCACACATGTTCCCCCTTGATCTCATGATTCGTTACTCTCGACTCTAGCCTGACATTCCGGTATCCTTTGACTTCATTGATCTTTACTGTCCGATCGTTTGATTGTTCTTTTATCCCTTTTCTTAGGGGCACTTCGTCCGTATCTGCCAGGACTGGACAACAACAACAAGGGCAACACGGACAACCTGAGCAGGTTGGTCAGCAACAAGGGCCAGTACTACCCCAAGAGGCTATTCAAGAAGAAGTGATAGTGGAAGCAGCAGCTGGATCGCAGTATTCTACCAACAGTTCCACCTACCCCTGTGGAAGTAGACACACTAACCCTTCTGGAGATCATGAGAGGGATGATGGCTACTCAGTAACATCAGATGTTAGTCCAGCAGCGCATGCACGCTCAGTTATAAGAGCAGAACGTACTACTCAACTAAAGGTTGCAGACGGCATTGGAAAGAGGGGCGAGGCCAGATTCAGGAGCATCAGCCAAGTTTTGCAAGTACAACCCCCGTCGTTTCGAGGGCACGGAAGATGCTATCTCAGCAGATGCGTGGCTTAAGGATGTTGAGGCTATTCTGACAGCAGCTAAGGTACCGGCGGAAGAACGTGTGGCTCAAGTGAAGTTGTTACTTCAGGATCTCGCACGTGATTGGTGGAAATCAGAGGAAGTAGGCATCAGACGTCCTGTTGCTTGGGACGATTTTACTGCAAGGTTCAAGACGAAGTACTATGGAGTTGTGGCGCAGTTTGAGCTGCAACAGAAGTTTATCAACCTCAAGTAGGCCGACAAGACGGTAGATGCTTACGCAGCGGAGTTCTGCAGATTGAGTAGGTTCGCCCCAGAGATGGTAACAACGAAGAGCCAGAGGGCTATGAGGTTCCAGCAAGGGTTTCATCTTGAGCTCTTGCAATTGATAGAGGGGCACAATTACCAGAATTTTGATAAAGTATTGATGGCAACCCGAAGGCATGAGATCACCGTTCAGAGGATCACGGCAAGGACTGGAGGTCAGAAGAGATCCCATAGTCAGATTGAAGGAGGAGGGGGAGTAGCGCCCCGAACAACAGCATCATCCTCTGGCATTCGTATCCACGCTGTGGTACTGCGAGGACCAGCACCACCACCCAGGCAGCAGTAACAACAACAGAGGAAGAACCAGCAACCCCCAGCGGGCTACACTTATTACGGGAAGATAGGGCACACTAGAGATGTGTGTCGGACATTGAATGGACAGTATTTGATATGTGGGAATCCAGATCATCGGGTTACCACATGTCCCATGAATTCGAGGTCATGAGGACCAGGACAACAATTTCCTGCTCTGCCAGCACTAGGGGCAGGACAGTATCGAGGACCAGCGATGGCAGTAAGACCGTTGGCACAGCGCCCGTTCATGACACAGGCTCAGATGTTTCGGCAGCAGGGACCGCCGATGCAGCAGCACCAGCATAGACTACCCCAGCATCATCAAGGCAGGGGCTAGCAGCTGTACCAGGTTAGGCCGCAGCATGGAAACCAACAAGGAGGTCGAGGGCAGGCATTCACTCTGTCCTTGGAAGAGGCATTGGCATCAGGAGATGTTGTGGCAGGTAACATTCTCGTCGCCTCATATCCCGCAGTAGCATTGTTTGATTCGGGAGCATCGCACTCATTTATATCTGCATAATTTACAACACGGCTAGGAATGGAATTCGAGGCATTTCCAGGGAGGTTAAATATACTCACTGGTAATGGTCTCGTAGGAGTTAGTAGAGTTATTCTAGCATGTAGCGTTGTAGTTTGCAGGCATTCCTTACCCGCCCGGTTGATAGAATTTCCTGTTGGAAATTTCGACGTTATCTTAGGCATAGACTGGCTGAAAGACAGTCATGCGACAATAGATTATCGTAGAGGGAGTGTATCTTTTGATATTCCGGGCATGAAGCGGTTCACCTTAGTCAGATCTGTGGCAACTCAATAAGAGCAGGGAGTAGTGACAGCAATAGAAGAAGTTCAAGTTTCGAAGGTAGTTGAAGAGTTTCTGGACGTATTTTCTGAAGAACTTCCAGGTCTGCCACCAGTTAGAGATATTGAGTTCAGCATAGAATTGGCACCTGGAACTAAACCGATATCAGATCGAGTTTACAGAATGACGGATTCAGAGCAGGCCAAGGTATACCAGCACATAGAGGAACTGAAGGAGAAGAAGTTCATCCAAGCTAGCATATCACCATGGGCAGCACCAGTAGTACTTGTGGGGAAGAAGGATGGATCATCCAGATTGTGCATCGATTACAGGAAGCTTAACGCGGCAACAGTAAAGAACAAGTACCCACTACCCAGGATCGATGACTTGTTTGATCAGTTGAGCAGAGCTAGAGTTTTCTCCAAGATAGATCTTCGTTCAGGGTATCACCAAGTGAGGGTTCAAAAGGAGGACATTCCCAAGACAGCATTCAGGTCGAAGTATGGGCATTATAAATTCTTAGTAATGTCGTTTGGTTTGACCAATGCTCCAGCAATCTTTATGGATTTGATGAATCGCATCTTTATGCCGTACTTGGATCAATTTGTCGTTGTGTTTCTCGACGACATTCTTGTATACTCTGCTAGTGAAGAGGAGCATGAAGACCACCTCAGGAAAGTGTTACAGGTTCTGAGAGAGAACCAGTTGTATGCCAAGCTCAGCAAGTATGAGTTCTGGACGAATCATATTTCATTTTTGGGTCATATCATATCAGGAGCTGGAGTAGCAGTGGATCCCAAGAAGGTAGAAACAGTAGAGAGTTGGCCAGTACCCATGACCGTAGATGATGTACAGAGTTTCTTGGGATTGGAAGGATATTACAGAAGGTTCGTATCAGACTTTGCAAGGCTTTCAGCACCCATGACCCGCTTGACACGGAAGGATGTACCATTCGTCTGGTCGGCAGAATGCTAGGCATCATTTGAGAATCTGAAGCAGAAGTTGATATCAGCGCCTATTCTTACATTGCCAGTTGGACCCGGAGGTTTTTACAGTATATTGTGATGCGTCAGGAAAAGGACTTGGATGTGTCCTTATGCAGCATGGAAAGGTGATAGCATGAGCATCTAGGCAGCTCCGAGACCACGAGAAGAATTATCCAACTCATGACTTAGAGTTGGCAGCAGTAGTATTTGCTTTGAAGCTATGGAGGCATTACTTATATGGTGATCGAGTAGACATGTACACAGACCATAAAAGTCTGAAGTACATCTTTACTCAGAAGGAGCTGAACATGAGGCAGAGAAGATGGTTAAAGCTGATCAAGGATTATGACGTGGAGCTTCAGTATCATCTAGGCAAGGCTAATGTGGTAGCAGATGCTCTCAGCAGGAGAGACGGCGCATTTATGTTAACAACACAGAGGCATATCTTAGAAGACCTTCAGGAAATAGGCATCGAGGTTGTACTTCCTTGTGATGTAGGAGTTCTGGCGAGTCTACAAGTTCAATCCGACTTGGTAGACAAGATCAAGGCAGCTCAGGCACAGGACCCAAGGATTCAAAAGCTTAGGGCAGAATGTGAGTCAGGACTCAGAAAGGAGATACAAATCCATGAGGATGGTACACTTAGGTTTGGATCGCGTCTATGTGTGCCTAGCGGAGATATCAGACAGGAGGTTATGGCAGAAGCTCACAGCTCTCAGTATTCCATACACCCTAGAGGGATCAAGATGTACCAAGATATCAAGCAGCACTTCTGGTAAAACGGGATGAAGAGGGAGATAGCTAGATTTGTTTCCCGTTGCTTGGTATGTCAGTAAGTAAAGGCAGAACAGCAGAGGCCAGCTAGGTTATTACAACCGCTTCCTATCCCATAATGGAAGTGGGAACATATTACAATGGACTTTGTGACCGGTTTATCGAGATCACCAAGTGGTAAAAATGCTATTTGGGTGATAGTAGATCGGCTTACAAAGGTGGCGCACTTTCTTCCTTTCAGAGTAGGATAATCTAGAGAAAGGTTGGCAGAATTGTATATGCAACAGATAGTCAGGCAGCATGGAGTCCCTATCAGTATTGTGTCAGACAGAGATACCCGTTTTATATCATATTTTTGGAAAAGCTTACATCATAGCCTGGGTACCAAGTTAAGATTTAGCACGGCTTACCATCCCCAGACAGACGGGCAATCAAAAAGAACAATTCAGACTTTGGAAGACATGTTGCGAGCTTGCACTCTGGATTTTGGAGGATCTTGGAAAAGCCACATGCACTTAGTTGAGTTCTCATACAACAACAGTTATCAAGCCAGTATCCAGATGGCGCCATTTGAAACACTATATAGTAAGAAGTGTAGGTCGCCACTAGCATGGGATGATATCGGAGAGAGGAAGATGCTAGGTCCAGAAATGATTGTCCAGACTGTTGAAGTGGTTAAGGGAATTAGAGAGCGACTTCGAGTTGCACAGGATCGACATCGTCATTGGGCGGACCAGCATCGTAGTCCACTAGAGTTTTCTGTTGGGGACCACGTGTTCTTGCGGATCTCACCTACCCGTGGGATCATTAGGTTTGGCGTTCGCAGAAAGTTGAGTCCGCGGTACGTAGGCCCATTTGTTATTCTTGATAGGATAGGCGATGTTGCTTATCGTTTATCCCTTCCACCTTCGTTACGAGAGGCGTATGACGTATTTCATGTATCTCAGTTGCGAAGGTATGTATCGGACCCAAGCCATATCCTTGATCATTCTGAGCTGGTTGTTGGTACCAATCTGTCTTACGAGGAACAGCCTGTATCTATTTTGGACCGAAGAGAGAAGATACTCAAGAATCGAACAATTAGCCTTGTCCGGGTTGCTTGGGGTCATCACACTTTAGGGGAGTCAACGTGGAAACGTGAGAATGATATCCGATCACGGTATCCGCACCTGTTTGACTCACAAGGTATATCTTTTTCTGTATACCTTGATTGTCTTAACTCCTCATGCTTGCCACCTTACGAGTAGAATTACTTGGTGTCGTCGATAGTTAAACATAGATATGTTACTTGCTATTGACATTGTAGAATGATTGCTTACTTAAATTGCTTATACCTGGAGTAGTTCAGCTCTGATGTTTCTATTCTGCTTGGATTTAAAATTCCGAGGACGAAATTTTTCTAAGGAGGGTAGAGATGTCACCTTCCATTCCCAGAATACGTATTTTTAGAATGCATGTACTACTTAAATGTAAATATTTTATATTTATCATGTATTGCTATGTATTTAAATCCCTTTAATTTCATGTTAATTAATTTCTTGCAATTTTATTTCTGTAATTTACTTTCTGCTTTTAACTCTGTTTTAGCTTTGCTATGGGTTCGGCTCAGATTGGTTTAATTATGTTGGTTCATCATGAACCGAAATAAACCTCCACCTACCACCACCTCTTCATTTAAGGCCCCAAACCCTTTCTCTCTCTTTATTACTCTTCTTCTTCCTCATAACACTTCCACCAACCTAGAAGAGATAGGCAAATGCCAACTTGCTTCTTGATGGATCTCCATTTTTGTTGTTCTATTGTCTTCCTCTCAATATTCTAAGACACTTTAGTGCTTGGCATTTTCAATTTCTATGGCTAAATTCTTCTCGATCTAAGTTTATAGTATTTTTAGATTTCTTGTGTTTTGATCTATTTAACATTGTTATTTTTAGGTTTTGATGGTTCCATGTTGTAGAGGATTTCGTTCTACCCTATTTTGACCTATGGAAGTCCAAATTTGGACTTACGGTGAAGGTTTTATGGAGCTTGGAAGCCAAGGGTTCCATGACCATCCTTCTCAGGTTTTCTGAGAAGATGGGTCTCTCATTCCTCAGCCGCATGGATTATTTATTTTCCAATCTCATTTCTCAGCCGCATGGATTATTTATTTCCCAATCTCATTTCACAGCTGCATGAGAATCTCATTTCTCAGCCGCATGGACTAATTATTTCCCAATCTCATTCCTCAGTCGCATGGATTATTTATTTTCCAATCTCATTTCTCAGTCGCATGGATTATTTATTTTCCAATCTCATTTCACAGCCGCATGAGAAACTCATTTCTCAGCCGCATAGATTAATTATTTTCCAATCTCATTCCTCAGCCGCATGGATTATTTATTTTCTAATCTCATTTTACAGCCGCATGAGAAACTCATTTCTCAGCCGCATGGATTAATTATTTCCCAATCTCATTTCTCAGCCGCATGGATTATTTATTTCCCAATCTCATTTCACAGCCGCATGAGAATCTCATTTCTCAGTCGCATGGATTAATTATTTTCCAATCTCATTTCTCAGCCGCATGGATTAATTATTTCCCAATCTCATTCCTCAGCCGCATGGATTATTTATTTTCCAATCTTATTTCACAGCCGCATGAGAATCTCATTTCACAGCTGCATGAGAATCTCATTTCTCAGCCGCATGGATTAATTATTTTCAAATCTCATTTCTCAGCCGCATGGATTAATTATTTCCCAATCTTATTTCTCAGCTGCATGGATTAATTATTTCCCAACCACATTTCTCAGCCGCATGAGATTTTTATTTCCCAACCGCATGAGATGGATTTATTTCCCGAATTTGGTATTAATTAACATTGATTGTTTTCTTGATTTATAATTGACTTGCGTTCCTAGTTGGAACTAAGAGACTGGCTAGTTGTCTTATTGAATTGAATGGAATAAGACACGTTCATATCAACTATGAACTATTGAAATCGATTGGTCAATCCCGAATATTGACATATAGATACATGCAGGCTACAATTTATTTATTTATTTTACAAAGCAGCATGTGTACTTTATGGTCAAGGTATGATTATTTCATGGTTAGTTTTGATTGTTGTATTACGCTATGTAAGACCTACAACATAACCGTACGGGTATCGTTGTGGAGTTGGACATATCGTACTCTGTACGGAAGTACTCATTCTGAATGACCATGATCCACGACATGGGATTTCAATCAACATAGGGGCTATTAAGTTAAATAAAATAATGATTGCATGGAGAGAATGGATTCCCGAGTTCTTACATGGCAGCCCTCTTTGGGACTATTAAGTGCCCGACAGGCCGGCTGGTTCCCACAGATACTGTAAATCTGCCACACGGGCAGGGAGCGGTATCTGCTTATAATATTTATTGTATATTGTATATTGATGACGGACGTCCTGCTGGGACTCATCTAATTCATGATTGGCGCAATTGATTGATTGGGTAGACTAGCCTTGCTCGTACATAGTAAGAATTGAGGAATCTTTATTGCATAAATTCTAAGATAACTTGGAACTCACAGTAGCAAGCCGTAGTAGTTGCATGGCAGTTTAAGTTGACTTGTTTGTGTACTGGACCTACTCCGTTAACTAACTGAGATGATCAGAGCATCAGGACATGACGGGCCAACTTCTGTCCTTGTTTGGTTGGGAGGTTGGTTCGAAGTGTCGTGATGTTACGTGAATCCCAGTAGCAAGCAGAGATCTATTATTATATTCGCTTATTCACTGGTTTAAATCCTCATATCGTGCTTCCTTGCGGTACTTGCTATTAGAGGTCTAACCTCTCTTGTTTTGCATGGCCAGATTTAGAGCCAGTCCCCGAGGACTCAGCTTACTTCCACCTCCAAGATGGTCAATACTAGAGGAATGATCGCAGGAGGACTCGAGTGGGTTCCTTACTTCCCCGCTCGTTTTGTTAATTACTTTATATTTTGCTGCTTGGCACCGACATGTTAGTCGGATAGTCTTGCATTTACTTTTACATAATTGTAATTAAGTTAGACTGCAGCTGATGACAATTGTGTATACGTTGCTATATCATCTGGCTATGTTTAGTAAAGCCAGATATCAAGAACATTTTGACTAAGCGTTTAGGACGCCTTACTGATTTACCTTATATGTTCTCTATTACTGTTTCTTGTTTGAATGATTGAGACAATAGATGTGAAGTGACCATAGCGAGACTTTCATGTAGTATGCACCCCCTTATCTTTTAGACAGCATTGATCGTATTATACGGTATTCAGCTACCCGTAATACGTAGCTGGCTGAGTCATTCCCCCGTTCTCCAGTATTCTGGTTCTGGGGCGTGACAAAGGACGTGGCCAGGTATGTTGCTAGATGTTTAATTTGTCAACAAAGTGAAGGCTAGCAGACAGAGACCCGCAGGACTTCTAAAGCCACTGGACATTCTAGAGTGGAAGTGGGAGCACATCACAATGGACTTCGTGTCAGGACTTCCCCGTTCCTAAGGAAGGAAGGACGCCATTTGGGTTATCGTGGACCGACTGACGAAGTCAGCTCACTTTATCCCCTTCAAGGTTGGTCTATCCACCGAGAAGTTGGCAGCACTATACATGCGGCATATCTACCGGATTCATGGAGTTTCGGTAAATATTGTGTCTGACAGAGATACTAGATTTACCTCTCACTTTGTATGACAACTTGGGAACACTACTGAAGTTCAGCACCGCCTACCATCCCCAAACTGACGGGCAATCAGAGAGAACAATACAGACTCTAGAAGACATGCTAAGATCCTGCGTCTTGGAATTTGGAGGGTCTTGGGAAGACCATTTGCACTTGGTAGAATTCTCCTACAACAACAGTTACCAAACTAGTATCGGTATGACACCATTCGAGGCACTCTAAGGACGTCGTTGCCGCACTCCACTTGTTTGGGACGACGTCGGAGAACGAGTATTGCTTGGACCTGAGATGGTGACCGATGCAGCAGAGAAGGTGAGAATGATCAGAGACAAGCTCAGGATTGCTTGGACAGACAAAAGCATTGGGCCGATAGCAGCCGACGACCTTTGGAGTTGAAGAAGGCGACAGTATGTTTGTGAAGATCTCTCCGACCAGAGGAACCATCCGTTTCGTCAGAGCAGGAAAGTTAAGCCCCAGGTATATTGGCCCTGTTGAAGTACTCAGCAGGATTGGAGAAGTAGCTTATCGGGTTGCTCTACCCCAAGTCTAGAAGGCGGCCACAACGCCTTCTACGTATCACAGCTCAGACGCTACATCCCGGATCCGAGTCACATTTTGGATAATTCAGAGCTGAAGATTGGACTCAACCTTTCAGTGCCAGAGAAACCAGTTGCAAGCGTAGTCAGAGGTGAGAAGAAGATCAGAATTTGAGCCATCACATAAACTCCTGTTTCTTATCTTTTCGTTGTAAACTTGACTGATGCTGCTAAGTTAGCCTAGTTTTGCAAGCTATCTCTTTATCAAGCTTGATCATGATAGTATTTTATTGGGTGCACCCACTAATATCTTGTCTAATCAGGACCGGTGCATGATGGTCTGATCAACCTCGTGTACTTTGGTTTGCCTTTGTATTTTTTTTGCATGGATGATATCATAAATGAAACTTGTCCCTAAATCGTCTCATCCACGACTGCCTTGGAAATTTTTATTGTTAGACCTGAGTTACGGGTGCAGTACCCGTACTTGTTTGAGACTTAAGGTAACCCCTAACCCTGCCTTTAATTTCGAGGACGAAATTTTCTAAGGAGGGAAGGTTGTGAAACCCGTATCCTGCATTAATTAGATTAATATTATTTCTGTTAATTATTAAATTTTTCTTTGTCTCAATGGATATAAATATTTGTTAAACTAGAATAATATCATATTTAGTATTATTATTAGTAGTTCGAAACTATTTTCAAAAAATAATAATCTGGTTTTTGATTGCTGACCTGACCCGAGCCGGGACCAGTTCGACCCGCACCCGGACCCCGATTTCCTAACCCAATCTCTTCCTCTAAATTTCTGTTTTTAGGTTTAATTTCTATTAATTATTCTCTTTTTTTTAAAAAAAACTTTTAAGCCTATGGCCTGGTCCCCCATGACCAGGCCTCATCCACACTTTTCTAGCACGGACTGCTCTCCTCTACACATAGGAAAACCCCTCCACGTTTTAAACCTACTCCTCTCAACTTCTCCTTCACAACTTTCCTTATATTTTTCCCTCTCTCTCACTCTTTCCCCATTCCCCATTTCCTCTCCAGGAAGTTTTTCCCCACTCCCTTCTTTCACTCCCCTCCAGAGCAAACCCTTCCCGTCGAGCTCCCGGCCGACCCGAGCATCGAGCTCCCCGCGACCTCCCCCGTGCGAGGCCCGAGCGCCGCCCTAGCGGTCAGCCACCGTCACCCGACGCCCCTGCTGACCCGCGACCCGCCGTCTCCGGCCGCGCGCCTCCCGGCCTCCCGCGCGCCCCGCCAGCCGCCGACGCCGCGCCCCCAGCGCCGGACCCCGCCCCGCGGCGCCCTTTGGCCCTTTCCGGCCGCCCCGCGCACGTTTTCCAGCGTAGCCCCGCTCCCCGCAGCCGACTCCCGGCTACTCGCGCACCCCGGACCCCGATCCAGCCCCGCCCCGACGTCTCCCACGGCCAGATCCGTCTCCAGCAGCCGATGCCGCCCCCGGCAGCCCTGATCTGCGCTCGCGTAGCCCGTCCCGAGTGGACAGCACCTGCTTGTGCTATCGGCATGGATCTATTCTGTGTTCAAGTTCGTTCTGTGGAATCGCGCGTCCCGAGTCCGAGGCAACCCTTCGGATTCTGTCGTTTTGGGTAATCCCTGGTTAATCATAGTAGTTCGTCCCTTCCCGTGTCAATGATGAGTTGGTCCACGAATTTCCTTTGGAAAATTTGATTTTTGGGTTAACGTTGTTTCCGGGATTTTTCGAGAAATCTTCGGAAAAGCCCCTGTTTGTTGGCTTTGTGTTTTTCGAAACGTTCGGAAATGGATTTCTGGATAATTTGGTTTTCGAATCTTTCCGATTTTGTGCTGTGATGTTTTAGGGTTGGTTCCGGATTCCCGAATTCATTTCGGGTCGTTCCGAATTAATATTGAGAATGATTGTGGTTTTTCTATATATATATATATATATTTTGGGATTTCCTGGTTTGGGATTTGCAGGAAAATATTGGCACACTTTCCCAGTTTTTGGGTTGACCAAAAATAGAGGAAATGCTGCCGGATTTTCCATGAAATTTAATGGTATTTTCTAAAATAATTTTAAAATGGTTTTCAGAAAATATTATTATTTTGGATTTTTGGGCGACGACCGTATTGGTCAATGGGCCCCGGCTATGTGCAAACGAAACCGGCTTCGCCCGGACGTGGAGGCATTAGCCTATATGACGATTGGACCATATCTGAGACTCATTTATTTTTATTATTTATTTTATTCATAATTAAATTGTATGAATGTTTTAGAACTAACAACTGTTTCGTCTTATTTCAATTTTTGTAAATAAAATTGTAATGGGCATAAGCCCAGCTGGTCTTTTGGCTCTGTGACCTGTAATTGTGTAGCGTAGGTTTTCTGTTGTTTTCTGGTTTTGCGAGTTATTTTAGCGTACGCGTAAATCAAATAGATGATTATTTTGATATAGAAAATTAATAAAGTTTTCTCACATTAAAATTTACAAGTTTTAATATTTAACAACGGTCATGTTTTTCTCATTAAAATAAGAAATTTAGTTTTATATGTATAAATACGAAAATACAAAGTTTTAATCAATTAAATTGGAAACTACGAGTTTTTTTAAAATACAAGTTGAAATGATCTTTTCCTCGTTATTAATTACAACGCACCGATAATCGTGTTTTTGTTCGTGGTTAATAAATAAAGATTAAAATTGATTAGGACACAATTAGAGATTTCAACTAGCATAGTTAGCTTGGTAACCCTGGATTCTGAGTCGAACTTCTCGAATGTAGGATTTCGAGGACGAGTCTAAATCCCATCTCGAAGTCTTCATCCCTTCAGTCCAGTCCATTTGAGACAAGTACATTTTGTGTTAGTTTACAGTTATTTAATAATCGCTTTACTGCAAGTTTAAACCACGATGCAACACGGAAGTCTCCCTGAGAGCACTGACTGTAACTACTGTAACTGTTTGGGGACTTGGTGTAAAATCCCTAAATTTTTACTATATTTTTTATATATATTAAATTTGGTACTGATTTAAAAATTTTGTATTGTACGTCGCATAGTCGTATTGTACGTCGCGCACGAAATTTTATTTTTCGTAGTTGATCGTCAAGCGCGAATATGTGCGAGCGTACATATTTTAGAAAAATATTTTTTCTATTTTATTATACACTTTTAAAATATTATATAATTATTATTCTTGCTATAAAAAACCTTTTTATTTTTAGCTATTATTAATCATAAATAATATTTCATTGTATACTAGGAAAAGCATAATCATGTATGCATTATTCGTGCATACATATATTTCATAATTATTTATTAGTCTATTTTAAATAAAAATATAATTTTCGAGATTTATTAATAAATATTTTATTATTTAAAAAGATATTTAAAAATATTTATTATTTTCGAAATTATTATTATTGGTATTTTAAAAAATATATTTGGAAGTTAAGGTTGTAGTGCCCCGACCCGCAAGATGCCTTATGATGGATGGTTGGTTCGATGAAGCCTTATTGGACTTGGGATTATGCGAAGGATCGCTTGGAAGGCTATGCGATCGTGGCGAAAATCGTCCTATGAAGTGAGTAGTGTTGAACCCTTCAAAGATCCTTTAGCTTCACGCTTAAAATAAGGATGAGTATGCTATGTTTCTAGTTGAGTTTGTTCAATAACACCTTGCATGGAATTCGAAAAGATAATGAAAGATAATAATCACATGAACGTAAACTGTTGTGGCTAAATGAATTGTATGCTTGTACGCTGTTGCGATGAATTATATGACAGGTGAAGGCAAAGTCCCAAATACTTGGACAGTGAGTATATCGAGCTTTGGCTCAATGAATAGATGGCAAAACAGATGTTAAGACCCAAGAACTGGGCAGTGAGTATGCTTAATTTGCATTCGAATGAATGTATGCTAAACATATGCTAAGTCCCAAGATTGGGCGGTAAGTACATTGAGTTGGTTGGAAAGATATGGCAAAAGAGATTGAAAAACAACATTCTATTATCCTGTGCCGATGTAGAATGTTGGTTTCACTAAGACCCTGGATGGGCAGATGATAATGTGAGCATTGGCTCAAGGCAAGATGGCTAGATGGCAAGATGGATGAGAATGATGGTTTTGCTTAGTTTTCCTTATCATGCATTATATGTTTTCTTCTTAGATAAGTTGCATATAGTTGCATGGTCATGGACAACTTGTCGACAAGATTTCGTTCCTCGAACGGTATTCCTGGGCCATGGAACCCGGTTCGTCCTAGGGGGAACAAGGATGGTGTCGATGTACTGACATCGGGATTGCAGGACTTGCAGTGGGGGCTTGCTACCGCCCACTGAAAGGACGCTGAAATCCTATGGTGCTGAAGTAGTAGCACGGTGTTTCGGAAACCTCCCATGGATTCGCACCCCATTTGGAGTTAGCCGTTCACCAGAAGATGATCCAAGATGGCGTGTCGCCAGTGACCTTCATATAGATAGGTCAGGTGCTAATGATGTCTTATGCAGGCAGAGTAAGTTATTACTCAAATACAGGAAAGGATGTCGGCTGTTGGTAAGAATCACCTGAACGGTGATATTCATATTGAATCATGATATTGTTCCTAACAATGTCTTGTGCAGGCAGAGTAAGTATTATAAATATACAGGGATGGCTACACGACCGTGGGTAAGAATCACCAAAGGGTGATAACTGTATGCTTTAAAATTATGTTGGCTATGAGATTTGCATGCTTTACTTCTTGTCGGCTATAACATGAAATTGACCCTAAGGCAACGAGAAAGACCACTGTTAATAATGTGCTATAACATGATTACTTAGTGTTGTCTTCTTAGGTGAGTTGGGCCAGCACCGCTCGCCAGTACATTGATGATGTACTGACCCACGTTGTGGGCAATATTACAGGTGTTTGCTTGGGGGAAATCCTGTGAATCAGTGCTTGGCATCAATGAATCGGATGGGTGTGCAGAAGCTCTTCTTTCAAGATGATGTCTTCTGCTATACGGGACATAATGTATGGAACAGTGGAACTCAGATGTACCAGTGAGATTGTAGCCTAATTGGCAAGTTCATTGTAAAGAAGTCGGTATATTCAGTTGTAGCCTGAAGGACAAGTATATACATTCAGTTGGCTATTTAAGAGTCTTGTAATCAGTTGTAAACTCTGTATTCCGCTGCAAGTCTTGTAATCCATCTTGATTATCAATAATAAGATACATTCTTCAATGTCTTGTGTGACTTTAATTTATCTGCTTGGTTTCGCTGCGTTGTCGATATTTTCTGAGAATTACCAGGAACTGTAATGGTTTGCCTTGTACAAGTGCAATCTAGACTTGTACGGCATCACGCCCAGTGGCTAGTTTTCGATCCTTCGGGATCGGGGCGTGACATAATGGTATCAAAGCACGGCTTTACGTCCTTGGATTCCTATTCGATTTGTTTCGAATCAATGTTGCTACTAAGATGATTCTAAGCTGCTTCCGCGATGATTCAAAGATTGCTTCCGCGATTATTCAAAGTTGCTTCCGCGGTGAATCAAAGTTGCTTCTGCGAATACTCAAAGTTGCTTCCGCGATGAAATCAAAGTTGCCTCTATGATGATTCATAGTGCTTCTGCGATTGTTCTGTAGTGCTTCCAAACTATTCTAAGTTGTTCCCTTGACTGAAAGTTCGTTGATCATTCTAACCTCTCACTGGGTGTTCCATACAATAAGTCTAAATATGTGGGCTGTGATATGTGTGCTTTGTTGAATTTCTAAAAGATACCAAAAAGATTAACAATGATGCGATGCTATAATAAGTTTGTGATGTATGCTGGATGTCGTGTGTGTGGGATTCTTTAAGTCGATTGTTATACAGCAATCGACCGTGGGTGATGGCTTGGTATGTTGGAACAGAATGTGTATGGATTTCAGTGAATGGGAATCGACAGAATCTTGAGTCGATATTTGTGGTCAGCATAACCACTGCGGGATGGATTGTCCATATTGGATGATGGTTTGATGCGAGGGAATATTGTGTCGGAATGGCTTGAGCTCTGAGTGGTATATTGCATATACCCTCGTCGTGATAAGATGTCCCTTGACCCTTGATATGTTTATGATTTTGTGTTTGGTTTACCTATAAGGTATTGGGTGGTATCGAATCGTAGTTGAGCTTACGATTGATACATGTCGGCTAGGTGTGTCCCCTAATTGTTAAGTTGGATGACCCATTGTGAGATTTTGATGTGTTCAGATGAACCATCGCTAGACCTTGTCGGTTAGCATTAAGTTGGGTAATAAGAGAATTGAGAATATGTAATGATGCCTTGGTTGGGAAGGAAACAAATTTTATATTCAGGCGAGTACTTGAATCAGTTGGGTAAAATAAGGATTGTAGGCTTGGTAATGATGGTGTAATGTTGCTATCGAAAGATTTTACGAGAACAACTATGGATCGAATATCGAATGCTGTTGGAATTGAATGAAATAAATTGCATGTTGGATATCGACAGAATTGATGGTGATGTTAGACGCTTATCAGGATGTTGCGAATGATTTAAGAAGATGCAAAGAGTTGCATCGACGACCGAAAAAAAAAGTAGAAAAATGGGCTTGAGGAATAGATGATCTTAGCATGATGTGCAGTTGGGCTTGAGAGAAATTGATGTGTCCCGAATTAACAAAGTTATGACCCTTGGCTATTTTGAGGCATAGAGAATGGGTACTTGTCCCTTGATGCATGAAAGGGTAGATGTCCCTTATGAGAGTCGAATGGCTGGGATACAAATAAGTATCGAGGTGTAGCGATATGTAATAGACCCTGTCAAATGATGATGTTGTCGCATGGATAACAAGTTTGGTGGAATATAGAATTGTGGGATTATGACTTAGCTAATTAAGTTATGTCATATGCAATTGGATGATCAAAGTAAGAATGCTTGATGATTGGTGCTATAGAGATTGGATCGATGCATGAATAATAAATCTTCTTATAAAATCATAAGGTGATGATGCAAAACGAATGTTGATGGTTAACGTGAATTGCTAATAGATGACCGTGTTGGTGCTAGAAAATTTATAAATGATGCCTCGTAAGAAATATGATTGTGTAGTTGCCTTATTTTGTTGGATAAGAGAGTACAGACCGTATCGATGATCTAAAAATGTGGGAAACGAATATGTCACAAAGAGACCGTAGGAAAGAGATCATAAGTGATAAACTATTGAGATAGCAATGTCGGATGATGACTCGAAATAGTTGACCCGATTGAATAGACAATTTGAGTACGATATGAGGATACAAGTTGGATCGAACAGATGCTATGTCTATGCAAATAGAAATTGAAAGTTGAATATTCTATTGAGGAGTTTTATATGATAGCTTCGAGATTGACCCATAGAATTGTGGGATAGAATTGTTGGATAGAATTGTCGGATAGATTTGGTCGGTTGCGGGTAAGTCTAGAATGAGACTTCGTTGGGTATGACTCGAGTATGAGTACGGGTAGAAAGACTTGACCCTAGAATGTTGGTTGGTTGCCTAGATTGTCGGTTGGTTGCCTAGATTGTTGGCTAGTTGCCTAGATTGTCGGTTGGTTGCCTAGAGTGTCGGTTGGTTGCCTAGAATGTTTGTTGGTTGCTTAAGTTTCAGATTTGGTTGGCTATGTTCTTCAATTGTCCGTGTTGGGAATAAGTTCATAAGATTGGGGTGGTGTTCCATGTCCCTAAGTTGGTCAGACCATAGAGATTACCCCTATGATGAGAACTGGTTACCTCTAAGATAAGATATAAATATGTCCCTGATAGCTACTCATCTCATATGGGTTAGCTGAATGTCTGGTTTAGCTTAGATTAGCTGACCGTAGAGACTTGATTGTATGCTAAGTTGACTGTTGAAAAACCATAGGATGTCCCTATTAATGTTGCGTGAGTTTAGTCGGAATGAGTAAGATGTGTTGGAAGGTAGGCTTCGGGATGGAATGGATAATTGGGAAATTTTGATGTTTTAATGTTGGATGGAATGACGGATCATGTTGGTTTCGGAAATTGAGTTGCCTTGGTTGAAATATTGGAAATTGTTAGAACTGGTTGGATTGGTTGATTGATATTGAGCTGCAAAAATTGTTGGTAGTGCTTTGAGATAGTTGGAATAATTTCATTGACCGGATCAAGATTGAGGATAAGTGTAATGACGGAATTGGATAGTACATGTAGCCGAGATCGGCGAGATGCGAATGTGAATAAGAACGACCCTCAGGATTAATGTTGTTGGATATAAAAAGTTGCTTATACGAGAAAATGTTGGAATACAACGAGAAATATTACTAGAATGGAATGATGGTACAATTTGATGGATGGATCATGATTGGAAAATTTACAAGTTGCAACCAAAGTGTATGGATGCGAACGATGATGAGTACAAGATTTGACCGACAAGAATCGGGGTATCGAAATGAAATGTGGCAATAGGATTTATCAACTTTGGTGGCATGGATGACAATGAACTTGAAAGGAATACTTGATACGTCTAAGTCTGAATATTTTTGGAAATGTTGGATCGGTTGAGGAAAATTGCTCGAGTTGGAATTAGCAACATCTATTGCGTTATTGGTTGGTTGAGATATGGAATAAACAAAGTGGAATTATACGAGATGCTTGAAAAGAATTATTGATGTTCGAAAAGGAAGGTACACCGTAGCTCGTTCGTCTTCTCTATCGCTGAACTTGGCTGAAGTGCATGTATTTCGGGGACGCCTAAAATATGTGTATGATTCCAACTAAGTGATATGCTGAATTCAAACGAAGCCACGGAGAGGATTATCATGTGCTAAGGATTTGCATGAGTGTCGGAGGAAAGATCAAAGATAGTAAACTATGTTGAATTAATTGGGATGCTGCAACGAGACGGTGTATTACTTGAATCAATCGAGAGATTGCGGAGAAATATTAAATGGTGCAAGTTGATCGTTAAGAAGTTTCATGAAAAGTCGGTTGAAGTTTTGAGGATGAGTTTTGTTTTAAGTTTCGAGGACGAAACTTTTTCTGGGTGGTATATATTGTAGTGCCCCGACCCGCAAGATGCCTTATGATGGATGGTTGGTTCGATGAAGCCTTATTGGACTTGGGATTATGCGAAGGATCGCTTGGAAGGCTATGCGATCGTGGCGAAAATCGTCCTATGAAGTGAGTAGTGTTGAACCCTTCAAAGATCCTTTAGCTTCACGCTTAAAATAAGGATGAGTATGCTATGTTTCTAGTTGAGTTTGTTCAATAACACCTTGCATGGAATTCGAAAAGATAATGAAAGATAATAATCACATGAACGTAAACTGTTGTGGCTAAATGAATTGTATGCTTGTACGTTGTTGCGATGAATTATATGACAGGTGAAGGCAAAGTCCCAAATACTTGGGCAGTGAGTATATCGAGCTTTGGCTCAATGAATATATGGCAAAACAGATGTTAAGACCCAAGAACTGGGCAGTGAGTATGCTTAATTTGCATTCGAATGAATGTATGCTAAACATATGCTAAGTCCCAAGATTGGGCGGTAAGTACATTGAGTTGGTTAGAAAGATATGGCAAAAGAGATTGGAAAACAACATTCTATTATCCTGTGCCGATGTAGAATGTTGGTTTCACTAAGACCCTGGATGGGCAGATGATAATGTGAGCATTGGCTCAAGGCAAGATGGCTAGATGGCAAGATGGATGAGAATGATGGTTTTGCTTAGTTTTCCTTATCATGCATTATTTGTTTTCTTCTTAGATAAGTTGCATATAGTTGCATGGTCATGGACAACTTGTCGACAAGGTTTCGTTCCTCGAACGGTATTCCTGGGCCATGGAACCCGGTTCGTCCTAGGGGGAACAAGGATGGTGTCGATGTACTGACATCGGAATTGCAGGACTTGCAGTGGGGGCTTGCTACCGCCCACTGAAAGGACGCTGAAATCCCATGGTGCTGAAGTAGTAGCACGGTGTTTCGGAAACCTCCCATGGATTCGCACCCCATTTGGAGTTAGCCATTCACCAGAAGATGATCCAAGATGGCGTGTCGCCAGTGACCTTCATATAGATAGGTCATGTGCTAATGATGTCTTATGCAGGCAGAGTAAGTTATTACTCAAATACAGGAAAGGATGTCGGCTGTTGGTAAGAATCACCTGAACGGTGATATTCATATTGAATCATGATATTGTTCCTAACAATGTCTTGTGCAGGCAGAGTAAGTATTATAAATATACAGGGATGGCTACACGATCGTGGGTAAGAATCACCAAAGGGTGATAACTGCATGCTTTAAAATTATGTTGGCTATGAGATTTGCATGCTTTACTTCTTGTCGGCTATAACATAAAATTGACCCTAAGGCAACGAGAAAGACCACTGTTAATAATGTGCTATAACATGATTACTTAGTGTTGTCTTCTTAGGTGAGTTGGGCCAGCACCGCTCGCCAGTACATTGATGATGTACTGACCCACGTTGTGGGCAATATTACAGGTGTTTGCTTGGGGGAAATCCTGTGAATCAGTGCTTGGCATCGATGAATCGGATGGGTGTGTAGAAGCTCTTCTTTCAAGATGATGTCTTCTGCTATACGGGACATAATGTATGGAACAGTGGAACTCAGATGTACCAGTGAGATTGTAGCCTAATTGGCAAGTTCATTGTAAAGAAGTCGGTATATTCAGTTGTAGCCTGAAGGACAAGTATATACATTCAGTTGGCTATTTAAGAGTCTTGTAATCAGTTGTAAACTCTGTATTCCGCTGCAAGTCTTGTAATCCATCTTGATTATCAATAATAAGATACATTCTTCAATGTCTTGTGTGACTTTAATTTATCTGCTTGGTTTTGCTGCGTTGTCGATATTTTCTGAGAATTACCAGGAACTGTAATGGTTTGCCTTGTACAAGTGCAATCTAGACTTGTACGGCATCACGCCCAGTGGCTAGTTTTCGATCCTCCGGGATCGGGGCGTGACAAAGGTGGCCATTTAAATATTGATTTGATTTTTGGATTTATTTAAATAGTTAAATATTTGAAATTTATTTATCCCATTTGATTTTGAGCTAAAAATTTTAATAGATTTAAGTTGGATTTAATTGATTTGATTTTAAACTAAGAGAATTTGATTTGATTTAAATTAGATTTGGATTTGGATTTGGATTTGATTGCTTTTAAATTAAATTAGGAAATATCTAAATTGGGTTTAAAGGAATCTTAATTCTTATCTAATTGGGAATTCCCACATCCTATAAATAGGCAGGTACTCCTCCATATTATTTTCACCACAAATAATCTTTCAAACCATCCTTGTCAAAATTTCTCTCTCAATTTTCAAAGGTTGTAGCAACTTCAAATGACCATAACTTCCAACTCCGGACTCCTTTTGACCTCCAGTTTTTTTTGTTGGAATCGTATTGAGGTATATTTTTTGAATGTAAATTTTATTTTCATAAATTCGGAACTTAATTTTCTGGAAAATTTGTGGAGTGTCAGTGGTCCGAAATCTGACATGTTTTAGTGTTTTTGAGATTCTGGGAGAACCAGGAATCAGAATCACGATCCGTTTGAAGTTTCGGAATACTGAAAGAAAAATACACATCATATATTTTTCTTCCGTTTGAAGTTTTGGAATACTGACAGAAAAATACACATCATATATTTTTTCTAAAAAAATTTCAGAATATTTTATTTTTGGTTTTTATTTTAGAAGTTTGTCACATCGTCTGAATTCATCTTGTGTAGCCCTATGACTATTCTGTACCCAATGGGATTGTCGGTTTCACCAGCAAGGACCTCAGGCAAGACACCTTGCCATTTGCTGTTTATTTATTTTAGCTCATATTTTATGCATTATTTATTTTCTTTATGTAAAATAAACTGTAATACATGGCATAACCTGTTAGAACTTACTGTTCATTTATATTTCTTGCTATATATTATTTTTTTTACGCATTAAACCTAGATTTAAGGGACCACCTTGTGTGTTGCATTCATGGCCTTGACACGTTGTACCACGAAGTTGTGTGTCGCATGTAGAACACGGACGTGCGTGATTGGCTGGCCACCAGTACGTACAAGCCGTGCGATAGGAATAACCGCTAATAGAGGTTACATGCTTAGTTTGACTTAGCGGTTAATAGAGGATTTATGTTGTAGATATAACATAATAGACATTAGGCGAGAAGAACAGTTCCTTAATGTATGGGTCATATATGCACTGCCCAGATTGCCGGTTATCTCCAATGGAAGGTACGGTCCTGATAGCCGGTTATCTCCAGTGGGAGGTACGGTCCTGATAGCCGGTTATCTCCAGTGGAAGATACGGTCCTGATTCCTGATATTCCTGATCCGGTCCATACGTCAAAGGTTTGTTCTTATTGCATTCACTATAGTACGGTTAGGTACCCTATTGCAGGCATCCCTTATTTACTTGAGCAATATTTATTCAGTTTATATGGCATGATATTATGTGTCTTGTTACGTCCCTCTGAGGACCTGGTTATCTCTCCAGGTGTGTGTTTCTGTGAATTTGCAGGTGTTCTAGCCAAGTTCGTGATCTTCTCCATTCTTTCGAAGATGATTGCGCTTGGTTCGTCTCGTTATTTTATCGATCACTTCTTGTATTGAGATAGTTGGTAGTGGATTTTGTCTCCGCCCAACGATTGTATACATGACAAATTCAAAGTTGCTCTTATATTATTTATTTATCTAGTGGATGAGATTTAGTTATTCTAGATTTACTGCATTTTACAGCTTATGTATTCATACGAGGTTTTCATATATTGGAGTATACTTCGTATGTATGCAGCTGGCATGGATACGTACCTAGTCCTAAGTATTTTGGGACTGGGGCGTTACATGTTTTTGTGGTGGCCCATGCAGGTCGAATTTGTTACTTCGGTTACGTAATTGTACCGATGTGAGCCTGCAACATAGGATTCGAATGTAGGAATCTCATCCATACAGCTTGACCTCTTCCCTTGGCTTCAAATTTCGAACTCTCGTTCGACTTCCTTGAATTGCATTTTGCTTGATTCCTTTCTACCGTTGATTCTTATTTTCGTGCTTAGTGTCAACTAGGAAGATGACTACACTAGTATATGCTCATAGGTCAAACACATGGCTAGAATGGTTATATTGGCAATTGGAATACATTTAAGACTCTAATTGAGTTAGTAAGGTTTTTTTTTAAAGTGTAATTTAATGATTAGTAATTTGTAAAGTATGATATTACCACGATAAGTTTTAATCTTGAGATTTCTAGTTAGTAAACACCTTAGGATTGATGCTACAGGAAAAAAAAGGCTAGAATCTTTATACCCTTGATTTAAGAAATTGATTGGCTTTTGAGTTTTGATATTTATGAATTATGGGGTTATAGCTATACATCTTTGAACAAATATAAAATTTATTTGATTTTCGAGCTTTGATATTTATGATTTATTGGATTATAGTTATACACCTTTGAACAGTTATAAATTTGGTTTGAAAATGATCTTAGCTTTTAAAAATGGTCATAGGAATTATTTAAACGGAGTTGTACAACTTGCGGTTTTCGTGTTTATAAAATTTTAAATTTTAAGGGGAAGTAATGACGGTAAATTTTGGTTTAAAATATTTAAAAGTTATGAAAACGATTTTTTAGAAATTTCTTTATTTTAAATTGTGTCCTATGATTGAGGATTTACAAATCTATTTAGATTTTTGGTAAAAAAAAAATTTGACTGATAAGATTATTTAAAAATTTAGTTTAATGTGGAATTACTAATATTAATTTTTTTTGAAGAATTTCGAAGGATGTGATGGAAAGTTATTTTTATTGATTAAAGAACCATTTAGAAGTTGTGATTTTGTTGGAATAACTTAGCATGAATAGAAGTTAAAATTGATGAGAGCATTGAGCATAATTTTTTAGATTGCTTTTAATATGCTAAGAGTTTTATTATAAATTAATTGAAAATTTTAGAGTGTTAAATTTTTGATTGATTGTGAAATTTTTATGCATTCGTAAATTATGAACTCTTGAGTTAAATAGTTGAATTTAAACGTTAATTTTGGAAAAGGTTAGTAGTAACGTGATAAAATTTTGCTTTGAGATTTATGAGAGTGATTTAAATTTTTTATGATAAATTTGAACGGCTTGGAGTAAATACAAATTTTGATGGTATATTTTTGAAAATAATTTTTGAAACTTTTGGAGGAAACTTGAGTTAAAATATTAATGATAGGCCACAAAGGTAGCCCTAATGAGTTAGAAGTATTCAACACTAATTGCCATATCACTCATGACCATGATAGTAGTATATACACAAGTGTTGTTAGTCATCTACCCAGCTATGTGACTGTATTTTCACCTCGACTTACTCGACCTTCCTTCAATTCTAGATCTTTTAATTGCGACCTTCTAACCCATTTGCAATTTGAATAATGAGTTAATGGTTCCTTAATTGTATTCATCTAGGAGACTATCTTCTCTCCGGAATTGTGTTTCTAAATTATTTTAATGGATTCTTTAATTAATTTTATTTCACGCTTTAACTTGATCTTCTTTATTTTGTGCATTAATTATCACCTCGTGAACTCCCACTTTCTATTTTTGATCTTCTGGCGTCCCCTATCGTGACTTGTATATTTGGAGTACAACACTACACTTTTCCTTCCAACAAATTTCATATGTAAGACCTAGACAAGTCCACCTTCATGTAGATGTATTATGTCCCACTAAAACACGTCTCCTTGTACACTATTTTTATGATAGGACCTTCTGGTCAAAATGACCAAACTATAACCTCTACCATGACACCCAAATACTTTCCGACTTCAATTAAGAGATCCAACCTTGACTCAATCCCTTAACCCGATAGGTAAATTTTGTTCTACTTAGTTCCTTAAATGCTTAAATTTGTTCTTTATCTTGATTGCTTAACCCATTGTCTCATCCCATTACTAGTTTAACTCTTGTAAGTTGGGTAGAATACCTCACCACCTAACAAACCTTTTTCCTTGTGAACCACATTGGTAAGTTCACTTAGACTATAAATTCAAAGGACCCTACCTTATCTAGTCTACCAAGCCATAAATGAAGAAACACTAGGACAACTGTATAGGCCCAAACTTCGGGCGAGCCTTAATTTTAAAATATTCTGGACTATTTAAAATTTTCTTCATTAGTACCTCCCTTGCTCATATTTTGACTATCTCGCGCTGCTAACGTAGCTTCAGTTTTGCAACCTTATTTCGTTATCAAACTTGATTATGACATATTTTATTGGGTGCACCCACTAACATATTGTCTAATCAGAACCGGTGCATAATGGTCTGATCAACCAAGTGCACTTTGGTTCGCTTTTATCTATCGTTCTACGTGGATGGAGACATAGCTAAACTTGTCCTCTAGAGTCCCATCCGCGACTGCCTTGACAACTCCTTTTGAATTATTCGGTCGCCTTTGAACCACGTATTCGTATTCGATAATGCCTCCTTCGAACTCTATATTGCATTCGCCTTCACCTATTTTAGAAGGATGAAAGCGTCGTACTAAAACTCCTCTAACTGTCCTATCACCACGACCATTACCACCCAATGTAACCATATCTTTGTCTTGAACTACTCGACCTTTCCCTCGACACTAAATTTACAATCTTGACTTTCTAATCACTTAAATTTAAGAGTTATTACAATCTTGACTTTCTAATCACCCAATATAAACTTTCTTAAACCCTCCTATCTACCGTTATGCCTTCTCACCCCCTCCTAATTCTTAATTTCGAGGACGGAATTCTTTTATGTTGGGTAGGATGTAAAATCCCTAAATTTTTACTATATTTTTTTATATATATTAAATTTGGTACTGATTTAAAAATTTTGTATTGTACGTCGCATAGTCGTATTGTACGTCGCGCACGAAATTTTATTTTTCGTAGTTGATCGTCAAGTACGAATATGTGCGAGCGTACATATTTTAGAAAAATATTTTTTCTATTTTATTATATACTTTTAAAATATTATATAATTATTATTCTTGCTATAAAAAGCCTTTTTATTTTTAGCAGTTATTAATCATAAATAATATTTCATTGTATACTAGGAAAAGCATAATCATGTATGCATTATTCGTGCATACATATATTTCGTAATTATTTATTAGTCTATTTTAAATAAAAATATAATTTTCGAGATTTATTAATAAATATTTTATTATTTAAAAAGATATTTAAAAATATTTATTATTTTCGAAATTATTATTATTGGTATTTTGAAAAATATATTTGGAAGTTATGGTGGCCATTTAAATCTTGATTTAATTTTTGGATTTATTTAAATAGTTAAATATTTGAAATTTATTTATCCCATTTGATTTTGAGCTAAAAATTTAAATAGATTTAAATTGGATTTAATTGATTTGATTTTAAACTAAGAGAATTTGATTTGGTTTAAATTAGATTTGGATTTGGATTTGGATTTGGATTTGATTGCTTTTAAATTAAATTAGGAAATATCTAAATTGGGTTTAAAGGAATCTTAATTCTTATCTAATTGGGAATTCCCACATCCTATAAATAGGCAGGTACTCCTCCATATTATTTTTACCACAAATCATCTTTCAAACCATCCTTGTCAAAATTTCTCTCTTTTTTTCGTCATAAATTCAGCCTCAATTTTCAAAGGTTGTAGCAACTTCGAATGACCATAACTCCCAACTCCGGACTCCTTTTGACCTCCAGTTTTTTTTTGTTGGAATTGTATTGAGGTATATTTTTTGAATGTAAATTTTATTTTCATAAATTCGGAACTTAATTTTCTAGAAAATTTGTGGAGTGTCAGTGGTCCGAAATCTGACATGTTTTAGTGTTTTTGAGATTCTGGGAGAACCAGGAATCAGAATCACGATCCGTTTGAAGTTTCGGAATACTGACAGAAAAATACACATCATATATTTTTCCTCCGTTTGAAGTTTTGGAATACTGACAGAAAAATACACATTATATATTTTTCCTAAAAAAATTCAGAATATTTTATTTTTGGTTTTTATTTTAGAAGTTTGTCACATCGTCTGAGTTCATCTTGTGTAGCCCTGTGACTATTCTGTACCCAATGGGATTGTCGGTTTCACCAGTAAGGACCTCAGGCAAGACACCTTGCCATTTGCTGTTTATTTATTTTAGCTCATATTTTATGCATTATTTATTTTCTTTATGCAAAATAAACTGTGATACATGGCATAATCTGTTAGAACTTACTGTTCATTTATATTTCCTGCTATGTATTATTTTTCTTACGTATTAAACCTAGATTTAAGGGACCACCTTGTGTGTTGCATTCATGGCCTTGACACGTTGTACCACGAAGTTGTGTGTCGCATGTAGAACATGGACGTGCGTGATTGGCTGGCCACCAGTACGTACAAGCCGTGCGATAGGAATAACCGCTAATAGAGGTTGCATGCTTAGTTTGACTTAGCGGTTAATAGAGGATTTATGTTGTGGATATAACATAATAGACATTGGGTGAGAAGAACAGTTTCTTAATGTATGGGTCATATATGCACTGTCCTGATTGCCGGTTATCTCCAATGGGAGGTACGGTCCTGATAGCCGGTTATCTCCAGTGGGAGGTACGGTCCTGATAGCCGGTTATCTCCAGTGGGAGATACGGTCCTGATTCCTGATATTCCTGATCCGGCCCATGCGTCAAAGGTTTGCTCTTATTGCATTCACTATAGTACGGTTAGGTACCCTATTGCAGGCATCCCTTATTTATTTGAGCAATATTTATTCAGTTTATATGGCATGATATTATGTGTCTTGTTATGTCCCTCTGAGGACCTGGTTATCTCTCCAGGTGTGTGCTTCTGTGAATTTGCAGGTGTTCTAGCCAAGGCCGTGATCTTCTCCATTCTTTCGAAGACGATTGTGCTTGGTTCGTCTCGTTATTTTATCGATCACTTCTTGTACATTTTATTTGAGATAGTTGTTAGTGGACTTTGTCTCCGCCCAACGATTGTATACATGACAAATTCAAAGTTGCTCTTATATTATTTATTTATCTAGTGGATGAGATTTAGTTATTCTGGATTTACTGCATTTTACAGCTTATGTATTCATATGAGGTTTCCATATATTGGAGTATACTTCGTATGTATGCAGCTGGCATGGATACGTACCTAGTCCTAAGTATTTTGGGACTGGGGCATTACACTGGGGGAGTAGTGTAATGAGTATGACCACATCCCAAAATAACTTAGAACTGTACTAGCTTACCCCTCATACACACGGGGATAAGCCGTATCTTCACTGTAACAAACCCAAGCCGGTCATATTCATTGCCTATTCAAATCACACTGTTTTACTGTTAGAAAATTGTTCATTTCTAAATTGTTTAAAAGTGCATGATTCTATTGTTATTTCAACTGTCAAATTAGCATGAATTGTACTTTGCTCTATCCTGACTGAAGATACATTTTTAGAGGACTATGAGGATGCTGAGCTGTTATACAACAGCTATTACGACCCGGTTCTGTATCCCGTGGTGCTGCCAGAGTCCCCTTTGGAGGACGCAGGACCTGAGGCCGACGAGCCGAACGCCTAGCTAGATTTTCTGTTTCTAGATTTGTTGTTTTAGAATTTTGTAATTTTGATTTCAGCTTTTAATTCAGTTCTTTCACTTTCCAGTTGTATCCATTTAAAAGTTTAATAAAGTTTTAAATTCTCGATTATTGAGTTGTGACAAATATAGATGTTGTTGTGGTTACCTGCTAATGGAACAGCTTACTGCCGCCATCTCAACAACGGTGCAGGCTGGGCATGATCCGGTTCGACCCAATTATTTGGGATCGGGTCGTGACAGCTTTCTCCACCAAAAATGCCATCTTTGCTCGAATGTTCTCCTCCGAAAACCGAATGATGAAGGGGAACTTCTGGATCGCGGAGAGTAGCTCCCCGTCCGTCTGTCCACCCGAAGCTCTTGAAAAGCTCCATCCTAGCCTTCAACGTGTATCTTCCGATGCCGCAGATGGACAAGAAAGCGACGACAAATATTGGAGACCCCCGAGGGAATCCGAATTCCTCCACTCTCTTTAGCACCGACCTGATCGATGTGGTGCTCATTCTAAAGAGGCTAGTGGTCCTCGCTACGACATTTCTGATGCCGGTCTGCGGGAGGCCATACTCCTTCAAAAGCGCAATCTTGGGGGCGATCCCCTCGACGTCGTGGGTGATGAGGCCCCGGTTTTTTGTGAACAATAAGACGAGACTCCTCATGTCGCCGTCGAGAAAGGAAAGCCCATGCCGCGGATGGCGCGGAAGTCGGGCTCCATGGTCCGGTCGGGGTCGACGAAGAGGATGGGGGGGGGGGTAGTTGGTGATGAGGGTGGCAATTTGGGGTTCGGTGAGGCCGTGGTGTTTGAGGAAATGCCGGTCCGAGTCGGGCTTGGAAGGGAAGGTAAAGTGGGAGATCCTCTTGGAGGCTTTCGCCGCTCGCTCGGGGGAGAAGCCGAACGATGTGATCAAGTACTCCGCCATGAAATTGGAGGAGGAGGAGGATGAGGGTTTGGGAGGGGATAGAGTCGAGAAATATGGAAACTAATTCTAGGTATTGGTGGAGAGAGGAAGGAGAGAGATGGGGTTTTATTTCTAAAAATAAACAGCACCATGATTTGGGATTAGATTTTTGTGTTCGAAGTATAGAAAAAGTTCTAATTCAATCTATGGAATGAAAATGATATGTGATCTATGAAGTGGGAAAAGAGAGAACATTATAATACCTCCTGCTTTCTTTATTCATTCCCCTCAGGGCCACAAATGTAAACTCAATTGAATCCCAACTCATGTTGGTTCCTTGTTTAAATCCAAACTCAAGCTCCTACGTTCTTAAGCCCGACCGGCAGTTATCGTCGTTTTGCAAGTGTCAACTTCTCCTTCCTTTTCTCGTTCATTCAGCTAACAAATTCAAAGCCAACAATCACAAGTCTATCCCAAGGCCTCGTTTGGTTCACGGAATTTTTGGGTTGGAAAAGGAATGTGATTACTTTTCTATGTTTGGGTGCCAAAGAAATTGAGAGAAAAAGAAAGTGATTCCCAATGGAAGGAACATTAGGAAGAAAAGTGAATACATTCATCCAAGCAAGGAATCACTTTTCTAAATTGAAGTATTCACTTTTCTTTCCAAATTTCTAACCATTTCCAAACATTGGAAAGAAAATCAATGAAAATTAAAATTTCTCAAAGAAAAGAAAATGACAAGGAATTGTTTTCCTTTCCCTTCCATTCCACAAACCAAATGGGGCCCAAATCTATCCTCCTTCCTCCTTTCACAATTCGGTCATATCTTTTAGAGCATCTCCAATATATTGTGATTTCTATGTGATTGATATAAGACGCATGATATTCTAGATGGTAAGGCTATATTGATAAATGATAAAGTAGAAATTAGAAGGAAAGGTAAATTTTTGTAGTGGGAAAGTAATCATTGGTTGGATGGGAGAATCTCTTTCTTCCTTATTTTTCTTCTATGTGGGAATTATTTTTCTTTCCTTTCTCGTACTTTCCTTTGACATCGAAACATAGGAAAGCGAATGACTTTCCTTTCTCAATCCAATGATTCCGCCAACCAAACGAGGCCATACTTTTCCCCAATTTCCAAAACAACTTCTACTCTTCTTCTTTTCCTAAATATTTTTTTATTCATAATTGATGACACGAAGGTGAAGGCATTGTTGGGAGCATTGTCTAGTACTAAAAAACCACTTCACAATGTCTCATTGTCTTATGTAATTTTGTCATGTAAGCTTCACAATTTACTTAACAATTGTATTGAATAACTTAAATAAAAATATGTTATTGTTATGTGGCAACAACTTTCCTCCAAAGTCACAATAAGGTTGGAGATGCATTAAGGGTCTACTTGGTTTGAGGATGAAGAGAGTTAAATGAGAAAAAAAAAAGTTTTGTTTGAGGGCGAAAATTTAAGAGGGGGAATCGTAGATGGTTAAGTGATGGTTAGTTTAACATTGTTTTGTCTATTTTTTCCATCTCAAATCAGGAGTTAACAAAAAAAATGCCGACTTGTTGTTCTAAAATTCCTAAATCATCCTTATTTTGACATATTTTAATTAAAAACTTAATCAAATCTAATTTTATACTATTGTATTTATTTTTTTAATCCTCAAAAATCTCAAATCTAAGCAAATATCATTAAACACATCACACTTAACTCTCATTCTAATCTAGGCAAGATTGTATGTAATGACTCCCCTCTTACTCAACTTTTTTTTACTTGATCCCTCTTAGTTTTTTCCCCCACTCAATTCAAAAATAGCCTAAGGACAAAAAATATATTCTATTTCGTTAAAACTAACTATAATAATGGATTATTGTAATTTGGATAAAAGAAGAAATCTTGTTACAAGTAACAAGGATAAGTTACGGGAAAAAAAAATTGTGAGTTGTTTATTACAAGGAAAAAAGTAGAATATATATATATATATACAACATTGTCTATTACAAGGATGAAGAAATTGCAAAAAAATTATACTTTAAAAATAAGGAAAAAAAATAGAATATATATATATATATATATATATATATATATATATATATATATATATATATATATATATATATATATATATATACAACATTGTCTCATTTAAAAATTTTACATGGAAAAATTATCTTTGAAAAAAATTGTCGTGAAAGAAAAGAGTACAACGTATACTTCAGAAATTCAAGTGGATGCGACTTATTATTAAAAACATTTTAAAAATAATTCTACGATAAAAATAGGAGAGATATAAACCCCCATCGGAGATGGCCTTAGTTCATAGAGTTATGGTCCAAGAAAAGGAAAACCATTAATTTCATTTGTTTGAGCAGGAAATGGAAATGGTTCCAAACAAAAAGAAAATTGGTCCACCCATCATTTTTTTTTCCTCTTAATTCCTTGCACTTATTACAAAAATCTATGACTAAACTATCTATGCTCAAGGGTTGATTTTACTATATTCAATATCTTTTAAAACACCGAAAAGAAAAAATGGTGAAAATTATAATTGTTCATCTCTATAAAAGTAACAAAGAATAATTATTATACTATCTTTTTGCAAACCAAATGATGTTGAAGATTATCTCAAAAAAGGGTCTAAATTATTCTAGTGACACCCCAACTACAACACTTAGTCATTTTGCACATTAATTTTTACTGCTTAATTTTAGCAATCCAACTTCATAAATTGATTTTTTGACAATGTTTTAAAAATCGGATCGATGATTGAACAAATTTTTTTGATATATGTCGGACGGGGTTCAATGGGGTTTAACCGTGGTTATAATAGACTTGGTTTGCTTTGGTTCAAATAGATAATATATCCACATTTACTTCTCGGTTTGGTTTGGTTCTTAGCTTGTTTGGTTTGGGATAATTTTACAACTACAAGATCTCTCAAAACCAAATGGACCAAATCTCACACGATAAATATTTTTGAACCGTTTCAGCCGGTTCACCGGTTAAACCCAGTTCTAAAAACAAATCGGCATTTAAAAAAAAAAAAATCTGGTTCATGTCAGATCGGACTGTTTTTTTGGCAGAACTATTTTTGAAGAACCAGGTTTGACAACACTGTTTTGTGAAGCACATTCGATCGCAATTTAGTTATACATAAGAGTTAATTGTGAACAAAACAATATTGATCTATTTCATTACAAAAATTAACACAAAATTTAACAAAAAAATAAATAAACTATTAAGGAACAGAAAATTGACGAAAGATGTTTTAGAAGAACAATATGAAATTGTGGTGCCAAAATAATGTATCGAAAATATCGAAGTACTATATTTAGGATGCAAGTAGAATAACCTAGCCTAAAAAATATACGATTTGGAAGGTGGGTTTTGAAGATAGTTTTCAACTAGCACCATTAATGCAACATTACAACCTCAGTCATTGCTGCAAGCGCAAAGACGAGTCTCAACTCTCAAGTTTCCAACGTAGGACGTTTCCCGACATGTTAATGGTCCGAAATCCTACATGGGAGGGGATCAAAGTAAACGATGATCACATGGATTTAAAAAAATATATTGTTAGAATTTAAATCGCCGTTGCCGGGGATCGAACCCGGGTCACCCGCGTGACAGGCGGGAATACTCACCACTATACTACAACGACTTGTGTGTTTATACTATTGATCCATAAATATCTATAGAAAAATAAATTGAAAAAATGGGGCAAACTATTGTAGACGGGGCTGCATCGGCACAACACTCTCCCTCCTCATCAATTCAGCCTCCCTCGTCAGCGAATTATCCTCACCGCCCCAGAGGATCCCGTCACCACCTCCTCCTCCAGTCAGAACCCACGCCAGCCCTAAATGTCCCCTGGTAATCCCCCCTTCACCCCTTTCGTTGTCAGCTGTTCTGGTCACGGATACCGGACATGACACTATAACGACCCGGCGACACGGGAATGGCACACATCCAGGTGTGTCCCAGTGTATTGTGGGATGACCGTGTGTCGTGTACAATTACGGGTTCGATGCGACGCGAGTACGCCACCGATTTTTTCGGAGTGCCCGTGTTTCCCCTGAAATAGTTGTGAAACTGCAATGTTTGAAAATCTTAATTATAGAAAAACCATATTTGATCAAAACTGTAGTTTTCTGAAACTGTACTAAACCACAAACAGCACCACATAACCTCAAAGTCATATTTGATCGAACTGTATTAATAATTTGGTTAATCCAAACTTAAGTGCAAACCGCATAACATTTGGAAAAAGAAAATAGGAGAGTGGAGGGATGTTGTGGATACGGTAGATATATATGTTGCACGAACACGGGTAAGGACATGGACACGGACATGGTGCATATTCTGGTGTGTCCTAGCATATTTTGGAGTGTCCGACTTGTGTCCTATATGTGCCCGACAACACAACCTACATTTTGCAGTGTCGGTGCTTCCTAGGTAGATAGCATGTAGGGTTAGGGTTGGGATTGGGTCAGGATTATATGGATAGAAATGTGGGAGGTAGCAAAGCTGCAATAGTGTGGCGTATAGCCAACAATTACTACCGGAATGCAAACCTAACACCACTCAACTTGCTGCAATTAGAGCTGAAAGTGGGTTTACCATGTTGGTAGAGTTTTGGTTTCCTGCTATGTCTGACGTGGATCATTAGTGTCACCCGTTGTCACGCAAGTAAATGATGGATATCATTTGCAACAGATGCTGTGAGCAAAGCAAACACTTGGACATGCACCTTTACTTGCGCAGCAAGTGAAATTATTGCAATTTGGAATTGCACGACAACTCAAATAGCAAGCAACAACAGACTCTTAATGCTTTACTTTTCACTATTGGTTTCAAGCACAATGGAGAGTTGCGATAAATAGCTGATCCTCGTAGTAAAACTGTCTGACCTCTGAGCTCCTATATAATGAGTTTTCACAAAAGAAGAAATGGTATATGCAGCTGACCTCAAAGATGTCAGGTAATGGCTTCATTTTTGTTGTGTCTAACCTTTGCCTTCAATTAATATTGTATCTGTTCTTGAAGATTGGATTATACAATATTCATGGAAGAGTCGTTATTTGTTAATAATGTTTTCACTGGGATACATGATATATCTAGGGATTCCTATAAGTATCAGACTATCAGTGTTGGGCTACGTTCAATTGAATGATAATGGTTGATCACCAAAAATATTGTGAAGCATAAGGCTTAATTCAGTGCCCAAATTGACCTAAAAAACAATAATTTGGAAACTGGAATATGATTCATTTTTCTAGTACTTATCTTCAATTCTTAAGATTTCATACCTAGAAATGTTATACTGTTTCCAGCATAAATAATGTTTTCTAGTACTTATATTCATGGAAGAGTCGTTATTTGTTAATAATGTTTTCACTGGGATACATGATATATCTAGGGATTCCTATAAGTATCAGACTATCAGTGTTGGGCTACGTTCAATTGAATGATAATGGTTGATCACCAAAAATATTGTGAAGCATAAGGCTTAATTCAGTGCCCAAATTGACCTTAAAAACAATAATTTGGAAACTGGAATATGATTCATTTTTCTAGTACTTATCTTCAATTCTTAAGATTTCATACCTAGAAATGTTGTACTGTTTCCAGCATAAATTTATTTGTCCTATGAATAGGTCAAATGACTTTGAGAAGCTTGGATCCAGAAAAAAGTTCCATCATTGTCTGAATCTGTATGGTTCAGTGGACTATATGCCAAACTGCTTTTGGAAATACTATTAAGTTCTTCTGAATCCTCAAATTCGGGTGTTAGCACGTGATGTCTAACGGGAATTCCTCATTCAGGTATATACATTAAGAAAACTACTGTAGGACTTCCTTTCCTGAAACATCGACAAGTTTATTTGCCACTTTTGGTTGCATCTTGACTTGTATTTCTCACTTTATCATTCAGTCTTAAATCACGCTAAACCTTCTACTTTGTAACATTTTTGGTATGCAGGGTTCTTTCTACATATTAATTTACTGACAATGAGAAACCTGTGATTACTGGTTTATATGTAGTGCAGAACCTTAAAATATTCAGATAAAAACCTCAGATTTAGCTTGGTCTCAAGTTGTAGTTAAATTTTTTGGGTAAGTACTTAAGTATAAAATATCCTACAATGTCTCAGAAGAAAAAGATAAAGATCCTTGCAACATTACTTATGTTATGTTCCTCTTTGCCATTAGACAAGGAGCATGGAAACTCAAAACATCAGTTTGTGTTCCAGTTGTGTCGAACACGTTTCAGACACATCATATACACAAAAAAATAAAATAAAAAATAAATACACTTGGATGTTGAAGTTTTGCGTAGAGGAGGATAGAAGACTATGGAGAACAAGCTCAAAACAATAACTTTACTCTTATGTCAATATAGAGAAGAGCCAACCAGCAAACTTCCAAAACCAATATAAAATAAACTCTCTCATACAAATACCACCCTTTGAAACAGAACCTCACATCTCCTCTAAATGTTGGAAATATTCCTAAAACATGCAATTAGGAATAACCGCAGAAACTAAAGATAGGAATTGAGAGAGGCACATTATAGCAGTGTTCTAAATGGCGTCCGCCTAGGCCGCCTAGGCGGTATGCGCTTTGCTATTGGCGGTTTTGTAGGCGGCCAATGGAGGTTGGCGGCATAGGCGGAGGTGAGGCAGCGTAGGCGAGCACCTAGGCGGATAAATACTTTACAAAATATTTTGGCCAAAAAGATTTTTTTTAACATTATGGGCCTAACAACACTAAAACTTTATAAATCTTTGTTCTACAACTTAGTTATGCATGGAACACCCTTAAAATATGCATATTATGCAAAAAACAATGGTAAAATAGTAAAAAATGTTCAAAATGTATCAACCGTCTAGACGGCGCCTAGGCACCGTCTAGGCGGCCTAGGCGATAGGCGGACTCTCTCCGCCGTGCACCCGCCTACCGCCGTTTATAATCTTGCATTATAGACGCTTTCCTTAGAATATATTTCGCCTCCACGAACACCACATCAAGCAAACGACGGTCTACTGCCGAGATACAACGAATCCAGATGACCCGCGACATCGTGCATCCGGTGGCGAATCTCAGGCTGATCAACAAGTCCTTGCCCGATGATGAAGATGGACGAAAGAGGGATAGAGTGTCATGCCCTGCTCCCGTAGGAGCGATCGTCCTCGCGAAGGCGTGATGCCACGTGAGCCTAAATTGCGCTCACGCAAGGCAGGTCCATAACGACCGATTACAGGCTAAGCGACGGGGGTCGTCGCACAGAAGTTCCAAGCAGAAACATTGAATAATCAGCAGCGAAAATTTGAAGTAAAACACAAGTCATGCAAAATACTCTTTTATTGATATTGAACAAAGATTACAATGTGGACACGAGGCCAAATTACAAGTCTCTCAAGCTCACTTTTCTCTCATATTACAAGTCACTCTGCTCTCTCATTTCTCAATACAAGCTTCAATGCGACGAGTGGCAGATTCTACGGAATGACGATATCCATACATTATGTCCCGTATAAGTTCTGGATCCATGCGGCCGCACGCCTCGAAACGCCAAGGAACTCCGTGCCTCGACGCATACAAACGAGCTCTGCGCCATCGGGCTTCTACCTGTGTCTGCACATGGAAACTGTGTGGGTGTCAGTACTCAACTGTACTGGTGGAGTGAGCTCCTCGTCCACTCATACAAAATCGACACGTTCATTTACTTTATGCAACTTAATTCCCTTTTTTATTGTCTTTCTAGTCTTGCCTTAGTATCAATTTTAGGACAGAGACACCTTGGCCTATACTTGGCAACGCAACGACAATGCTGTGCTATACTCTATTCGTGACTTCAATACATATTCGAGGCAATGCCTCACCAAGTAGAAACTTATGCAAACTCGGCCGTGCCAAGACTTTCACTTATTTTTATGTGCCTCTAGACCATTCTTGTGCCAACGACGTCAAGGGGACGACTTATGCTGGTGTGCCAATAGACTTGATCGTGCCTTAAGATCGAGGCCATGCCTCCCAAGGATCATCCAGACTTAACCAACTTGCCTTACGGTCCTTCCTGACTTAACTCGAGACGACTCGATAACGACGTCACATTCATGCCGAACCACGTGTCATTGCTATAGCCAAATCTTAGGCTCCAGAATGGTGTTGCAACCATGCACATCTAACCCGTCCGATTCAAGGTTAGCGCTTGCTATAAGTATACCTTGTTAACCCAACTCGTAACTTGCTAGTACTCGACGCAATCCAAAGGCATACACATGGATAGCCGCTCTTATGCCGACACATCTATATGAGTGGTCACTAGTAATGTTAAGCTATACTAGATCTTTGCATACGATGACCATTCGCGTGCGAGATACGAGCTCCCACCGAATGACCCGCAGTCTATATTGTAACGGTTCAATTCAATCGAGTCGTACCGTCGATGAAGGCCGTATAATATCTGCAATTCCTCCTAGGTCGACATGAACCCGGTGCCCCGGCGATCGTTCGAGGAATTCTCCTTGCGCGCAAGTTGTCGAATGACCATGCAAGACTCAACTCGATCTACCAAGTCCTTCCTTAATCATGACCATACTTTCCAACTTTCTATCAAGACTTCCAAGTAGCGGGACCGATCTCATAAACTTCCTTATTGAGACTCCCAAGTAGCGGGACCGATCTCGTGAACTTCCTTATTGAGACTCCCAAGTAGCGGGACCGATCTCGTGAACTTCCTTATCGAGGCTCCCAAGTAGCGGGACTGATCTCGGCGACAACCAGTCGCGTGAACTTCCTTATCCTTTGAAATCCAGGGAACGACTACTAAGTAGTCTTCCATCTTAACTTGAACAGAACGTGTTCCTTTGACCGTTGCATGCGTTTCCTTAAACCAACCGTGGCTCGTGTCTTAGACAGACCTTGTTCTCTAGGCGACACTATCGCTCAAGTCACATACTTTATATGACGAGCCTTGAGATCGTGGGGCTATGTGACTTGACAACCGCAGACAACAGGGGACAGTGCTTGTTATGACTTCGATAGCCCAGCCAAACTCTTGTCTAACTTATTCGTGCAACGATTTGACGAGCAAAGGCTATGCCAAGCCTCGCATCGTGGAAACGTGTCGTGCACGCGTTCGACTTGAACAACCAAGTTCTTTGGGTGCCTAGACTTACGCCACAAGCCGTGCACTGCAACGTGCAATGTAACTTAATCCGTGGGACGAGCAAGGCAATGCCAAGCCCTGGACGATGGAACCGTGCATGTTTTATCAAGCATTTACGCGGGCGACGCCTATGACTTAGGCTAATTCCAGCATTGTGGCAACTTAGCAACTTAGACCAATTTCCATCTCCCAAGCCACGGGACGAAGGACCGAGTGTCATTTTGAAAACACGCTGAGCAAACTTCTAAGCCGGCCGTGGGACCTTTCCATATTTTAACTCAGTCTGACCCAAGTTGGGATTGTTCCCTTAGCTATGTGGATGCATCTCTTTTATTATCAAGCCTACTTGTGCATTTGAAAACTTTCGTTTTATTAGTGTGAAGGTCAAGCTGAGGCAAGTTCACCGAAGCCACCCACCTAAGCGAGTCTTCGAGCAAGCCGTTGCGTAGCTAAGTCCGAACGCCGTCGGCGTTTCGATTCCTCCGATTGACTGAGCGGGACGGGACACTACATAGAGGATTTTGGTTTTGGTGGAGGATTTTATCGTTCTGTCTTATTTCTCAGGATTTTCTCGAGAAAGAAAAACAGAAATATGTTTTTAACCCGATCATCTGGAACGTGTCCAGGATTTTCGTACCACTAATCCCGTAACAGGAATATGTGAGAATCGTGACAACGGAAGACTAACAACTGAAATTCAAACAAAATTAAAAAATAATAGGTAAAAGGTTACCGTTTTACCCCTAGTCTGATCCATGATGCGCAAGCGTGCTAAGTGTGCGTCTAATAAACGTGTCAAAAATGTGCATTAAATCATGCACTTGTTCGCGGGTTGCATGGACTTGAGTCCATCTCTCACAAAATCTATTTATCCAATAAAGTGATTTTAGCTCTTTAAACAAAGCTTAGTACTCTCTTCTATCCGATGTGGGACTAAAATAAATTCCTCCTTATTGAATCATATCGGCAACTAGATGTTGCTCCAAACAAGCAACACACCTCAACAGTGGATAGAGTGATATTCTTCTCTTTGCAAATGCTTAAGCCTACATTCAGAGCATCAAAATCCACCATGTTGGCCATGTCATTCCCTAGGGATTTGTAGAAGGCGATCATCGTCTCCCCATCTGTGCCCCTGACCACTCCTCCCCCAGATTTGTCCTCAGCATCTCCACTCACATCAGCAATGTTGAGTTTAAAACCCAAGCTAGGGGATTGCCATTTGACGGGGGGGGGGGGGGGGGGTTCAAATTGAATGCAGCCAAAGTATTCTCCTCCATCTAGTGCATTCCTCACTAAGTTTATAGGCTCTCAATGTGTACTGTAGGTTGGATGTCACCCTACAAATAATTTCTTGGTGGTTCAGGACTCCGTCCTCATGAATAATACTGTTACGTTTCTTCCAGTTCTCCCAAAGACAATTAGCAAAAACAATATTTCTGCTTATGCCTACCACGTTTTTGATAGAAGCCCCTTGAAGCCATTTATGCAAGATGATTATAGATGTATAGGAGCTTAATATTTGGAATATGTTGGCAAAATGAAACCATACAGCATTAGTCATCTGCTGAAAACAAATAGGTGGTCGGTCGTTTCAAGTCAACCTGAGGGTTACGACAACACCTACACTCGGAGGCAAACTTGAAACCCATACTAGAGATCGGAGAGTCCACCAGTAATGCATTCAGATTGAGGCGCCAAAGAAAAGAACCCACGTTCGTAGGGATGTATCTGTTCCAGTAATAGCTACTCCGTTTAGACTCCTCATGCCTAGGTCTGTAGTGAGCCTAATAAGAAGCCGTCCAGAACTCACCATTACGTCTCAGAACCCAGCAAATGCGGTCCGGCACGTCACATAATTCTAACTCCTTCAGCATATCTATAGCCACTGTAGGAAGAAGAAGGCGAGTGTCAACGGATCTTCTCTTCCGAATTCTGATGAGTGGGTTGGCCAACACTTGTCGAACCGATGGGTTGAATCTGATACCACGAGGTCTGGGTACGATCCGTCCACACCAGTTGGGGCGCCAGATAGGTATATTTTCCCGACCGAGAATCCAGTAATAGTGGGAAAAGACATTGGGAAGACCTTCAACATTGAACGCCATAGTGGAGAAGGAGAGTGAGAAGTAGTGTAACCAAAATCTGTGAGATCCCCATATTTTCTACACATGTACTAACTCCATGGAGAATCTCCCTTAATGAAAGCCCAAGCTCGCTTAGCATGAAGGGACTCCATAACTTGAGTTAAAGACCTAATCCCAAGTCCACCCTCTAACGTAGGACGGCATACCCGCCTCTAAGATACCCATTTATGCCTGTGTTTGTCCGTAGATTTCCATAAAAAGTCCACCATGATACGCTCCAGTTTTTTAACATAAGTAGAAGGGACTTTGATGACAGATAAAGCGTGGATGGGAAGTGTCGTTAAGGCACTCTTGATGAGGGTGATTTTACCTCCAAAGGAGAGAAGTTGTAGAAAATAACCACGCCAACCCGCTATCTTCTGTTTATATTTTCCTTCCAACTCCGAGAAATACTCCAATTTGGCCTTGCCTTTGAAGAGAGGAACGCCGAGGTAACTAAAGGGGAGAGATGCATGTGTGAATCCTGTTCGTTGTGCAATAATAAGAGCCCGGTCTCTAATATGAGTTTTGGAAGAGACAATAAAGGAAGATTTGGATAGGTTGATCACTTGCTTTGACACAGCAGCAAAGTCCACCAAAGTCTCCATAAGGCAGTCGATGCTATCGTTTCCGCCATTTAGGAAGATTAAACTATCATCAACGTAGAATAAGTGCGAGGCCCGCAAACTATCCCTCCTGGCACTAAATGGCTTAATCCTGTCTTGCAAGCTGAGGTGAGCAAGCTTTCTACTCAGCGCATCGTGGACAATGATGAAAAGTGCAGGTGATATCGGATCACCCTGGCGCAGACCCCTAGATGATTTGAAGAAGCCCCCAATCTTACGGTTCACAGAGATCGAATACCAACAATTAGAGATGACTCTGAATATATGGTCCTGCCATCGAGTGCTGAAGCCGAACTGACGAAGAACCGTAAGCAAAAAACACCAATCCACTCTATCATAGGCCTTTGACATGTCTAACTTGACTACGACATTTTCACCAGATATTTTAGTGTCTATAGCCTCGATCATTTCATGAGCAAGACTGATATTCTCGTAGATGTTGCGGCCTTTAACAAAACCAGATTGTTCCCGACAAATTATCTTCCGCAAAGCACATGATAGTCTATCTGCAAAAAATTTGGAGATAATTTTATGGGAGAAATTACATAAGCTGATCGGTCTGAAGTCTTGACAACTAAGAGACTTGTTGACTTTTAGAATCAAAACAATATTGGTAGAGGAAATCCCTTGGGGGATTTGCATGCCCCTGAAGAAGTCCAAACTGCAGCCATCACGTCTCCCTTTATGATAGACCAACAATGAGAGAAGAAGTACCCAGTAAATCCATCCAGAACCCGGGCACTTTGGGGGTTCAGGGCTTTTATAGTGTTCTCAACTTCAGCCTCCGAAGGCAAAGCACACAACATATTATTATGAGCATCGGAAACGAGCTTGGGATACTGTCAAGGAAGTTACCAGAGCCATTCGTGGGAGACGCTTTGAAGAAGCCAGAGAAATGAGTGATGGCTTTGCCCAGTAAAATATTATCCTCCACCCCAGAGCCGTCCGGTAAGTACAGCTGCGTTTTGAAACTGGTAACCCCGCTCCTTGATGATAGCATGATAAAAAGCGGTATTGCGATCCCCGTCTTTAATCCAGTTTATGCGGGCCTGATCCTGTAAGAGCTGTTCCTCATGGCCAATAGTTAACGCCAAGTCTCTGTTAGCTTCTTCAACTTTTAAAAAAGTCTCTACATTCCAAGCTTCTTGAAGGGAGGCTTCCAAGAAGTCAATATTACTCTGTAGATCCGACTTTCTAGAGCGAAGATCTCCAAACACTTCCCAGTTCCATTTGCGCAAGGCGTGTCTCAAACGTTTCAGTTTACAGTGCAAAACGTAAAGCTCAGCGACAAAGTCCAGAAAATTAGCATGGGAACACCACATGTGTTGGAACCTGAAAGGAGCAGGAAAGGAGCTGTTATCCACAGGCAAGATGAGGAGAGGACAATGGTCCGAATGGAGCTGCAGTAGCTGATGACAGATATATGAGGCGTATCCAGAAGGAACTTGGTGTCATAGAGAGCACGGTCCAGGCGCTCCCAGGTATTAGGATTACTTTGCAGGCCATTGCACCAGGTAAATGCAGATTCGATATAACCAGCATCTAAAAGGCCCGTCCCCATGATGAAGCTATTGAATTCTTCAGTAGCAATAGGGTTGATCCCTCTAGGACCCAGTTTCTCTGCCGCAGACGTCACCACGTTGAAGTCCCCCGCCAAAAGTCAGGATAGGGAGTTGGACGAGGCAAAATTGGATAGATCCTCCCAGAGCACACGACGCTGCTGAATCTGACATTGTGCATACACCACTGGTAAAGCAAGTTTCTGAGAGGGATTCCTGCCTCCAACGATGCAGTTTATGACCTGTTGTTTAACTTCTAAGATGGTGACATTAAGCATATTATTCCACATGAGCCAGATGAACTTATTATTCTCCCCTCCATATTTGCCGACCTTTGAAGTGTCTCTTTAGGCGCAACCCCATCTGAACTGTTCTCAGAGATCGCCTGTGGCGAACTTTTTGAAGCATCCTGAGATTGCAACAGAGAGAAGGTAGGGGCAACCCCCAAATCCAGTACTTCTTTATCCACTTCATTAACCTCTACTAAGGCAGTGCATTTGCACCATCAAACGTTCAATACTCTTCTTCTCTTTTTTTTTTTAGAATTTGATATGAATGTGGAAATAGATGTAGGCAAACAATGAAAATCGTCCGTCGAAAACATCAACAAAAATGCATCCACAACCAACATCGAAAAACATTCAACCAAAACGAAAGTGAACGTTTGAGGAAGATACTCTTATATAGAGTTCATTTTCCAAGACATGATTCACTGCATTTAAGACTCAATTCCAAAAAAGTCATTCCATGGATGAGAAAAGGGTCTCAATTCACTTTGTCCCAATCAATTGATACCGCCAAGATTTTTTCACAATGAATTGATTCAAACTTGCTATTCAAGCCACTAGCCTACACAGCGCCTCCTGCTAGGAGCGAGCCCCACACAATGGACCAGGAAATTAATAATACTAGCTCTACAGAATCAGTGGGCCTCACGTTTTCATGAAATTTGCATATGGATTTACGGCGTTTTCTCTCTTTTTGAGACGTTAAATCTATGTATATTTGTAAAAAAAATTCTTCTATTACTCAATGCAGGTTCCATGTATTAGTCCTAGAACTATGACTATCAACCATTGTCTCTAGTATAATCACTGAACCTTTTTTTTAAAAAAATTCTCTTTCATATCTTCATTTAGTACTTCGGTTTGGATAATTCTAAACCTGTCAATTTTGCTGTACATGCTCTTGCACTCTTAGTTAATTCTCACATAAGCTACTAATTCTGACCGCCAAATGCAAATGGCAGAGGGGTGTCGTTATTCTTGATGATGAAGATCTCGTGCGAGACTGTAGGAATCACGTGAGACCCATCAGTCCATCACTCTCGCACCTGACTATACATGGCACCCAGATCGTGGCCTGGGGATCCAGAGGTACCAGACCCAACTCCATCTGCAGTCAAGTGGCTAGGCAGGAGCATTTGATTGTGGAGAGCAGGAAATGCCAAGTTTGCCTTGACCTCCACTTGTTCAGGAGTAGAGAGCAAGGCCACACATAAACTAGGAAGAGAAGAAGTCATATCATACTTTACTGCCACTATGTACCATTCCAGTTATAGACTGCTTTGATACATAAGATGCCCTCAAGATTGAGAGGAGCATTGTCAGTTCCAGGTACATGGACCAGTTGTTTTATAGCAGTGCGGCTGAGAACACACGGATTAACCTTATGTTGTTCAGAATTTATTTCTCTCCCCCTTTTGACTTCCAGATCATTTCAGTTCTACGAATCCTGAGCTAATTCACTGCTCTCTTTCCAGGTTCCAGAGAGGAAGTTGTAACTTAATGTTTAATTATTTGTTTTATGGATCGTAACTGCTGTGGCAGCAGTCTCTCTCAAACTTGTACGGCAACGTAATCTGTTTTCTGTTGTTTTATGTCTGCAAGTGTTTTCTATGGCTCGTGTTTCTTGCAATTTGGATACGAGATTGTTGATGATTACTACTGCAGTTGTAGTAAACAGAATGCTAGATACTACTGCATAAAGTAGCATCTGCTCACTCAGTAAGTAGTCAAGAATAAAACTGCATAGAGCAGTCGCAGCCTAATCTTCTTGAACTTTCAAGGTCATGGCTCTCTGTCTTTCCTCCTCCGCCGTGCAGCACATGGTGCCGCATCCCTTCTCCTTGACCAGTCATCTCGCTTAGCCCGTTGCGATACTATCCAAATGTACCATCTGCACTGACCATAAATCCACTCTGGCTGACTTGAAACTCTCGGTCTCAGGAATAATTAATTCAATAGGTCGAGTTTACTGTACATCTTAATTCTCCTCCTCTTGATGAAATGACTGTCCAGACTGCCAACATGACTGTCCAGACTGCCAATGCATGCACTCAGACCTGCCTATGCTGTCTTGGCATTATATCTATGTCTTGGCATTATATCTATCCAAAAGGTAGGAGTGCAACTCGGGCGGGCTAAACCCGAGCCCGATCGGGTAAACCCGCTAATGGGTTGGGTTAGGATCGAAGATACTTGGGTTCGGGTTCGGTCTCAGGTTAAAATATTTGAACTCGATCAAAAATCGGATTGGGCTTGGGTTCATCCGTCGGGTTACCCAAAGAACCCGAAACCCGAAATACATATAATTTATATATATATTTTTCATGCTTCTTAAATAAAAAGTTTAAATCCTAAATTTTTCCACCCAAACTCTTTAACTCCTTATAAAGAATTCTCATTTCAATTTGTATTTTTAACGATCAAGGCTAGATTGTTATTTGATTATGTGTTTTGTTGAAAATTATTTTAAATTTTATATTAGAGCCCGATTAACCCGATGGACCCGAGCCCAATCCGCTCCTCCGGACTTGGTCTTGGGCTTCATATATTGAACCCGAGGTTGGGTCGGACTTGGGCTCGGACTAGGCTTATGATTCATCGGGTTGGACAAACCCGACCCAACCCGTCCGAGTTGCACCCCTACCAAAAGGGCCTTTCTTTAACAGAGGCGAATTGTAAACCCGAAACAACTATCATCCACGTCCGAATTTCCGAAATCTATGAAAAGCGTCCAGACCAGAAGCCACCTTCTGGCTTCGTAGGAGTAGATACAAGTATGGACTCCGAACACAACCAAATCTGAAACAAACACATCTAGATCCCACAAAATTTGTAAATATACGAAAATTTGTAAATATACGATTTGTAGGGCTTTACCCTGGATTAGAGGGAGCCCTTCCAGAAATTCTCTGAGACCCAGAAGCTGAGCCAAAGAGGGGGTTTGGAAATAGTTTTCAACCAGCAATTGACGCGCCTCGGTTATAACCTCACTAGCTGCGTCATTGCCCCAAGCGCAAAGATGAATTTCAAGCTCATCCATGGGTCTCCTTTTATACTACTTTGCTATCACTTCCGTGCTTCGTTTTCCGATGTGGGACTAATGTGGTTTCCCCAAAACATTATACATAAACTAAAGTATGCATGAATGAAATTCTATGACTTGGTCTTCTTCGAAGCAGACGATTATTGTGGTGCAACAATGATTATCCATTGTGGTGGCAGAAAGCTATCGAGGAGATGGTGAGGAAAATGGCTGAGCAAATGGACAAAGGGTTGAAATCAAGGGTGAGATACAAATTTAATCACAGCTCTCCTAAACTCTGAATCATTTAAAAGATAAGGATGTGAGCACGCTTTAGTTAGGTTTCCCGTAAGACTGCATTAACATAAAGTAACCTGATCTAATTAGCACTAAGCCAGTAGAAGAATCACATTCTCAAATGCCAGGTTTGAAGAATCATTGAAAGAAGGGCTAATTAGTGTTTAGACCATGGGTTTAACCCTTTTTTCTCTTTCTATTATATCCTCCATTCATGTTTGGTAATAATTTTTTTTATATATAGCTAGGGAAGGTATGATCAGAAAAAAAAATAGAATCTAAACTCTCCAATTGCACACTAGATGACTTAAACTCTAAACTGATATAAAATACAGGGTCTAAAAGCTAATTAGCCTTAGAAAGAAAGAGAAGGAAAACTAAGAAATGACACTCAGCAGCTCAGCATAAGTTGACTACCATATTGATAGTGTAAACTAGCTTAAACGGGAGATTCATATCATGTGCCAAATTTATGATTGATAAATTAAAGGCCTAGCTTGAAGATCATAAGGTTAATGTTGCATTCCATGAGTACCAACTCTAAATGAAATTGTTTATCCATAAATTGTTGTCTTAGAAGAGTAAGTAACCTTCAAGAAACTTTTTGTTACAATAGAAAAAAAATCGATTAGATATTTAATAAAAAAAAAAATTAATATAGTTAAATTTTTTTTTTTAAGGATTTTGTTAACATGTGTTCTAAGACCATGTTTGATTCACGAGATTACGGACTTCCGAAAGAAAATTAATTCATTTTCCATGTTTGAATGCCAATGGAAAAGATGAGGAAAAGAAAAATGAATCACAAAGAAAGAAAAACTAGATAGTAAATGATTTCTCTCATCCAACTAAGGAATTACTTTCCTACTCTAAGGATTTAATTTTCCTTCCAATTTTTTTGGCTTTTCCGAACACTGGAAAGAAAAATATGTGGGAATTATAATTTTCCAAGTGAAAGGAAAGAGAAACAATTGATTTCCTTTCCTTTCCGCGAACAAAATGAGGCCTAAACATTGATAAATGTGCTTTGGCCTAAGGGTACATGTTAATACATTAATAAATATGCATTTTATATGAGTATTTTTACCATTACATTTATTAATGCATATTTTACATTTATCAATACATATTTTAAGTAAAAGATGTATTCATAAATGAGTTGATGGGAGTACCAAGTAAATCACTACAACAAAAAATCCTTTTAATGACGGCTAAAAAGCGTCATTAATTACGAACAATGACGCTTTTTTTCACATCAACCATTATGAAAACGGGTGTTATAAATATTTTTTTAAAACGTCATAAAATAACCGTCATGAATAGTTTCTATAAAAGCGTTATGAATAGTTAATATATAGTGCACAATTCAGAACAATTTTAAAACGTCATGAATAGATAATATGTATAGGATCAATGCAGCACATTTATAACACTTTATACTATTCAAATTAGCATATTTATAATGCTCTATACTGCACAGTATATATTACATTCCAAAAACTTAACATTATATATCACCATCTTTATTACATTTTTCAAAATAGAGTACATATCAACATCTTCATTACATTGAATATCCAAATACAGAATGTACCCAAAAAATATGAATAAATCTCTCTTTTGCTAACCAAATTAATAGAAATATTTACTTAAGTAGATTCTGACCATGGATCTTCTCTCTGCCATCTCTTGAAGATATCGGGAGTCCCAAAGAGAAGTAGTGTCGCAGCTGAGCGACGACTTGGTGCTGCTGCAGCCGGCGCCGTCGTAGGAGAGCCTCATCCTCTGATCCCTTACTCCCGCCTGAACCCTCACCAGCGCCTGCATGCACCTCAGCGTCACGTTGTGCCCTTTTTGCAAAAAATCGAAAATGTCAGCTTAGCACTTTAGTAATCAACGCTGAAATGTGAGCCTAGCAATCAACCTGGATTTTACCAAGCCAATAAATTAAAGAAAGTCAACAAGAAATTTATATATTAGAAATCAAAATCGAAAATGCATAATTAAGAACACATCTTGCACTAATTAAAGAATTTGCCTTTGAACAAAGAAACCTAAATATCCATTCTCAACTAGACAGATGCACTTCAAAAAAACTTATCATGTAAGATTGTAATCAGAAGAATATATTAGTGACAACATGAGAGGGGAAAGCTAATTTCTCCAGTATAAATACAGAAGCAAAAGAACAAGACAAGAATTTGATAGTGACTGATATATATAGATATATAGTATGATATTTACAAGATCTTCATGGTGTAGACCTAACAGTTATATATATGAAAGAAGACCTAAAGATATTCATCAGTTCGAGCTTTATAGTTTGAGCTGTGAACTTTAAAACATAAGAAACCTATAATGTCTCACCAGCATATACTTTGGGAGATCAAAGAGTAGGCATCTCAATCAATTAGTCTTACATCCATTTCAGAGAATTAACAAAATGTCAGTGTCATCCTAGGGACATTGTGCATGTACCAAGAGAAATAAATCATGATTTATGTGACACTCTGAATCTGAATAAAATTATATGCTCAAGTCATAAACATAAGCCACCACCCAAAAAAAGACTCATCAATTATAAAAGAAAGGAATAAAAATCAAAGCTCTCACTGCATTGAGATTCAAGAACTTCTAGATGAAATATAATCATATGAGAACTCCAGCGAGGGAGAAGAAAACATTGCAAAAGTAGGGGGAAATCAACCCTCATAAAAGGAAAAGGCAAAAGGCTGACTGGATCTGTATCCACCATTCTGTATGGCTTTTTAGGCATGAGATACTGATAGATCCTTTGGAATAAATAAACCATATGATACTCTTGTCCGAAATAATTTTTGTTTCCTTTGGGTTTTGTCTAAATTCCTTGAAAAATCAAACTCAGTGTGAATACCTAACTTAACCAACAGTCTACAACACACAAATGATTATTCAAAAGTATGAATAGCAGGTATACACACATCTGTAAAGTACTGTTACTTGGTATGAACAGAAATATACATTCATAAACTAATGTTACTTGTAATAGACTATAAATCGTAACATCAAACAGCCTCAAACAATTATAGATGTTACATCTTCCCACCAGGAAGCTACACAGTAACACAAAAAAGAAGAAATTAGGAGTTTCCAAAGAACAGTGTATGTATAAGCCACACAATAACAGAGGTAAAATATATGTTCCTTTCACTACATGTCACAACGAAACAAGTTTTGGGAACTCGGACTACTTGCATATGTAATACATATGAAAATTTTGGATTTACCAATCCCATGCTTCCATAGACTTCCGCCATCCAAACAGTAGAAAATTGAAAATTTTAACAACCAAGTAAAATAACATATATAAATCAAACCAAATCCGAATAAGCAACAGTGTGGGTATAAGCAACAGAATGGAGGAGATGCAGAAATTTGCTTGCCTTGTGGATCTACCTTCACTGCCAGCAATCCGGCTGGTAACAATCACAGCTTTTCCGCAAGCATTATTTTTGAACCATAGACAACCGATTATACTGCCTCAAATATATGGAGTGTCACAAAAATCTATTGCTTATTATTTTATTAATCCGGACTTGGCTAGGACAGGGGAATTGAAGGGCAGCATCAGTGAAATAACAAAATATTGCTTGCCAAACTGGAAAGTCTGCAGTATATATCATTAGCATGCAAAAACTATACTTTTGAAGGAAAAATTTGTTGCAAAAACCAAATAGAGGAAGAAACTTCTCTAGCTACCTTGAATTCTTCCATAAGAAAAATTACTACTACTCCAGCTAATGCTTCCACAGTAAGCTTATATATGTGAAACAAGCTATGATTTTGGGATCATGATGTAACCTGAGTGCTATGAGTACTAAACAAATGCAACAGCTTTTATCATTGGAATAAGAAAGCTGACAGATGGAAATCAAGGTTAGCAATTTTATGACAAATTAGCTAAGTAAATAGTTAACTATTCATTTGATTGTGAAGTACAGTACATTTTGACGGTAGTCGAACAGACTCGCATTTAATCGGAGAAACAATAACAGAAAAAAATCAAGTGTTAGGTTCCCACAGTTTCAGTTATTTCACTGATATCTACCAACAAAATTTGCTTGTCGACAGGAACCTTTTATTTTTGGATTAAACTTTCAAATTAAGGCTGTATATCTATAAACTCAGAAATGAAAAAAGATTCTCGTCCTCTGCCCAAAATTAGATGCACTAGCAGGTGTGAATAGATCCATCACAGAAAATTATTCCACACACAAAAAAGTGAGTGACCGATCGATCGATGACTCGAAATCGAGAGGAGAAGGGGGAGAAGAGAGAAGATTTGACCTTATCGGCGGCGTTAGAGTGGGATCTGGGATGGGGCTTCCTGTTGAAGGAAGGAAGAGGCTTCGATGACTTCTGGGAGGAGGCGGCGGCGGCGGGATTGGGTTCCGGCGAGGCGACGGTGGCGACCTCGGCTCGCTTACGGCAGAAGTAGTCGGCAAAGAAGAGGAGGACGAGGACTCCGCCTACGATGGCAGAAAAGAGCGGGATGGAGATGAAGGAGGAGGAGGACATCGGCGGGGACGGAGTCGGCATGTCTATACTCTGATAAAAGGAGGAAAATGGAAAGTGGGGAGAGAAACCCTAAACCTAACCCTAGGAAGAGGAGGAGGAGGAAGAGGAAAAGGAGGAGGAGAAACCCTAAACCTAACCCTAGGAAGAGGAGGAGGAGGAGGAGGAGGAGGAGGAAGAGGAAGAGGAGGAGGAGAGGGGAAATGGAAGGAGCGGAGGAAGAGGACGCTGGACCGAACCCTAATATTTCGAACGCTTAATATTAATAAGTTTGCAAAATATTACAAGTTTGCCACCGCTCTAAAATATTAATAACGCTTTGTTTTATAAACGTCATAAAAAGTCCAGAATTAGCCCAAACCGTCATAGAAAAAAAGTATTTCGAACTTTGATAACGTTTAGGTATCAGGCGTCATCAATACGTCTTATCGAGCGTTATTAATAGGCCTTTTTGTTGTAGTGAATGTGTTGGTGTTACCAAGGATACACGTTAACAAAATCCAAAATTTAGTAGAAAATTTTCGGTAGCATACCAAAATTTGCCAAAATTGGAGGGAAAAAAGCACATGTTTAACAAAAATTCGAAACCAAGACCTTTCCACCAGATGACTGGCAAACCGTTTGGTGGAAATCCAATATGTTGGATTTTTAGGGTTTTTTTTGCTTTGGTTTAGCTGTTTTTGTTTTGATTTTTTATTTGTTTTGGTTAAACATTAGATTGGATCAAGTACGTAAATGTCAACTACCAGTAACAACGCTCACCACCATGCATGCATGCACCACTTATGTTCTCGTAAGGATTCTTAGCTTAGTGGTGTTTGTTGGCTATATTGCATTGCTTCTTGATCTTCCTCTTGGTGTCGGTGGTCGACGAGGAGCAGGTCTTTGTTGTCCAAGTTGTTGTAGTAGTAGTCATTGTCGAGTATCATCGAGGTGTCACGGTCATTGTAGACATACTGGACAATGACTTTCGAGTAAGGGATCACGGCTGGGCACTTCTTGTACAACCAAACAAAAATCAAAACTAAAACCAAAACAATCAAACCAAACCAAAAAAATCCAAACAAAATCCAAACACAAAATCCGAGAAAAAAAATCGAGATGCTGGATTTCTACCATACGGTCTGGCACCAGTCCATCTAGCAGAAATGTCTTGGTTTTAAAATTTTGTTAAACATTTGCTTTTCTTTCAATTTTGGTAAACTTGGGTATGCTAAAATTTTTTTTATTCCGTTTAATTGTAGCAGGTAAGGAAAGTAATTCCCAATGGAAGAAAAAGTAGAGGAAGAAATGATTCCATCCATCAAAGCAAGGAATCATTTTTCCACCTTCGAGTATTCACATTTCTTTTCAAATTCCTTGGCATTTTCAAATATGGAAAAGAAAAATGAATAAGAATTATAATTTTCCAAATGAAAAAAATTTGCCAAGTAATTGATTTCATTTCCATTTCTTTTCGCTTTATGTACACTAGTCTACATGTACGTACTGTGCACGTATTTTAATTAGAATATAATAAGATAAGTTGTCGTCTTTCTGTCTTTTCCAGTTGACTGTTAACTTGCCAACAATAGTAAAATGCTAGAATATTTTGCAGCAAGCAGAGCAATATAACTAATTGCCCTGAAAAGCAGCAAATTAGTCTTATTTCTTGTGGAAAGAAATATAGCTAATATAGCAGATCTTATTTCTTGTGGAAAGAAATATAGTAGACCTTATTTCTTGTGGAAAGAAGGTCTCAAGGAGCGGGACCTTCTCAAGCATGGGATACGCAACTGAGGTGGACCCTAGTATCAAGTTAGAAAATATCCCTGGTATAAAAATAGTTCTAGAACTCTGAACCATCTCAAGCATGGGATACGCAACTAAGATGGTCAAGATCAATAATATTTCATGCTAAAAATAGTTCTATAACTCTGAACCTTTTGTGATGAACAAATATCATGCTAATTTAGGATAACCAAGATCCAATGAACAGAGGTTTGATAAAGCAAGTATTTGAAATGTCAAGAGAGGAAATGAAATTCATGATGTTTTACTTGGAAACATAAAACCAATCTGGAAACATGGGATAAGCATTTATGTACAAAGTTTGAAGTTCACAGTAACAATGAGCATGTTAAGAGGTTGAGCAGGTTTATAACATGTGTTTCCCTTAACAAAATGCCTTAAATTGGCTTTTGAAAGAAAACGAGAAAAAGTACAGAAAGTACAAATTGTTCTGGGAAGTATTGCTATGGAAGTCTGATCTGAAGGCGATCACTTTGTTCCTTGGACCATACGATGATGATGAAGATCACTGCTAGAAGATGAACAACCGGAAGAACTAAGTCACCAGAACGGTATCGACGCACTTGGGCACTGATGGCGAGGTCGAATGCTTTCCTGCTTTGCTTCACTCTGTTCTGGAAGAAAAGTTGAAGAAGAATGCTCTCAAAAATCAAAGTGTCTAGGCTCTGATCTCTGTATTCTCTCATGTCTCTCTGATCCTCTGATGATCTCTTGATCTGAAAAATAAGTCTATTTATAGACTTGACCCATTGTGCGTAAAAAGCAACAAAATTGGGTTTTTACGCTGGTAACTGTCACCCACGATGGGAGTCACTCTCTATATATGTTGACACGTGTCCCATTATTGCAACAAAAATAGGGAGCACGTATACACGTTCCTCAATAAATGTGGCACGAAAGCCACGTGGATAAACCACGTTCTAAAGTAGTCAGGGAGGATTGGGCGTAAAAACAACCCAAAATAGAGTCCAAGTGTGGCAAACTGGCGTAAAAACAACCCAAATAAAACTTCTCAGCATAAAGTGGCTAAAATAGCCTTGAGCGTAAAACTTAACCCAAATAGACTTTACGCTCACAATAGCCTTGAGCGTAAAAGCTCACATAACTATCGTGCGTAAAAAGAAGTGATTTTATTGAGCGTAAAATAGCCTTCTCTGCACACCATACGACAAGTATCGAGTTTGGTAAAAAATCCGATCTTCTCGACTTCTGTGTTGCATACTGTCAGCATAATTATTCTGTCAAATCAAATCTTCTGCATTAAATGCGGCCTGACAGTCTGTCCCTGGCGTAAAATTCAACAACTAGCCCTGGCGTAAAATAGCTAGCATAAAATAGCTAGCGTAAAATTCCCAATCTCTTTGACTTAGTCCATAGAGCACTTTTTACGCTCCTACAACATGTGCATACTTGGGAGATAGAACAAGAGATACCTAGAGCTCTTTATACCACTACTCTGGCAGCGTTGCCAGATACTTGAAGATATACCATCTGAGTGTACCCATTGAAAATTGATGCCCCACATAAAGAGCTGGATTTTAAAAAGACTGCATATAACCAAAAAAAATCATACAACCTGCTGGAGCCTGGACATACTGCATATAACCAAAAAAATTATTGTGAGATAGTCTCACTAACAAGAACTAAGAGATTTAAAAAAATCAATTTCTAAGAGTATTACCAAATTAACTAGATGACAGATGTAGCATCACAAATCTCTGATCCTTCCTCTAAACTAATGACATCATCTAAATTATTGAAGATAAACAAGCTTGGTAAGAGCACTAGCATATAAATTATTGAAGATAAACAAGCTTGGTAAGTAATTAAAAGTTTAATAACATACCTGATAGTGGTGGCAACCAATTCTTCATACAACTTAGTGATTCAACGATGTCGGGAGCCAATGAAGATTGATGTGGAGTAACCACTCTACCACTACAACTAAACGCTGATTCTGATGCAATAGTAGATACTGGAACTACTAAGAGATCACGAGCCATAGTTGCAAGTATTGGATAAGAAGGTGTCTTCAATTTCTACCAAGCTAATGTCAAAACTCCTCGGATCATCACCTTTTGGAAACAATGGTTCATCCAAGTACTTCTCCAATTCAGATTTTTCATTTGACTGAGACATATTCTTATGCAAGTTGTCAAATTCAGATTCAAGCTTTGATTTCAATCCAATACTGCCAACAATTCCATTACTAGAAGTAGAAGTACCAACAAAACTATCTTGGCTAAAAATATCAGGGCCAGCTTGCATAGCATATGAAGAGTAAAGTTTCCTCAAAGATGAAAGAACGTGGTTGCTGTAGGTTGTAGAATCATTACCATATATCTTACTGAAAGCAAATGCACAAATTTGAATTTATATCGAGGATCGATTATTGTACCAATGGTCATCATTAAACTACAACTCTTCCAGTATTTATTAAACTTCTCATTCATATTTTGTGCCATGCTACGAACATAATCATGCGGACTATCTAGCCAATCAAGAATACACACATTCACATCTAAAACACCCTTGAAATATAAATTTGCAGTAGGATACTTAACCCCTGAAAATAGAAGTATGATATTGTTAAATACCCTTAAACATTCACAGATCACAGCCCCTCTCTCCCATTCTTCTTTGCTAGGCAAAGTTTTATACTCAGAATGTAACTCCACTAAGCGAAAGAAGGCAGATTTCACTTCTATTGCACTCTCAAGCATATGAAAAGTTAAATTTCACCTGGTTGGCACATCACTTGATACTCCCTTACCAGTCAACTTTGTCTAGACTAATGCAGACTCAAACTTTTGCTTTCGGCCTTGGGAGGATTTGATAAAAGTAACACTTTCTCGAATTTTTCCCACAAGAGAACCCACCACCTTCAAACCATCCTGCATAATGACATTTTAACAAGTATAAGAAAGAATTAACAATGTGAAGAATACAAGAAATAAAAAAATGAAACTTTATTTACCTGCACAATGAGATTTAAAACATGCGCACTGCACCTCATATGAAACATATCACCATTAAGTAACAAAACCCCTTTGTCATTCATCCATTCTTTAAGATTCTGAATCATAACATCATTACTACTGGCATTGTCAACTGCTACTGCAAACAACTTGGAGTCAATATTCCATTATAGTGTTGTAGATTTAATGAACTCGCTGAGAATAATTCTGGTATGTGGAGAAGGAATCATACCAAATGCTATAATTTTCTTATGCAAGACCCAATCATCGTCTAAAAAATGACATGTCACACAACAATAACCTAAATTTTGATGCTCAGCAGTCCATAAATCGGTTGTGAGACTTACTCTAGATGTATTTCTCTCAAACATCGCTTGTAATTGCACTCTCATGGCATCATAAACTTTCTTCACATCTGCCCGAATGGTATTTCTTGAATAGAACTTTATTCTAGGGTCTATGGTCTTCATATATTCTTGAAAATAACGATGCTCAGCCATATTAAATGGATAGTCATGAAAAGCAACCATCTTTGCAAATGCAATCCGACTTTTGGCAGCATCAAATTTCCAAGTTCCCATTCTTGGAGGTTTTCCACCACTAGTTACAGAAGTTATGAGTCTTTGACTGCAGGGTCGATTTTGAGGCCTCCTACTACAAGTTTTCAGAAGATTGCGCAAATGTGTTGTTCCATTCTTGCTCAACCCATCAATTTTTTTTGCAATGATGACAAGTTGCTCTAATTTTACCAGCTCCTATATGCTTCTTTTCGAACTCATCCCAGACTTCAGATCTCGTCTTCCTTCTTTTGATTAGACCATCATCTACTTCAACTTCATTTTCACTCTGAATCTCTGCTTCAAGTTCAGTATTTGATCCAACCTCAACCTCAACCTCGACACTTGGAGTTGGACTTTGAGACATCATGGATTTTTTAGACGAATTTCTAAAAATCAGAAGTATAAAATCAGAACTTGATTGAACATATTACATATATACAAATTCGACAAATTAAAAAATTGGATTGAACATATTACATATTTCCTCCTTTTGATTGAACATATTTCATACAAATTCGACATAAAAAACCTAACAAATCAGAAGTATAAAATCAGATGTCTAAAGCTTTTCGACATATTTCATACAAAGTTGTCACGACCCGCTTCCGAATAATCGGACACGAGTCGGACACGTCCAGCCTTTGTCGTTGGACACGACAAAGTAAGTTGTACCAATCTAAGAAAATCTAACCAGATAATCATGAACAAGTATGAAATCACAGCATCTATAAACCTATCCCAGAATAAAAATAAAGTACAAGTCTCAGAATTATTACATTCCAGCAAAATTAAAGATAGAGTCTACTAGTCTCAAAATACAAGGAAAATATAAAGTGCTAATGGTAAAGCTCTAGGCTTCTGCAGCATCTAAGTCAAGAGCAACTCCAGCTGGCTCTCCTGCATCTACTGGCTCTCGGCCATAATATGTGTCGCACAGGGCCTCCAACTCACCTGCAACATATCCTATTCAGAAGCGGAGCAAAGTACAATTCTAGGTAATGAACAAGACATCATGATATGAAAGTACAAGGGAGCATGGTATGTAAAGTACAAGAAAAAACATAGTGTATAAGCACATGAAAGAACATGGTATGTAAGAACATGAAAGAACATGGTATCTCAGGAATCACAGGAACTAAGTACAAGATATATCTCCTGAACATGTGTGCACAATATTTGAAATATAACTAAGTATGTGACCGACTAGGGGTAAACACATGAAAGCACATGAATGGTACGGCTTAGGGCCCGCGTGCACGATACGGGGCCTAAGCTAAACACACCTTAGTTGTTTCTTGGGTTTGGTCACATAAATAGTATATTTCCCTACCCCAGGTACAAGTAATAAGAACAAGGAACATGAGCACCAGAAAAACATGTCGTGTTGCAGTGTGTCAACAAGAAAGCACATGATATAATGAAATGTACAAGACCATAGAATGTACTTGTCTTGCTCCGGAAAAGTACGGGTGAAGATCGGAGCTAGATGTCTTCCTGTATTTAAATAATTTGATACAAGTTGGTTAAAAAATTATACAATCTCTAAATTGGTATTTTACAATTCTAAATATGTCTCACTACCAGCTATGTTATTTGGTTAAACCCATTACTAATTATTCATCATTAAGTTCCTACAAGTATTCTTATAACCATTATCAACTAATAATTAGAATATAAAGAATTTAACTAACATTGTTTGGAAAATAAACTTAATGGACAACTTTTACTCACTTTAGCCTTGAGTTAGGCTAAAGGAAATTCTATCCTTGTTAACTTTTAGAATTTCTACTTAAAAACTTTAATTAGTAAACTAACTAATTGAATATCAAAACTCCAATATATACAGAAATAGTTTATTAAATAATTAAATCCGACTTGCCTAATTAGCTTAACAATAACTAAATTCCTAATATTAAATCTCTAGGTACCTTATACAAATCTTTTTAAATAAGAAGTCCTAACCATAATAGGAGAATAACATATATACACGTAATCTAAAACTCGGCCCACTACTGATCTATTTGAATTCAGCCATCTAGTCAAGTTCACCAGGTATATATATATGCACACAATTTCAACAACTATGCCAAAATTCACTACTGTAAACAAATTCTGTAGGGATTAGCTTGAATCTACACCAACTTCACATGGGTCCTCATATGCCTAGATTCGAATTTTTCCACCCGTCACTGCCAACCAACATTACATACAAATAAAATTACAACAGAGTAACTTATAGTACACTAATTGAACTTATCAGTAATCTAAGTTCAAAAAATATTAGGCAAGCCATCTCAGTAAAGTGAAGCATAGCAGCTCAAAACAGTTGTAATATTGCCGCTGTGCCATTTGAATGTGCAGCCCCGGCCTAATCTTTCCCGCGGTTGCAACTCATCCCACGACCCCATCGTCGAGCACAACAATGAACACATCCCCAACTAGATACGCATAGATGGTGCTTCCCCGAACACAACTGACAGAACACGAACTTGAAACGAATACACGCCATTCCTACACTTGATCAACACTACAAATGAATTACCAGGAAACTAAAATGGAACCACGACAACTGGAAGGGAACAAATGGTGATACCTGAGTATGGATGGTGTCCTGGAGTGGAATCACAAGAACTGGAAACCGGACACGGCCTCTTCATGTCCGCGGGTGGATCAAAGTTTTGTTCAAGCATTTCCACAAACAGATTTCGATCAGCGAAACAAACAGAGCAAATCAGCGAAGTTTGGAAGTTCTTTCCGAGAAAAATTTAAAGGGATCAAAAACTCCAAAGCTTAAACTCACTCAATTTTAAACATCAATAAATTTGATATAATTCATCCACTCGAACTTATCCGATCCAAACAACTAGAAGGAAAACTCACAGTCGAATAACTCATCAAACATAGGAAAAAATTTAGATCTGAGCAAAGTTTGTTAATCTCACCAGTTCCAATAGATCAGTTGAACGAATTCCTTCGATCGATCCGGTCCAAAAATCCCTATTCGAAAGCATTGACAAGAATTTACGGATTGAGAACAATGATCGCTTCGAATAGAATTTCAAGAAAAACTAGAATCAAATACTCACCAGCTCCAATAGATCGAAAAGAGAAGAGGATCTTCAAAGCTTCTATAATTCCTAGATCTAACCCTCTCGATTGGCGATAGCCGGAGAATCGAACGGTCAGTTGCTGAGGAGTATCGCACGCGCCATCATCATTCTTGCCATAACCCTCACTGATGTTGCCGCCATCATCGTCGGGGTTGTCGTCGAGCTTCAGGAGGATATCATCACCGTCGCTGTCGTGGCTGGAGTGGTCGGAGTGGTTGAAGGAACACGTCGAGAGGTGATGCCACTTCTACGCCGGAGGAGGAAAGCTCGCCGCTGCCATCGCTATGGCCGTCGAGACTTGGTCGTCGGGATTAGCCGAGAGGGAAGGTTGTGGAAGAGGCTCGGAGAACAAATAAGAATGAAAGGAAAAAAATGGTTTACACTCTCTCTCTCTCCTCCTCAGACTCGATTATAAAGAAAAATATGTACATTTGCTAAAAAAAAACCTCCGCTGAAACCATATTTTGTTTAAGTCCTTTTTGTTACGAAAAAATTTCAGAAAAACCCCTCTCCTTTTCATAATTTCAGAAATTGGTTTTAAAAATCAGTTAGGAGTCACATGGTGGCCCCAAAGTTTGTTATAACAAACTTTCAAATTTTAAAAGAATAAATTTTGCCCAACTAATTTCCCTCCAAAAATATCATTCACCATATTTATTATTTTAAAAAAATCAAAAACTTATTATTTGAAACCTAATCATCAACTATTATTAATATTAAAAAATGTTTTTAAAATAAAATTTATTTTCTCAAAACAGGGAGGTGGAGTTACAAATCTTTCCCCTTAAAATAATTTCGTCCTCGAAATTCGAGAGACAAACAAAACAATCTCAAAGCAAAATCTCAAGAAGGTTCAAACACAATTCATTTTATTTTATTTAAAATTCTCAATATCAAAGTACACTCAAATAAACAAACTGGGATAGCGCTCCTGCATCTCGTCCTTGCGCTCCCATGTGGACTCTTCCGGAGAGTGGTGTCTCCACATGACGCGGACAAGTGGAATAGTTTGGTTCCACAAGCGCTTCTTCCTCCGATCAAGGATCTCCACTGGCTGCTCCTCGTAAGTCAATCCCGGACCCACCTCTAGCTCTGAAAAGTCCACCACATGGCTCGGGTTCGGAATGTAGCGTCGAAGTTGAGACACGTGGAAAACATCGTGCACTTCCTCCAAGCTAGCTGGAAGTGCTAGTCGATATGCCACCTCGCCAATCCGTACAGTCACGTCGAAAGGCCCGATGAATCTCGGACTGAGCTTCCCGCCTCTGCCAAAGAGAATGACACCCCTAGTCGGCGAGATCTTCAGGAACACTCTATCTCCAACCGCGAACTCCAGTGGCCGTTTGCTGCTGTCCGCCCAGTGCGTCTGCCGATCCTATACAACTCTAAGATGCTCGCTGATCAGTCTGACTTTCTCAGCTGAGTCTACCACCATCTCGGGCCCAAGCAAAGCTCTCTCACCAACGTCGTTCCAAGATAGAGGCGTGCGACATCTCCGTCCATATAGTGCCTCGAACGGGGTCATCTCGATGCTAGCCTGATAACTGTTGTTATAGGCAAACTCCACTAGATGCAAATGATCCTCCCACGTATCACGCCCTGACCCGGAATCACCCGAATCATCATCCTCGCAGGGGGCATGATGTCGCACGAGCCTGGAGTTGCGCTCGTGCAAGGCAAGATGACAAGTTCTCAAATGGTTATCTTTTGATTCGATATTAACAACGAAAGAAAAACTGAGTATAAGAAACAATTCTCTTTATTGATATCCAAAACTGAGATTACAAAGGCTTTCGATAGCCTAAAAATATATATGCCAGATTGGCTACAACACTCAGGTTCTCTCTTGCCCACAAAGGATTTCACCGTTCCATACATCATGCCTTCTATATCTCGGCCGCATCAATCCTGTTACATGTCCGAGGGTCAAGCGATTGCACCAATACGCTTCAGCATTCCAAGCCTCAACGCGTTCAAGCAACGCTTCGCCGCGTGCAATCCATTCCCTGCACCCTGCATGAAACTGGTGGAGGATCAGTACGTTCGTCCTCGTATGTACTGATGCAAAGATCTTCTTTCCAAACCAACATTTAGTATTTACGTTGAATCATACAACTTAGCTTATGATCTTGCTATGTTCTCCATAGGGTCAATTTCATGGCATATTCGAAAGCGTAAAGCATGTTAGCATGGCAAGCATGTTATTCGAATTGAAATAGGCACGCAAACAAGCAATCTCGTGTTTGATTCGTGGCACGACTTCTTACCAAGTCGACGCACTCGCCCTTGCGTCCCTTGCACTGACGCAAAATGAATACGCCACATTCCTTCCCTGTCATGTTATATATATACATCTCTAAGCAGGATCTATGTGTGCGGGATGCATACGCGCCTACACTTTCAACCCATCGTTCCATAGCTATATGAAGGTCGTTGGCATATCCGCGCCGGAATGGACTAAAGGAGTTCCTTCTCTCCTTCTTTTCTCAATATTGGTCGGGCTGCCCGGTGTTTAACGGGTGGGTTGCGGTCCCAACAACCGAAACGTTCCCGCTGTATACCATTATGTGCGACTTTTCTCATCTATAAGACGAGTGCTACTCGTTTAAGGATGTGCGCCTACAAAGATTATTCGAATCCCTCCTAGGCCAAGCGGTTCCGGGGCGCTCCGGCATTTAACCGTTTGGGGGAAACACTCGTGCACGAGTCATTATCACATTTAATCTCAAGTCTATCCCATTCGACCATGCAATGCCCTTATTACTCAAGCAGTCAAATTCAAACAACCAAACATAGTCTTGAGTCCGAGACTCAGACTTTATCATCTCGTATTTTTTCCGTTAACTTTCTGTGTTTTTACGTTTCTTACTTCGTTTCAATGATTCAATGGCATCATGCCTCAACTCAATGCCCGCCAACCGAACGACCCGAAGGTCTCGAACATCCTTCGAGGCATTATGTCATATCCGACAGTTCCGCCACATTCATGCCACAACGGTATTCTTTCGCAACGAAGCCATTTTTTATTATCCCCTGCACGTAGGCACGTTTCGATCGTATCCCAATGTTCTATAACTTAGTGTTCAATGTTCGGGGCTTGCGCGCTAGGGCGCTCACCTATTGTCTTTAAATGTTCAAGCCTTCTAACTCGTGTGCAAAGACACGGTATGGTTCGTCCACTAAGGCAGTCGCCGAGTACAGTTATCCCATGTTCTTGCGGCTTGCGTACCGAGGTGCTCGTCTTTGCGATATCTAATGTCCCATAGCGACTCGTGAATTTGATGCACGTTTCATTTCAATTGTTCTAACTTAGTGTTCGACTCACACTACGATTTATCTCCGATCGGACCACGCCCGTGGCGTCGATAGGTTAACTTTTAGCATACAATGATATACTTAACTTATCGCATGAAGGAGTAAAACGAAGTCAATCCTCCCACCTTGAGTCGATACGCCTTTGTTGTTTCGCCGAGCCGATGTGGCTCGATTTTATAACTTTGTTGCACGACCACTCTCCTGACTTAGCCATTCGAGCACTTCGTGCTTCATTGAATTATACGTCCGATTTGCCTTAGCGTACCCAAGTCTCAGCCAGTCGCAAGACGACGATTTGATTTCGCGGACCCCTTACTAAATATGGCAAAAGATCGACCTCTAGTATTTTCGCGTCAACGTATAACCTGCACATGAAACCAACTAAAATCAATACTTGCATCGATTCGGACTTACGCCTTGGTCAATTCGATTTCTTAGAATCTTTGAGCCGATTCAACGCACTCATCCTTCGGGGCAACGCGGTGCTTCACATCGATTCATTCGATGCATTCTTTGGGACAAGACAACTCTTCGCATCGACTCAGTTCGATGCGTTGCTCGGGACAACGTAACTCTCGTATCGATTCGCATCGATACATTTCATTCGGTCAACGCGACTCGTTGAGTCAACGCTTCAGCGTAATGTGCCGTGTGGAGCGGAGCATTACAGAATATACCACTCAAAACAAGGTTCGTCCTCGAACCAAAACCAACACTCCGACTAAGTATTTTATAGATCGTTTCACGATCTCGTCCCACCAATGTTGTTCAGTTTCACACTATCCCGCAAGCTTTTCACTAACATTTCAATGTATTTCCTACAGCTCGATTTGAATTTGTATATAACTCGATTTGGATCCGTACCTATATTCAAGGCGTCCCGAAGATATATGTATTTCGACCAAGTCCAGTCGTAGCAAATTAGAACAAAGCTGACAGGTAAATTTTCAATCCTATGCTTGCCATCTCGTACTCTCGATCGGACTTGGACTCTACTGCTTGTTCTCGTAATTTTATTGCATATGCATATTGATACACACGCGATCATCCAACAAAAGTCAAGGCACACGATGCGATTCAAAATCGTATTTCTTATTTCGTATGTTTCATCGGAACTATCAATTCTATGCGTCGCGTTGAGCCATCGCGCATCCGATCGTAACGATCCTTCACAACGCCTTGCGTTCGAAGTCGCCACCCAACTATTTCCGAGGTCTGACTATGCAACTTAACTCAATACGATTTCTTTATCAACATTCGGGACTACGCCCGCTAGGTGACTTACCTAGCACCGTACTTAACTTCTCCCGACGCAACTTTAAATTGACATTACACAAAGGCCACAATCTATCCGACACCAAAGTTTACATCAAGGCGACGGTGCTCAAGACAACGATCGCCTTGACACGAAGTCTCTATGATGCATCTTACATCCAATTTCCTAACGAGTAGGAATTCACTAGCCAAATTCCCGACTTATACGTCTCGCAACGTCGAATATAAGTTTCGATTCAGGCAAGCTCAATTGCAAGGTGAACCCGAATCTAACGACATGACTCGTAAGTCATTCCCTTATCGTTTCCTCTCGCGCATAGCTCGTTTCTCGCAATCGCCTATCCGAATCACCAAGTTCGTTGGTGAATTTCTAGTTTGATCGTCGACCAACATAACCATTCAAGTATTCATCCGACGAATACTCAAAATCTAGCTACATCATTCTCAATCGAAAGATGTTCCAACAATTCTCGATCGCCTAGAATTATCGTCAACATACACCGTGTTATATTTGTTATCGGTGCAATCACATATGTGATATCGCATGGGTCATCTTACGGTCTGTAGCATTCAATTTGATTTGGCGGTCAAGTCTTCTAGGGTCAGCTGCCCCGAAGCTACGCTCGATAACTGTGGATCATCACCGAAGGACAGTTTACTACGAACCATGCTATATCTTATTTCGGAGCCAAATCACGTTCCGACGATTCTATGAGACTACCCAATTTCGGACAAAACTATTTATATCGGTACAACTGATGCGCAACTATCCTCTGAGTCAAGTCATGCACTACCGTAGATGATTCTGCTATTCACGACGCATCTACTCGCATTGAGTTCGAGTCTATCTTATTTGCAGTTCGACACACGAGATGCTATACGCATCGAGCAATCGTCGATGACTTATAGTCTCGTCCTGATCAATCACGAAATTTATGATCAACCAAGTTCGTTCATTCTCGTATCGTTATCTACAAAATTTTGATAGCGCAAGACGCACTCCATTTTGTATTCTCACATCGTGCTTACGTTTCCTTACGTATCGATCTCGATACGTTGTATCAATTTCGATAGCGTAAGGGTCAACTTTGAATTCGTTTCAACGTCGACAACTTACATTGCATACGTCCAAGTTCGCAACGAACTTTTCCATACGCATCAACTCATTTTTTGATTCGCCGCATCCCGCTATACTTTGATCGCGTAACTGAGTTACCGATTATCTAACATCGAACCCTCAAGTCATACGATCTCGCCCTCTAAATTTTGTGTGTTTCTCAGTCGTGCTCAAATGAGTTTCGCCGTAACGTAACCAACTATTTCTTAGGCACGATTACTCACGTCAACCAACTCTTCACCGAAGTCGCACATCGTGCGATTCGATTACAATTCGCACCGCCTAATATTTCTATCGAAATCGCAAGTCGTACGATTCGATTCGTCTCGCCCAACATTTCTATCGAGATCGCAAGTCGTGCGATTCGATTCGCCTAGCCGAACATTTCTATCGAGATCGCAAGTCGTACGATTCGATTCTCCTCGCCCAACATTTCTATCAAGATCGCAAGTCGTGTGACTCATTTGTAAGCTCGAGTTTTTCTTTTTCGTTGATCCGATTATTGAGTCAAGGCATAATCATTCCGCTAGTCTCGGTCGTCCGACCGACTTATAAATTTCGTCCGACGTATCATTCATTGATACGAGTGTAACACCCAGTTTTTTCCAAAAGAGGGTAATTTTGAAATTTTATAATTTTAGTCTTTTAATAATGATATTTAAATCATGATATAATTTTTAGTGATTTTTTAATCATTTAAAACTATTTTAAATCATGACTTATGATTTTGGTGTTTCTCTAGTGTAGCCCTAGAGACTACTTGACCAGGAAACTAACCATGACCTTGGGAGCTTAACCATATAAGTAGAGTTTCCATCTAATACATTTTAGCCTAGAAGGTACTTTGGTAATTTTGGGATTTATTTAATTTAATAGGATTTGTTAGAACTTATTGAATGTATGTGAGTAATTGCTTGGTATGTGATGTGATTAGCCTAACCTAGAAGGACCTACCCTAATAGATTGGACTAACCTAGATTAGCCTTGGCTAAGTTGATGGTCATGTTAGCATTGACTAAGGTTGGTTAGCCATGATTTATGACTTGACTAGTCATGACTAGGATTAGTCATAGTCTTGAGTTAGTATAGCTAAAACCTAGAATCCATATGGACCATAGATCCTTAGTGGGAGATTGAGAGCCATAGATTGGGCACTAAACCCTAGGATGACCAGCCATGTAGTAGTTTTTCCCCCTATATAAACCTTCATGATGAACTCTTGCCTCTTTTTTATCATTCTTGCAAGTCTTGAAGAAAGAAAGGTATAGACTCCTTCTCCAATCCATAGTTCATCCATTTTTGATTCTTTTTAGCTCCAATCTTTTGCAATAGCACCTAACCAATCCCTACTTGCTGTTCTTGTGGAGCAAACCCAGCCTAGGAGCAATTTGGGAGCCTATATTGCTAGAGAACCTCTCAGCTTTGGATATTCTGGAGGCTGAAAAACTCACTCAGGTTTAAACCTAAAACCCTATTGAAACTCTAGATTTTATTACATATTCATGTAACCCTAGGTGTCCACCTCGTCCTGACCAAGTTTGGTGCCTTATTGTGTCGGATACGTGTCCGTATCGGACACGTACCAGTCGTGACTGCAAGTGGTGATGTAATGATGAAATGAATTCATTCTTTGTTATTTTCAAATTATAATTGAATAGAAATCTTGGTTTTGATATTGCTTAATGATTTCTTAGTCTCTGAGGTGATTTTCGTGTCCTTTTGTGTCGCATTTTGGTGTTGGACACGGCCTGTGCAAAGCCCACATTTTTCCCCAACTACTCGAACCTCACTGTGGCCACGACACGGGGTCTTTGGATCTGGAAATTTGTGCGGATTGAGGGGCATTGACTGACTCCCTGCTCTCAAAGTTTGGGAGTGTCTCGTGGTCTGTGCACGGAGAAATCGGGGCCGCACTGGCCGCGCGCTGTCGCGCACAGGCGACTGAACACATGCACAGACACGTACGAACACATGCCCGTATCCTCTGTAGACACGTAGTGGACACGTATCAGGCTATCCCACGTGTAGCCTTACCATAGGCGACCACGTGGGTGTGTGCACGTGACACGAAGTGTCGTGTGTCGTGTCCTATACTCGAGTGCATGCGTGCACGACACTGTATGACACTGGATGCACCCCACGTGTTTGCAACATGTTGGACACGTCTGTGTCGTAGTTTTTGGACACGAAACGACTCACATGACACGTGTACATATGCTACACTAGTTATCAACCTATTGTTTGTAATCTTAATGATTAATTAGGTCAATTCATTGAATTCCCAAATAATCTCTGATACTTCACTGATACGAGGTTCTAAAATGTTTTTTTTTCTGAATTTAGATTGTTGTTTACCTGTTTAATGATGATAGAATGTTTAATTTAGACCCACCTACATGTGTAATGAGTGATGAGTAGGTTAAATTGCATTTTTGTTGATTAACTGATTTTGAATCCTTGAATTCCCAAATTAAAACTGATACCCTTTACTGGGTTTAATTTTCTGGTTTAAAGTGTTTTTAAACTGATTTAATTGATGTTAATAGTTAATTAGATTACCTACATGTATAGGAATGATGTTCATATCAATTTGTGATTTATGTTGAACTATGGGCTTTTGAAATGTGGCTTTGGGGTTGCTAACTGTTGGTTATAATTGGACTGTCATTAGGTTCCTAATCTCATTCACTAATACACATGGTTTATCCCACTGTTTGATGTAATAATGCTGAAATCTGAGCCATGCACACTGTTTTGAACTAATCTCTCACACCCTGTTTTCCTGATATCACACAGGTTTGCCTGCCACACATTGACACATAGCCATATACATGCACACTCCTCTTATTTTCCCTCACTGGAATACTGCACACAGGTTTTCCTGTCACAGCTCACTCTCACACATAAACACATACACACACACACACAAGAAAAACACTCACACACTGTCACAGGGTCTTATAACCTGAGAATAAGTTTAAATAGGTTAATGTGAATTGCTAGTTAGGTTCCATTGGTCTGAACTGTCATAATACCAGATTTTTGGGCTGAGAACACATTCATTCACACCACATCATGCTACATCAAAAACCTGAGATTAGTGTGTAGGTTTAAATGTTTGATTTCCTTTTCCTTCTCATAATTCTGAACTGAATTGTGTTTACATAATTTGAAAAACCTGAGAATGTTTCCCTTTTCCTTGATATTACAAAAACTGAGAATATAAGTGGAATAACCTGAGGATTCTTTCCTATCACTGATTTTGAATGTTGGTATGTGACTGAAATGGAAGTTAATTTTGTTTGGGGTTAGGGGAAATCATTGAATTGGTTTTGTATATTGATTGGTGTTTCTTTTCTGTCCTTGTTCAGGAAACTGAACTGATGAACATTCTTTTTTTTCCTTACATTCTCATAGCATATATCCTGTCACATTTTCTGTGAACATAGGAGACTTGAACCCTCTTTCTTGTGATTCAATGCTAGCTAGTTTTAGTTGAATGTCATGAATCGATTTCCTTCCTATTTGAATGCCTAAGTTGTCTTAAACTGAGATGCATATACTGTTAAATTCTGAACTTCATGAGACACACATATTGCACACTGTTTTACCCCACCATATTTCATTCCATAACACACACACACTTTCCTGTCACCAGGACAGTCCTTCACTCACTCCCTTCCTATTTTTTATCACTCTCTATATATCCTATTCCCTATGTAATATAGGTATTCATGTAATGAATACTTAATATATGTATCTATATATATATGATATAAGTTTGTGGAATATATATAGGTATCTAGTATAGATATACAATGGGTGTATAGGTTATATTAGAATATATCCTAGTATCATGTAATGTATATATATATTATGGTTGTGTATATATATACATGTGTTATGTATTAGATTAGGTAAATATATTAATGTGTAGTATTATAGATATAGGTATGTCATGTTGTCTTGTATTATGAGTTGGCTAATAGGCATGATATAGCCTATGGCCTGTGTGTGTCTGTTTGACTAGTGAGCCTAGGTTGGGCTTTATAGCTTGATTAGCCTAGAATAGACTTGCTAGACTAGTATAGACTAGTTTGACCTAGTTTGACTTCTAGGGTTGACCAGAGTTGACTGAGAGTTGACTTTGGTCTAGATTGACCTAGAATCATGTAGAATGCATAGTAGGACTTTATTATATCATTTTAGACTTGTTGTGACTTGTGTTGCTCTAACTAGGAGTCAGGTACCTCATCTCGGACAGTATATTTACTTCAGACATTCAGATACCAGGCGAGTACATTCTCTGATCATTTCATAACTTGCTTAGAATTATATTCCTGCTCTAGTTTACCTTATTTGATGCTGTCACGATATTATCAAGGATTGGTACTATATGGATCCCTACATTGAGATGTTATCCCCCTCGGGAGCATCGGATACATTGTGTCATGTGTTTCGTGTACATCATGTATTCCTCGCTCTCATGTTATCCATGTTTCTCATGTGCTTCATGCTCGTTCATGCATGCTCGTGTACTCTCATGTGCTCTCATGAATCGGTCATGTTTCCCATGTATCTGATGTATAACCTATGTTGCATGTGCACTCATTTATGAGCCTTCATGTGAATTTCATGTGCACCCGTTTATGGGCCCCCATGTGAACTTCATGTGCACTCATGTATGAGCTCTCGTGTATATTTCATGTGCACCCATTTATGGGTTTCATGTGAAAACCATGTACGTAACATAACTTGTTTGGATCCTTGTGTTTTGATTGGGGTATGGGAGAGTATAAATAGTCATGTGAACAATTCCAAAGTAGTATAGCCATGTGCACCTCTTTAGTATAGTCATGTGCAAATCCAGCCGTTCACATGTCGACTTTGTACTTTAAATCACTAGTCACTGGTAGCTCTCTACTTATAGTAGATATTTCTATTACAGTTCTCTTCCTGTTTACATCATATATTTTCTTTCAGTTTTATGTATCGTACTCTCTTGCATGTTTATATTCTCTAACCTGTTATGATCTGCGTGAGATGTATTGTGCTCGCTCCCGTCCTGACTGGACCTATTGAAAATTTTACAGAGGATGATGAGGAACCCTGCACCCCTTACTTTGGAGCTTGCCTAGATGACACTCGCGACCTGGACCCCTGGGGAGGTTCAGGCAGCTGCTGAGGACGACACCTTGCTTAGTATAGATAGCTTAGTCTGTTTTCTTTTCATGTTTAGCTGTTGTCTTTATTTTCAGAGTTGTATATTTTTAGAGATATTGAAACTGGTAGATGTTGAGATTTGTATTCATTTTGTTGTGCCTCAGTTGAGGAGTTTCTTATCTATTTCCATCGTGCTACATTCTACCTTAGTTTGTGATTGAGTTGTACCTTTGTGTTGGACTCCTTTGGAGAGTATTGCTTGTTAGCTAGTTATAGTTCATGACCTAGAACAGCATTCTACTGTCGACACTGCGGCGTAGGCTGGGCGCTGTTACGTACTCGTATCCTCACGGTGGGTGCGGGTCGTGACACCGATTCCCGCCTTATCGTCCCAACCAATTTTCGAAGAACACTTGCATCAACATACCGTCATACAAATTTCCAATCGAGTCTCGGTACTCTCCCGTCTGTTGCGGACAAACCTTCCGCAATTCTCACAACGCGTCGATGCAATTTATTGCACAAGTGATATACCATATACCACTCGGAATTGAGTCATTCATCACCTACGTGGTATGGCATATACCACCCGGAAATTAAGTCATTTCCCTCGCACTATACTTAGTACAAACCGACAATCTCTTCCGACTCACGATTTTTGCAGTGATCGTGCTTGATCACAACCGTAACTTTAATTTTATCAAAATCCGACATAACTCGGTCAATATTCTCGTTTGCCAACATAAGTTTGGGGTGCAACCGAACGATTCGTTCTATCGATTTACGATTTCAGTTCTTTTACGTTGTATCTCGTACAACAATTTATTTCCAATTTCCTTTGCACTTCATGCAACGATTAATTTGATATGCGTTGCACCACATGCAATAATTTTATTTCCAACATGCGTTGTACATCGTGCAACAATTTATTTCCGACTTTCCAAGTCAATGCCCAAATTCGTTCAACACATTCGGTATTGGCTTATCACTTTCATTTTAACGCATATTCACAATTAACTCGTTGTACTTCGTACATCATTTTATTTCTCTTTCAACATGTTACATTGCAACAACATCTCAAATCGTATTTCATAATTTGTTGCGCTTGCAGCAACTAACATTTTTACGGTTCGTTGCATTCGATGCAATATATGCTTCGCGACTTTCTTAGCAAACATCATGAAATTTTCTAAACACATGCGACAAAATTTTACGATTTGTATTAGAATTATTGTATGGAACATCCAGTACGGCATCGAGTAGAGTCAAGAGTGATTTCAAGTGGTGGTGGGCAACTTTTAGAATTGTAATGAAGCGAGCGTCCAGAGGAAATTGAGCCTAGAGCTCTATACCAATTTGTCACGCCCCGACCCGGAATCACCCGAATCATCGTCCTCGCAGGGGGCGTGATGCCGCACAAGCCTGGAGTTGCGCTCGTGTAAGGCAAGATGACAAGTTCTCAAATGGTTATCTTTTGATTCGATATTAACAACGAAAGGAAAACAGAGTATACGAAACAATTCTCTTTATTGATATCCGAAACTGAGATTACAAAGGCTTTCGATAGCCTAACAATATATATGCCAGATTGGCTACAACACTCAGGTTCTCTCTTGTCCACAAAGGATTTCATCGTTCCATACATCACGCCTTCTATATCTCGGCCGCATCAATCATGTTGCACGTCCGAGCGTCAAGCGATCGCACACTTCAATACGCTTCGGCATTCCAAGCCTCAACGCGTTCAAGCAATGCTTCGCCGCGAGCAATCTATTCCCTGCACCCTGCATGAAGCTGGTGGGGGATCAGTACGTTCGTCCTCGCATGTACTGATGCAAAGATCTTCTTTCCAAACCGATATTTATTATTTACGTTGAATCATGCAACTTAGCTTATGATCTTGCTATGTTCTCCTTAGGGTCAATTTCGTGGCATATTTGAAAGCGTAAAGCATGTTAGCATGGCAAGCATGTTATTCGAATTGAAATAGACACGCAAACAAGCAATCACGTGTTTGATTCGTGGCACGACTTCTTACCAAGTCGACGCACTCGCCCTTGCGTCCCTTGCACTGACGCAAGATGAATACGCCGTATTCCTTCCCTGTCATATTATATATGTGCATCTCTAAGCAGGATCTATGTGTGCGGGACGCATACGCGCCTATACTTTCAACCCATCGTTCCTTAGCTATATGAAGGTCGTTGGCGTATCCGCGCCGGAATGGACTAAAGGAGTTCCTTTCTTTTCTCTCATTCTTTTCTCAATATTGGTCGGGCTGTCCGGCGTTTAACGGGTGGGTTGCGGTCCCAACAACCGAAACGTTCCTGCTGTATACCATTATTTACGGCTTTTCCCATCTATAAGACGAGTGCTACTCGTTTAAGAATGTGCGCCTACAAAGATTATTCGAATCCCTCCTAGGACAAGCGGTTCCGGGGTGCTCCGACATTTAACCGTTTGGGGGAAACACTCGTGCACGAGTCATTATCACATTTAATCTCAAGTCCATCCCATTCGACCATGCAATGCCCTTATTACTCAAGCAGTCAAATTCAAACAACCAAACATAGTCTTGAGTCCGACACTCAGACTTTATCATCTCGTATTTCTTTCGTTAACTTTCTGTGTTCTTACGTTTCTTACTTCGTTTCAATGATTCAATGGCATCATGCCTCAACTCAATGCTCGTCAACCGAACGATCCGAAGGTCTCGAACACCTTTCGAGGCATTATGTCATATCCGACAGTTCTGCCACATTCATGCCACAACTGTATTCTTTCGCAACGAAGCCATCTTTTATTATCCCTTGCACGTAGACACGTTTCGACCGTATCCCCATGTTCTATAACTTAGTGTTCAATGTTCGGGGCTTGCGCGCTAGGGTGCTCGCCTATTGTCTTTAAATGTTCTAGCCTTTTAACTCGTGCGCGAAGGTACGGTATGGTTCGTGCACTAAGGCACTCGCCGAGTACAGTTATCCCATGTTCTTGCGGCTTGCACACCGAGGCGCTCGCCTTTGCGATATCCAATGTCCCATAGCGAATCGTGCATTTGATGCACGTTTCATTTCAATTGTTCCAACTTAGTGTTCGACTCACACTAAGATTTGTTTGCAAAAACAAAAGTATAAAACTTTATTGATACAAACTGTGTAATAAAGATTACAAGAATTCTGGAAAAATTACAACTATAGGAATCCAATCTAGATGACGATTGCTTTATCCCTTGGACGATGTGAACTTTGAAGACGGAGCCTTTGAAGTTGAAAACAACTCTGGAAACTGAAGGCAAAAGCCTCGGAAGAATGCAGCAGCACTTGAGCAAGAACTCCTGGACTCTCTGATCTCTAAATATTTGATATCTGATCCCCTTGAATGAAGACTTGAAACTCTATTTATAGAGTTCTAAAAATAACTAACTTTCAGTTATTCTGGACTGTGCAGGATGATTTGCGCAGCAATTGGTTTGCGCAGCAATTGGTTTGCGCAGCATTGGACTGCGCAGGCAGTTACTGGGTCGTGGGCCAACTATCATGGACACATGGCATCATTTGATTAAAATATGCATGATCGTGCATAAACAGTTGCCACGTAATGAGCAATTGATGGCATGAATGCCACGTATACTTTATCAGTTATGTTGATAGAATGCGCAGACTAAACTGCGCAGCCTTGTTTTACGCAGACTCAGAATGCGCAGGAATGGATTGCGCAGACTCAGACTGCGCAGGAATGGATTGCGCTTGTTCAGCTTGTTCAGCTCATCATTTGTCGGTACAAACTCCTCATACGGAGCATCTGCCATGGGAAGGTATGAGATATACTTCATCTCGTGGAGTGCAAACCCCATCTCTCCACCCGGAGTCATGAAGGTCCCCGTCCTATAGTTGTACCTCTCAGCCAAGGCTAAAAACATATGTGGGTTGGGAGCAAAGCCGTATACAGTGGCGTGCACTGCTTGATACAGGTTGATCTATTGGAGTCTGTCTTGGAATGTTGTCAGAATCTAATTCGCAATATAGCTCCATCGTTTGTAGTCTGGATTCACCAATCCAGTCATTCTGATGTCTTGTTCGAGATATTTTCCTTCAGCCTTCGCAAATTCATTTGCGAATATTGGTGTTCTAACAGGCATCAGCATAGAGGAGTTCTCTGGTAGAATGCAGCCAGGTCTCAAGCCTCTCAACAAGCAGCTATATCTATCAGAGGAGCTATAAAACATATCCCTCTTGTTTGGCCCTTTCTTTACGAAGATTTTTCCTACACGGGCATCCTGAAACAGAGTGATATTCCACTCCATCTTCCTTGGGTAGCTCGCATGAGCGTACCGCGACAAAGGGAGGCAGCGAGCAATGTCTGGTATGAAGAATGATCTATCTTTCTGGTGAACTATTCTATCCTCCATTCTCGGCCTAGGCTGAGAGACTTTCTCAAAGGCGTCACCGAACAGGAACAAGGGTTTCTTATGAATTACAGCATCAGCTGATTCTAGGGGCTGTCCATTCATCAAACACATTAAAGTTTCATTATCCTGGGAAATCAGTATAGCCTGACGGGAGGCCGGCAGATCGTACTGAAGATAGTGAACATGAGACAGATCTTCTTTATACTCAGACTCTGAGAGGGTTCCCACAAAATGTTCATAATATGGATCTTCATTGACCTCAACTGCATCAACAAACAGATAAAAATTAGTACAAGTCAAAGTCTCTGTTTTTGAACACAAAACATTAGAATGCGCAACTTCTCAGATTGCGCTGACATGGCTTGCGCAACATCAGTTTGCGCATCATAATAGCATGTGCAAAGCAATAGTTTGCGCTGACATCCTGTGCAAATCATCGATTGCGCTGACTTCTTGTCAGCACAATTCAACAAATTGCGCGGGAATACAGCCTTCATAAAAATGAGGACTGACAGTTGATGCAACCAAAACCCTAAAAAGGATGGCGCAATTTGAACTCATCTCTAATAAGAGATGAGTTTTGAAGATCAAAGGAAGTCGAATCATCCTAAAAAGGGGTTTTCGATCGGTTCAACTACCTCTCAGAGCGGGGTGCGCGGATTCGTGTCGAGATGCTCGCCGTGCAACTCTGTCAGATGACTCGGTCGGATCTTTTCCCTTCGCGGCGGCGGCGGCGACGGCAGCATTGGATCGTCGGGGTGCCATGACAGTCGTCGGAGGAGGAGGACAGCAAGGGTTTGGGGGGATTTCTCTCAAGAACTCGAAAGATTGCAAAGTAAAGAATTGAAAATAAAAAGATAGCTATTTATAGCTTTCAAAATATGAAACGGCTGCCTCGGATTGCGCCTAAAATTGGGGGATCTTCGCTTTGCGCAGACAGCTCAGCATCATGCGCAATGTGATTCAACATTTAAAAATTCAAAGTATTTCGAAATTTTGAATAAAAGCAACTTTCGAAAACTTTGAAGGGGGTCTTGTAGGTCCTAAAAAATCAAGTTTCATCAATCAACAATGTCAAAGAATCAAGATATACATCATTTTGATGAATTGCGCAGGCAACAGATTGCGCAGCAATTCGATTGCGCATACTGGTTTGCGCACACTTCCAACTGCGCAGGCTGACGTGGCAGAAGTCATCATTACCTGAATTAAATCAAATCTTTCTGACAACTGACAGCACGGAGAACGAGGAGACTGTTCGTTTATTGTGCCGCACAGTTCTCGAGGGCGGCTAACAGTTGGCAGTGCAATCCATTCCTGCACAGTCTGAGTCTGTGCAATCCATTCCTGTGCATTCTGAGTCTGCGCAAACCAAGGCTGCGCAGTTTAGTCTGCGCATTCTATCAACATAACTGATAAAGTATACAAGACATTCATGCCATCAATTGCTCATTACGTGGCAACTGTTTATGCACGATCATGCGCATTTCAATCAAATGATGCCATGTGTCCATGATAGTTGGCCCACGACCCAGTAACCGCCTGTGCAGTCCAATGCTGCGCAAACTAATTGCTGCACAAATCATCCTGCGCAGTCCAGAATAACTGAAAGTTAGTTATTTTCAGAACTCTATAAATAGAGTTTCAAGTCTTCATTCAAGGGGATCAGATATCAAATATTCAGAGATCAGAGAGTCCAGGAGTTCTTGCTCAAGTGCTGCTGCATTCTTCCGAGGCTTTTGCCTTCAACTTTCGAGGCTTTTGCCTTCAGTTTCCAGAGTTGTTTTCAACTTCAAAGGCTCCGTCTTCAAAGTTCACATCGTCCAAGGGATAAAGCAATCGTCATCTAGATTGGATTCCTATAGTTGTAATTTTTCCAGAATTCTTGTAATCTTTATTACACAGTTTGTATCAATAAAGTTTTATACTTTTGTTTTTGCAAACAAAATGGCGACTCTGCTGGGGATCGAACCCAGAATCTCTGGTTTCGTAGACCTAAAAAATCAAGTTTCATCAATCAACAATGTCAAAGAATCAAGATATACATTATTTTGATGAATTGCGCAGGCAACAGATTGCGCAGCAATCCGATTGCGCATACTGGTTTGCGCACACTTCCAACTGCGCAGGCTGACGTGGCAGAAGTCATCATTACCTGAATCAAATTAAATCTTTCTGACAACTGACAGCACGTAGAACGAGGAGACTGTTTGTTTATTGCGCCGTACAGTGCTCGATGGCGGCTGACAGCTGGCAGCGCAATCCATTCCTGCGCAGTCTGAGTCTGCGTAATCCATTCCTGCATATTCTGAGTCTGCGCAAACCAAGGCTATGCAGTTTAGTCTGCGCATTCTATCAACATAACTGATAAAGTATACGTGGCATTCATGCCATCAATTGCTCATTACGTGGCAACTGTTTATGCACGATCATACGTATTTCAATCAAATGATGCCATGTGTCCATGATAGTTGGCCCACGACCCAGTAACTGCCTGTGCAGTCCAATGCTGCGCAAACCAATTGCTGCGCAAATAATCTTGCGCAGTCCAGAATAACTGAAAGTTAGTTATTTTCAGAACTCTATAAATAGAGTTTCAAGTCTTCATTCAAGGGGATCAGATATCAAATATTCAGAGATCAGAGAGTCCAGAAGTTCTTGCTCAAGTGCTGCTGCATTCTTCCGAGGCTTTTGCCTTCAACTTCTGAGGCTTTTGCCTTCAGTTTCCAGAGTTGTTTTCAACTTCAAAGGCTCCGTCTTCAAAGTTCACATCGTCCAAGGGATAAAACAATCGTCATCTAGATTGGATTCCTATAGTTGTAATTTTCTCAGAATTTTTGTAATCTTTATTACACAGTTTGTATCAATAAAGTTTTATACTTTTGTTTTTGCAAACAAAATGGCGACTCTGCTGGGGATCGAACCCAGAATCTCTGGTTTCGTAGACCTAAAAAATCAAGTTTTATCAATCAACAATGTCAAAGAATCAAGATATACATCATTTTGATGAATTACGTAGGCAACAGATTGCGCAGCAATCCGATTGCGCATACTGGTTTGCGCATACTTCCAACTGCGCAGGCTGACGTGGCAGAAGTCATCATTACCTGAATCAAATCAAATCTTTCTGACAACTGACAGCACGGAGAACGAGAAGACTGTTCGTTTATTGTGCCGCACAGTGCTCGAGGGCGGCTGACAGCTGGCAGCGCAATCCATTCCTGCGCAGTCTGAGTCTGCGCAATCCATTCCTGCGTATTCTGAGTCTGCGCAAACCAAGGCTGCGTAGTTTAGTCTGCGCATTCTATCAACATAACTGATAAAGTATACGTGGCATTCATGCCATCAATTGCTCATTACGTGGCAACTGTTTATGCACGATCATGCGCATTTCAATCAAATGATGCCATGTGTCCATGATAGTTGGCCCACGACCCAGTAACTGCCTGCGCAGTCCAATGCTGCGCAAACCAATTGCTGCGTAAATCATCCTGCGCAGTCCAGAATAACTGAAAGTTAGTTATTTTCAGAACTCTATAAATAGAGTTTCAAGTCTTCATTCAAGGGGATCAGATATCAAATATTCAAAGATCAGAGAGTCCAGGAGTTCTTGCTCAAGTGCTGCTGCATTCTTCCGAGGCTTTTGCCTTCAACTTCCGAGGCTTTTGCCTTCAGTTTCCAGAGTTGTTTTCAACTTCAAAGGCTCCGTCTTCAAAGTTCACATCGTCCAAGGGATAAAGCAATCGTCATCTAGATTGGATTCCTATAGTTGTAATTTTTCCAGAATTCTTGTAATCTTTATTACACAGTTTGTATCAATAAAGTTTTATACTTTTGTTTTTGCAAACAAGATTTATCTCCGATCGGACCACGCCCGTGGCGTCGATAGGTTAACTTTTAGCATACAATGATATATTTGACTTATCGCATGAAGGAGTAAAAAGAAGTCAATCCTCCCACCTTGAGTCGATATGCCTTTGTCATTTTGCCGAGCCGATGCGGCTCGATTTTATAACTTTGTTGCACGGCCACTCTCCTGACTTAGCCATTCGAGTACTTCGTGCTTCATTGAATTATACGTCCGATTTGCCTTAGCGTGCCCAAGTCTCAGCCTGTCACAAGGTGACGATTTGATTTCGCGGACCCCTTACTAAATATGGCAAAAGATCGACCTCTAGTATTTTCGCGTCAACGTATAACCTGCACATGAAACCAACTAAAATCAATACTTGTATCGATTCGGACTTGTGCCTTGGTCGATTCGATTTCTTAGAATCTTCGAGCCATACAACGCACTCATCCATCGGAGCAACGCGGTGCTTCGCATCGATTCACTCGATGCATTCTTTGGGACAAGGCAACTCTTCGCGTCGACTCAGTTCGATGCGTTGCTCGGGACAACGTAACTCTCGTATCGATTCGCATCGATATTTTTCATTCGGTCAACGCGACTCGTTGAGTCAACGCTTCAGCGTAATACGCCGTACGGAGCGGGGCATTACACCACGAACCGCCAAAATCAAGTGCGCAAACCTGCAGCATGTCCTCCAATGTCTGAATGGTCCTCTCGAACTACCCATCCGTCTGTAGATGATAGGCGGTGCTGAACTTCAACTATGAACCCAAGCTCAGCTGTAGGCTCCTCCAGAAGTGTGATGTGAAGCGGCTGTCTCTGTCTAAAATAATGGTAACTGGCACTCCATGAATCCGCACAATCTGCCGCATGTAGAGGTCTGCAAGCTTCTCGGTCGACAGCCCAACCTTGAACGGAATGAAATGAGCAGACTTCGTCAGTCTGTCCACGATCACCCAAATAGCATCCTTGCCACTGGGCGTAGGCGGTAAACCAGAGACAAAGTCCATGGTGATATGCTACCACTTCCATTCTATAATAGGTAAAGGTTGGAGTAATCCTGCTGGTCTCTGGCGCTCCGCCTTGACTTACTGGCACACAAGGCATCTGAAAACAAATCTGGCAACCTCTCTCTTCATCCCATACCACCAAACATACTCCCGCAGATCCTTGTACATCTTGGTAGACCCAGGATGAATAGAATACTGCGAATGGTGGGCCTTCTGCATCACCTCCTCTCGTAAATCCTTGGACAAACACAATTGGTTCATGTGCCTCAGGGATCCATCCTCTACAATGGTGAAGTCGTCGAGCAATCCCGCCTCTGCATGGCCTTTGAGACATCGGAGTCCCTTATCAAGAAAATGGACCTCCTTGATCTTCTATAACAGTCCTGACAGTATTTGTAGGTGCATCAGCTGCCCTCCTACTCCTGGTAGAACAATCTCGATCCCCAGACTCTCGATATCCTCTAGAAGATGCCGGTCTATAGTGAGAAACATAGCAACAGGATATCGACTAAGAGCATCTGCTACCACATTTGCCTTCCCAGGGTGGTACTGCAGATTGATGTCGAAATCCTTCATGAGCTCCAGCCATCTGTGCTGACTCATATTCAGCTCCTTCTGAGTGAAAACATACTTCAGGCTTTTGTGGTCCGTGAAGGTGTCCACTCTCTCCCTATACAAATAGTGCTTCCACAGTTTCAAGGCAAAAATAACTGCTGCAAGCTCCAAGTCATGTGTAGGGTAATTCTTCTCATGAGGCCTCAACTGCCTAGAAGCATAAGCAATGACTCCCTTGTTCTGCTCAAGCACACATTCCAAGCCTTTCTCTGAAGCATCGCTGTAGATGACGAATCTTCCTGATCCAGATGGCAAAGCTAGAACTGGCGCTGTCGTGAGTCTTCTCTTCAATTCTTCAAATGCTGACTGGCAGGCGTCACTCCAGATGAACTCCTCGTCCTTCCGTGTAAGCTTGGTCATCGGCTCCGCTATCTTGGCAAAATCTTTCACAAACTTTCTGTAATAACCTGCTAGACCCAGGAAACTACAAATCTCAGCTACTGACTTGGGAGGTGCCTATGCTTCTACTGTTTCAATCTTCTTGGGATCCACAGAAATTCCCTCTCTAGTCACCACATGCCCTAGGAACTCCACTTTGTCCAAGAAAAACTCACATTTCGAGAGTTTTTCGTACAGCTTCTCCTTTCGCAAAATCTCCAACACGATCCGCAAGTGCTCCACATGCCCCTCCTCGGTCTTCGAATAGATCAGAACGTCGTCAATAAAGACTACGACAAACTTGTCCAGATACTTATGGAAAACTTTATTCATCAAGTTCATAAACACTGCTGGGGCATTGGTGAGTCCGAACGGCATCACCAGAAACTCATACTGGCCGTAACGAGTATTGAAAGCTGTTTTCAAAATATCCTGCTCCCGAACCTTCATCTGATGAAATCCCGATCGAAGGTCAATCTTGGAAAAGACCTTCGCTCCACTAAGCTGGTCAAACAGCTCATCATTCCACTGCAAAGGGTATTTATTCTTGATAGTGATGTTATTGAGTGCATGGTAATCAATATACATCCTCACAGTCCCATCCTTCTTGGGCACGAAGAGTACCGGTGCTCCCCAGGATGAAGCACTGGACCGAATAAAACTATTGCCCTCCAACTCATCAATCTGGGCCTTCAACTCTGCAGCTTCCTTCGGGTTGATCTTGTAGCAATGCTGGGACTTCGGCGCTGATCCGGGCACTAGGTCGATGCTGAACTCCACATCTCAATCTGACGGCAATCCTGGCAGCTCCTCGGGGAAGACGTCGATAAACTCTGCGATAAGTGGATGCGGCAACTCCTGGTCTTCTGCAACTGCTCCGAAGTAAACTCCCTCTGGCCTCTCTATAACTCGTCTGCTGATCTCGAACGGTGGAACTCCAGGCAGGCTAAAAATCACCTTCCCCTCATGGCAGTCTATTACGGCAAACTGCTCGCTCATCCAGTCGATGCCGAGGACTATATCAAATTCGGGCAATGGCATCACTAGAAGTCGAGCCCTAATCTCCTTCCTAGCAATGGTGATAGGGCAATCTACAATCTCACTCACTGGCACTACCCCTCCTTCTGTCATAATCCGATAGTTCCTCCTAGTGGGCTTAGGTGTGAAGCCGTATCTATGTAGAAACTCATATGATACAAAACTATGTGTGGCTCCAAAATCAAATAATGCAATGGCAGGGAAAGAATATAAAATGATAGAACCTATGATCACATCTGGACTGTCTCATCCTCCTCAACTGCGGCCATGACGTAAGCACGTCCCTGCTGCGGTCCTCCCCTCTGCTGACGCTGTGCAAACTGCTGCTGCTGAGTGGGTAAAGCCGGTCCTCTCTGTGGTACAACTGGTAATGCTATAGGTGGTACAGGTGGTGGTCCTCCAGCTCCTCGGGGTCCTCCTACTAGTCGAGTTGTAGCCTGAGCGCAGTCCCTCATCTGATGGGTATCTGATCCGCAAAAGAGGCAAAGTCCCAGCCTCTTGCGGCACTCGTCGATATGGTGTCCGGGGCGATGACAAAAGGCACAACTAGTCTCCAGATGCTGTCTCTGATGCTGATGTGCAGGAGCTCTGGCTGGACGGTGATGCTGCTCTGCTACTTTGGCCTCGTCTGAACTGAGTCTGGACCCTCTTCGCTGGTGCCTGGAAACTGCTGCTGCCCATGTCCCGGTCCCTCTTCAGCTTTGGATCTGCCTCCTTCTCTACAGCCTGAACAATCTTGAGGATGCTCACATACGTCGTCGCCTGACTAATCGCAACCGTGTGTCGCAGCTCCCTGGTGAGACCCTTCTTGAATCTCCAAGCTCTGTCCTCCGGTGCTCTGACTAGGTTCTCCGCGAACCTGTTGAGTCTAGTAAACTCTGAAGTGCACTCCGCAACTGTCATAGTCCCTGCTGCAGCATCTTAAACTGTATCCTCAGCTCATCCCGCTCCACATCAGGGAAAAACTTCTCCTTGGACAGAGTTTTAAAATCTGTCCAAGAAATCTGGTGCTCCGCCAACTGGAGCTCGTCCCGGTACCAAGCTCTGGCCAAATCGAAGAGTCGCATGCTAGCCACCTCCACCTTCAGGTTATCCGGGATCTGTGCCATCTTCAAGGTCCTCTCCGCATTCTCCAGCCATTCGTCTGCATAGACGATCCCCTCGTTGCCCCAGAAATCCAACGGGAAGAGGTTCTGGTAGTCCTTGGCTGTCCCCGGTCTCGGTGCTGCTAGTGCTACACGTGCTGCTGGAGCTGGAGCTGGTGCTGCCGGCTCTCTGGTCCTGAGTACGTCGACGACGGTCGCTCTGAACTGTACGGCCTACTGACTCTGAGCCTCCCTGAACTGCGTAGCCTGGTGATTCTGGGCCTCCATGAACTGCTGGAACATGGCCATCACCTGGGCGCCATTAAACATCATCGTCGAGGGCAGCGGAGAAAAAATAGGAGGCAGTGGTGGAAGCTGATCTACTGGAACGTCTTGTGCGGGCTGATCCGAACTGCCTGCAACTCCGGGCTGATCCACGGTCTTCCTCGTAGTGACCATCCTGCAATAGAAAGAAAACTTCGTTGATTGACAAACCCTAAAACCTAATAAATAATATTTTTATAATATCAATGCACCTGATAAACCTGATATACCCTTATTTCTCGATTTTTCCTATGCTGTGATCAAGTTTTCCTAGTATAATCAAGTCCCCCAATAGTACGCTAAGACCTAGGTACCATTAGGATAGACCTGCATGGACCACCACTAAAAATATGTCACGACCCGCTCCCGAATAATCGGACACGAGTCAGACACGCCCAGCCTTCATCGTTGGACACGACGAAGTAAGCTGTACCAATCTAAGGAAATCTAACCAGATAATCATGAACAAGTATGAAATCACAGCATCTATAAACGTATCCCAGAATAAAAGTAAAGTATAAGTCTCAGAATTATTACATTCCAGCAAAATGAAAGATAGAGTCTACTAGTCTCAAAATACAAGAAAAATGTAAAGTGTTAATGGTAAAGCTCTAGGCTTCTGTAGCCTCTAAGTCAAGAGCAACTCCAGCTGGCTCTCCTGTATCGACTGGCTCTCGGCCATAATATGTGTTGCACAGGGCCTCCAACTCACCTGCAACATATCCTATTCAGGAGCGGAGCAAAGTACAGTTCTAGGTAATGAACAAGACATCATGATATAAAAGTACAAGGGAACATGGTATGTAAAGCACAAGAAAGAACATGGTGTATAAGCACATGAAAGAACATGGTATGTAAGAACATGGTATCTCAGGAATCACGGGAACTAAGTACAAGATATATCTCCTGAACATGTGTGCACAATATTTGAAATATAACTAAGTATGTGACCGGCTAGGGGTAAACATATGAAAGCACATGAATGGTACGACTTAGGGCCCGCGTGCACGATGCGGGGCCTAAGCTAAACACATCTTAGTTGTTTCTTGGGTTTGGTCACATAAATAGTATATTTCCCCACCCAGGTACAAGTAATAAGAATAAGGAACATGAGCACCAGAAAAACATGTCGTGTCGCAGTATGTCAACAAGGAAGCACATGATATAATGAAATGTACAAGACCATAGAATGTACTTGTCTTACTCCAGGAAAGTACGGGTGAAGATCGGAGCTAGATGTCTTCCTGTATTTAAATGATTTGATACAAGTTGGTTAAAAAATTATACAATCTCTAAATTGGTATTTTACAGTTATAAATATGTCTCACTACCAGCTATGTTATTTGGTTAAACCCATTACTAATTATTCATCATTAACTTCCTACAAGTATTCTTATAACCATTAGTCAACTAATAATTAGAATATAAAGAATTTAACTAACATTGTTTGGAAAATAAACTTAATGGACAACTTTTACTCACTTTAGCCTTGAGTTAGGCTAAAGGGAATTCTATCCTTGTTAACTTTTAGAATTTCTACTTAAAAACTTTAATTAGTAAACTAACTAATTGAATATCAAAACTCCAATATATACAGAAATAGTTTATTAAATAATTAAATCCGACTTGTCTAATTAGCTTAATAATAACTAAATTCCTAATATTAAATCTCTAGGTACCTTATACAAATCTTTTTAAATAAGAAGTCCTAACCATAATAGGAGAATAACATATATACACGTAATCTAAAACTCGGCCCACTACTGATCTATTTGAATTCAGCCATCTAGTCTAAGTTCACCAGGTATATATATATGCACATAATTTCAACAACTATGCCAAAATTCACTACTGTAAACAAATTCTGTAGGGATTAGCTTAAATCTACACCAACTTCCCACGGGTCCTCATATGCCTATATTTGAATTTTTCCACCCGTCACTGCCAACCAACATTACATATAAATAAAATTACAACAGAGTAACTTATAGTACACTAATTGAACTTATCAGTCATCTAAGTTCAAAAAATATTAGGTAAGCCATCCCAGTAAAGTGAAGCATAGCAGCTCAAAACAGCTGTAATATTGCCACTGTGCCATTTGAATGTGCAGCCCCGGCCTAATCACTACCAAAATACACCCATTTAGCGACGGATGTTTAGCGACGGAACTTTTTCGTCGGTATTAGCGACGGTTTAGTGGCCGCTCAGCGACTGAATTTTGACTACAAGCCTTTGCCATTTTTATTTTAATTTTAGGAGGAGGAAAAGTCGCTCAGCCGTCGCTAGACTGACGGTAACATAGCGACGGATCTTCCGTAGTCGCAACACAGTCGTATATTTGACGAAAATAGTATAGGAAATTGGCGGGACATATTTTCGACGACGTAGCGACGGATAGTCAGTCGACACTTATCCAAAAGGGCGACAACCGGGCGACGGATATCTACCAGTCGCTAGTCCGTCGCTATATTTACGTTCCAGACTTTAAATGAAACGGCGGGGGGAACTTTTCGTATTCCCCCCAAATTCACTCTCTCTCCTCCCCCCCCTCTCTCTCTCTCTCTCTCTCTCTCTCTCGCCGGTGTCGGCTTCGGTGATCGGCATCGGTGTCGTCGTCATCGTCCTCTCCTCTCTCTCAACCGAAGGTAACCCCCTCTCTCTCTTCTCTCCTCGATCTCTCTCTCTCTCTCTACTCTCTCTCTCTCTCTCGCGGTGTCGTGGGCTGGGCGGCGCGCTTGGGGCTGGGCCGTCCGGGGCTTAGCGGCTGGCTTGGATCGGGGGCTGGGCGGCGGGCTTGGGCTGGGGCGTCGGGGTCTGGGCGGTAGGCTTGGGGCGGGGGCGTCGGGGTCTGGGAGGCAGGCTTGGGGTTTTGGGGCGTCGGGGGCTGGGCGGCTTGCTTGGGTCGGGGTCTGGGCGGTGGGCTTGGGGCGGCGGCGTCGGGGGCTGGACGGCTGGCTTGGGGCGGGGGCGTCGGGGCTGGGCGGCTGGCTTGGGTCGGGGGCTGGGCGGTGGGCTTGGGGCGGCGGCGTCGGGGGCTGGGCGGCTGGCTTGGGTCGGGGGCTGGGCGGTGGGCTTGGGGCGGCGGCGTCGGGGGCTGGGCGGCTGGCTTGGGTCGGGGGCTGGGCGGTGGGCTTGGGGCGGTGGCGTCGGGGGCTGGGCGGCTGGCTTGGGTCGGGGGCTGGGCGGTGGGCTTGGGGTGGCGGCGTCGGGGGCTGGGCGGCTGGCTTGGGGCGGGGGCGTCGGGGGCTGGGCGACTGGCTTGGGTCGAGGGCTGGGCGGTGGGCTTGGGGCGGCGGCGTCGGGGGCTGGGCGGCTGGCTTGGGGCGGCGGGCTTTGGTCGGGGGCGGCGGGTGGCTTTGCTTCTCAAATTCATCTGAGTTTATATATTGGCTAAATAATGTGTTATCCATATTGGGTGTTTCATTAGTTTGGTGGTGTTTGGATTAGTAAATGTGAATATATATGGGGTTTGGATTCATGGTGTATATGTTCACTGTCTCAAGGACAGTGCGAGTTCTATCAGTTGTGTGCTTCTGTATAGATGTATATATCTATACATCTAGCTGTGATATACATATGTGTATGTGACAATCTCAGTTAGCGACGGACTAGTTACCGGTTAGCGACGGATATTTCCAGCTCCATTAATTGCATTAATCTACGGTACGACATGGTGACGGATATTCCCTGCAGCCATTCGACTGGCGAGGCAGAAACTATGTTGCCGTAGATAAAGTTGCCTGTCCTACGACCCTCATCCCTCGACAATGATGATACGACAACCCATCACTATATCTTATATAGTAGTAGATGATGTCTTAGTATTACATTAGTGAGTTCATCTTGATTCTGTTACGTACGTCCTTCAGATACTAGATACGATAAGGTTAACATATACTACACGATATGTATACAGAATATAGATGATTCACACTAATGTATGCTAGAATGAATCTTGGGTTGTGTTCTGAGCCATCCGTTCTCACACTTAAAACACATAGGAATTAGTAGTGTGAGAGCGCCGGAGAGAGTGTCACTTCCCATTCTCAGAATACGTATTTTTAGAATGCATGTACTGTTTAAATATAAATATTTTATATTTATCATGTATTGCTCTTTATTTAAAATTTCTTTAATTTCATGTTAATTAATTTCCTGCAATTTCATTTCTGCACTTTACTTTCTGCTTTTATACTCTGCTTTAGCTTTGCTATGGGTTCGGCTCAGATTGGTTTAATTATGTTGGTTCATCATGAACCGAAATAAACCCCCACCTACCACCACCCCTTCCATTTAAAGCCCATCTCCTTTCTCTCTCTTCATTACTTCACCATTACTCTTCTTCTTCCTCATAACTCTCCCACCAACCTAGAAGAGATAGGCAAGTGCCAACTTGCTTCTTGATGGATCCCTATTTTTATTGTTCCATTATCTTCCCTATTTGATTTTAAGTCTCTTTAGTACTTAGCATTTTCAATTTCCATGGCTTATTTGTTGTAGATCTAAGTTTGTTATATTTTCGGATTTCTTAGGTTTTGATCTAGTAAACTTTGTTATCTTCAAGTTTTGATGGTTGCATGTTGTAGAGAATTTCGTTCTACCCAATTTTGACCTATGGAAGTCCATATTTGGACTTGGGATGAAGGATTTATGAAGCTTGGAAGCAATGGCTTCCATGGTTCCCACGGTTCTGTTCTCAGAAAATTTCGGAGAAGAAGGACAGTCCCAGCGCATCAAATCTTCATTCCTCAGCGCATGGAAATCTCTATTCCCACAGCGCATCAAATCTTCATTCCTCAGGCGCATGGAAATCTTTATTCCCACAGCGCATCAAATCTTCATTCCTCAGGCGCATGGATTATTTATTTCCCAATCTTATTCCTCAGGCGCATGAGATTATTTGTTTCCCAATCTCATTCCTCAGGCGCATGGAAATCTTTATTCCCACAGCGCATCAAATCTTCATTCCTCAGGCGCATGGATTATTTATTTCCCAATCTTATTCCTCAGGCGCATGAGATTATTTGTTTCCCAATCTCATTCCTCAGGCACATGGATTATTTATTCTCCAATCTTATTCCTCAGGCGCATGAGATTATTTATTTCCCAATCTCATTCCTCAGGCGCATGGATTATTTATTTCCCAATCTTATTCCACAGCGCATGATATTTATTTCCCAATCTCATTCCTCAGGCGCATGGATTATTTATTTCTCAATCTTATTCCACAGCGCATGATATTTATTTCCCACAGCCGCATTCCTCAGGCGCATGAGATTATTTGTTTCCCAATCTCATTCCTCAGGCGCATGGATTATTTATTCTCCAATCTTATTCCTCAGGCGCATGAGATTATTTATTCTCCAATCTTATTCCTCAGGCGCATGAGATTATTTATTTTCCAATCTCATTTCTCAGGCACATGAGATTATTTATTTTCCAATCTCATTCCTCAGGCGCATGGATTATTTATTTTCCAATCTTATTCCACAGCGCATGATATTTATTTCTCACAGCCGCATTCCCACAGCGTATGAGTTTATTTATTTCCCAATCATTTCCCTCAAGCGCATGATATTATTTATTTCCCAACCTTTCCTACAGCGCATGAGATTCTTTATTTCCCAAACATTCCCCACAGAGAATGAGATTTATTTATTCCCCAATCATTTCCCACAGCGCATGAGATTCTTTATTTCCCAAACATTATTTATTTCCCAATGTTTATTTTCCGAATTTGGCATTAATTAACATTGATTGTTATCTTGATTAATTATTGATCATGCGTTCCTAGATGGAACTAAGAGACTGGCTAGTCGTCTTATTGAAATGAATGAATGAGACACGTTCATATTAAGTATGAACTACTATAATCGATTGGCCGATCCCGAATATTGACATACAGGTACACATGCAGGCTTCAATTTATTTATTTATTTATTTTACTATAAAAGAAGCATGTGTATTTTATGGTCAAGGCATGATTGTTCCGTGGTTAGTTTGGATTGTTGCATTACGCTATGTAAGACCTACAACCTAACCGCACGGGCATCGTTGTAGAGTTGTGCATATCGTACCCCGTACTAAAGTACTCATTCCGAATGACCATGATCCACGGCATGGGATTTCACTCAACGTAGAGACTATTAAGTTAAATAAAAATAATGATTGCATAGAGAGAATGGATTCCCGAGTTCTTACATGGCAGCCCTCTTGGGACTAGTAGTGCCCGACAGGCCGGCTGGTCCCCACAGATACTGCAAACCTGCCACACGGGCATGGAGCGGTATCTGGTAATACTATTTATTGTATATTGTATATTGATGACGGGCGTCCCGCTGGGACTCGTCTAATTCATGATTGGCACAATTGATTGATTGGATCGACTAGCCTTGCTTGTCCATAGTAAGAACTGAGAAATCTTTATTGCATAATTCCAGGATAACTTGGAGCTCATAATAGTAAACCGTAGGAGTTTGATGGCCGTTTAAGTTGATTTGTTTGTGTACTGTACCTACTCTGTTACCTAACTGAGATGATCAGAGCATCAGGACATGACGGGCCAACTTCTGTCCTTGTTTGGTTGGGAGGTTGGTTCGAAGTGTCGTGATGTTATGTGAATCCTAGTAGCAAGCAGAGATCTATTATTATATTCTCTTATTTACTGGTTTAATGTCTCATATCGTGCTTCCTTGCGGTACTTGCTATTAGAGGTCTAACCTCTCTGGTTTTGCATGGCCAGATTTAGAGCCGGTTCCCGAGGACTCAGCTTACCTCTACCTCCAAGATGGTCAATACTAGAGGAATGATCGCAGGAGGACTCGAGTGGGTTCCTTACTTCCCCGCTCGTTTTGTTAATTACTTTACATTTTGCCGCTTGGCACCGACATGTTAGTCGGATTGTCTTGTACTTACTTTTACATAATTGTAATTAAGTCAGACTGCAGCTGATAACAATTGTGTATATGTTGCTATATCATCTGGCTATGTTTTGTAAAGCCAGATCTCAAGAACATCTTGACTAAGCGTTTGGGACGCCTTATTGCTTATTCTTAAATGTTCTCTGTTATTGCTTCTTGTTTGAATGATTGAGACAATAGATATGAAGTGACCATAGCGAGACTTTCATGTAGTATGCACCCCCTTGTCTTTTAGACAGCATTGATCGTATTATACGGTATTCATCTACCCGTAATACGTAGATGGCTGAGTCATTCCCCCGCTCTCCAGTATTCTGGTTCTGGGGCGTGACAAGGTTTTAGTGGTGGCCCATGCAGGTCTGATTTCAGACTTGTGGGGTGTTTTAATTTATAGGATGTCTCAATCACACATGTTTCCTCTTGATCTCATGATCCGTTACTCTCGACTCTAGCTTGACATTCTGGTATCCTTTGACTTTATTGATCTTTCCTGTCCGATCGTTTGATTGTTCTTTTGTCCCTTTTCTTAGGGGCACTTCGTCCGCATCTGCCAGGACTGGACAACAACAACAAGAGCAACACGGACAACCTGACCATGTTGGTCAGCAACAAGGGCCGGTACTAACTCAAGAGGCTATTCAAGAAGAAGTGATAGTGGAAGCAGCAGCTGGATCGCAGTATCCGGATGTTCCACCACCACCAACAGTTCCACCTACCCCTGTGGGAGTAGACACACCAGCCCTTCTGGAGATCATGAGAGGAATGATGGCTACTCAGCAACATCAGATGTTAGCCCAGCAGCGCATGCACGCTCAGTTGCAAGAGCAGAATGTGCTCCTCAACCAAGGATTGCAGACAGCTTTAGAAAGAGGGGCAAGGATAGATTCAGGAGCGTCCGCCGTTTCGAGGGCACGGAAGATGCCATTTCAGCAGATGCATGGCTTAAGGACATTGAGGCTATTCTGACAGCCGCTAAGGTATCGGCAGAAGAACGTGTAGATCAGGTGAAATTGTTACTTCAGGATCTCGCACGTGATTGGTGGGAATCAGAGGAAGTCGGCATCAGACGTCCTGTTGCTTGGGACGATTTTATTGCAAGATTCAAGACGAAGTACTATGGAGTTGTGGCGCAGTTTGAGCTACAACAAAGTTTATCAACCTCAGACAGGCTAGCAAGACTGTAGATGCTTATGCAGCAGAGTTCTGCAGATTGAGTAGGTTCGCCCCAGAGATGGTAGCAACAGAGAGCCAGAGAGCTATGAGGTTCCAGCAAGGGTTTCACCTTGAGCTCTTGCAATTGATAGAGGGGCACAATTACCAGACTTTTGATGAAGTATTGACGGCAACTCGAAGGCATGAGATAACCGTTCAGAGGATTGCGGCCAGGACTGGAGGTCGGAAGAGATCTCACAGTCAGAGTGAAGGAGGAAGGGGAGCAGCGCCCCGAACAACATCACCATCCCTTGGCATTCGAATTCACGATGTGGCAATGCGAGGGCCAGCACCACCACCCAGGCAGCAGCAACAGCAACAGAGGAAGAACCAGTAACCCCCAGCGGGCTGCACTTATTGCGGAAGATAGGGCACACTAGAGATGTGTGTCGGACATTGAACAGACTGTGTTTGATATGTGGAAATCCAGATCATCGGGTTACCACATGTCCTATGAATTCGAGGTCAGGAGGACCAGTGCAACAGTTTTCTGCTCTGCCAGCACCAGGGGGGGCAGTATCGAGGACCCGCAGTGGCAGTGAGACCATTGACCCAGCGTCCGTTAATGCCACAGGCTCAGATGTTTCGGCAGCAGGGACTGCCGATGCAGCAACACCAGCATAGACCACCCCAGCATCACCAGGGCAGGGGCCAGCGGCAGCACCAGGCTAGGCCGCAGCATGGGAACCAGCAAGGAGGTCGAGGGCAGGCATTCACTCTGTCCTTAGAAGAGGCATTGGCATCGGAAGATGTTGTGGCAGGTAACATTCTCGTCGCCTCTTATCCCGCAGTAGCATTGTTTGATTCGGGAGCATCGCACTCATTTATATCTGCACAATTTGCAACACGGCTAGGAATGGAATTCGAGGCATTACCAGGGAGGTTAAATATACTCACTGGTAATGGGCTCGTAGGAGTTAGTAGAGTTATTCTAGCATATAGCGTTATAGTTTGCAGGCATTCTTACCCGCCCGGTTGATAGAATTTCCTGTTGGAAATTTCGACGTTATCTTAGGCATGGAGCTAGCTGAAAGACAGTCATGCGACGATAGATTGTCGTAGAGGGAGTGTATCTTTTGATATCCCAGGCATAAAGAGATTCACCTTAGTCAGATCAGAGGCAACTCAACAAGAGGGAGTAATAACGACAATGGAAGAAGTTCAAGTTCTGAAGGTAGTTGAAGAGTTTCTAGACGTATTTCCTGAAGAACTTCCAGGTCTGCCACCAGTTAGAGATATTGAGTTCAGCATAGAATTGGCACCTGGAACTAAACCGATATCAGATTGAGTTTACAGAATGGCGGACTCGGAGCAGGCTAAGGTATATCAACACATAGAGGAACTGAAGGAGAAGAAGTTCATCCAAGCTAGCATATCACCATGGGCAGCACCAGTGGTACTTGTAGAAAAGAAGGATGGGTCGTCCAGATTGTGCATTGATTACAGGAAGCTTAACGCGGCGACAGTAAAGAACAAGTACCCACTACCCAGGATCTACGACTTGTTTGATCAGTTGAGCAAAGCTAGAGTTTTCTCCAAGATAGATCTTCGTTCAGGGTATCATCAAGTGAGGGTTCGGAAGGAGGACATTCCCAAGACAGCATTCAGGTCGAAGTATGGGCATTATGAATTCTTAGTAATGCCGTTTGGTTTGACCAATGCTCCAGCAATATTTATAGATTTGATGAACCGCATCTTTATGCCATACTTAGATCAGTTTGTCGTTGTGTTTCTTGACGACATTCTCGTATACTCTGCTAGTGAAGAGGAGCATGAAGACCACCTCAGAAAAGTGTTACAGGTTCTGAGAGAGAACCAGTTGTATGCCAAGCTCAGCAAGTGTGAGTTCTGGACGAATCACATTTTATTTTTGGGTCATATCATATCAGGAGCTGGAGTAGCAGTAGATCCCAAGAAGGTAGAAGCAGTAGTAGAGAGTTGGCCAGTACCCAAGACCGTAGCTGATGTACGGAGTTTCTTGGGATTGGCGGGTTATTACAGAAGGTTCGTGTCAGACTTTGCAAGGCTTTCAGCACCCATGACCCGCTTGACACGGAAGGATGTACCATTCGTCTGGTCGGCAGAATGCCAGACATTATTTGAGAATCTGAAGCAGAAGTTGATATCAGCGCCTATTCTTACATTGCCAGTTGGACCCGGAGGTTTTACCGTTTATTGTGATGCATCAGGTAAAGGACTTGATGTGTCCTCATGCAGCATGGGAAGGTGATAGCATATGCATCTAGGCAACTTCGGGACCACGAGAAGAATTATCCAACTCATGATTTGGAGTTGGCGGCAGTAGTATTTGCTTTGAAGCTATGGAGGCATTACTTATATGGTGATCGAGTGGATATGTACACGGACCATAAAAGTCTGAAGTACATCTTTACTCAGAAGGAACTAAACATGAGGCAGAGGAGATGGTTGGAGTTGATCAAGGACTATGACGTGGAGCTTCAGTATCATCGAGGCAAGGCTAATGTGGTAGCAGACGCTCTCAGCAGGAGAGACGGTGCATTTATGTTAAAACACAGAGGCATATCTTAGAAGACCTTCAGGAATGGGCATCGAGGTTGTACTTCCTAGTGATGTAGGAGTTCTGACGAGTCTACAAGTTCAATCCAACTTGGTAGCTAGGATCAAGGCAGCTCAGGCACAAGACCCAAGGATTCAGAAGCTTAGGACAGAATGTGAGTCAGGACTCAGGAAGGAGATGAGAATTCATGAAGATGGTACACTTAGGTTTGGGTCACGTCTATATGTGCCTAGTGGAGATATCAGACAGGAGGTTATGGCAGAAGCTCACAGCTCTCAGTATTCTATTCACCCTGGAGGGACCAAGATGTACCAAGATATCAAGCAGCACTTCTGGTGGAATGGAATGAAGAGGGAGATAGCTAGATTTGTTTCCCGTTGCTTGGTATGTCAGCAAGTGAAGGCAGAACAGCAGAGGCCAGCTGGGTTATTGCAACCGCTTCCTATCCCGGAATGAAAGTGGGAACATATTACAATGGACTTTGTGACCGGTTTACCAAGATCACCAAGTGGTAAAAATGCTATTTGGGTGATAGTAGATCGGCTCACAAAGGTGGCGCACTTTCTTCCTTTTAGAGTAGGGCAATCTACGGAGAAGTTGGCAGAATTGTATATGCAGCAGATAGTCAGGCAGCATGGGGTCCCAGTCAGTATTGTGTCAGACAGAGATACCCGTTTTACATCACATTTTTGGAAGAGCTTACATCATAGCTTGGGTACCAAATTAAGATTTAGCACGGCTTACCATCCACAGACGGACGGGCAATCAGAAAGAACAATTCAGACTTTAGAAGACATGTTGCGAGCTTGCACCCTAGATTTTGGAGGATCTTGGGAGAGCCACCTACACTTGGTCGAGTTCTCATACAACAACAGTTATCAAGCCAGTATCCAGATGGCACCGTTTGAAGCACTATATGGTAAGAAGTGTAGGTCGCCACTAGCATGGGATGATATCGGGGAGAGAAAGATGTTAGGCCCGAAAATAATTGTTCAGACAGTTGAATTGGTCAAAGGAATTAGAGAGCGACTTCGAGTTGCACAGGATCGACATCGTCATTGGGCGGACCAGCATCGTAGGCCGCTAGAGTTTTCTGTTGGGGACCACGTGTTCTTGAGGATCTCACCTACCCGTGGGGTCATTAGGTTTGGCGTTCGCGGGAAGTTGAGTCCGCGGTACGTGGGCCCATTTGTTATTCTTGAGAGGATAGGCGATGTTGCTTATCGTTTATCCCTTCCACCTTCGTTACGAGAGGTGCATGACGTATTTCATGTATCTCAGTTGCGAAGGTATGTATCGGACCCAAGCCATATCCTTGATCATTCTGAGCTGGTTGTTGGTACCAACCTGTCTTACGAGGAACAGCCTGTGTCTATTTTGGACCGAAGAGAGAAGATACTCAAGAACCGAACAATTAGCCTTGTCCGGGTTGCTTGGGGTCATCACTCTTTAGGGGAGTCAACGTGGGAACGTGAGGATGATATCCGATCACGGTATCCGCACCTGTTTGACTCATAAGGTATATCTCTTTCTGTATACCTTGATTGTCTTAACTCCTCATGCTTGCCACCTTACGAGTAGAATTGCTTGGTATCGTAGAATGTTCAACATAGATATGTTACATACTATTGACATTGTAGAATGATTGCTTACTTAAATTGCTTATACCTAGAGTAGTTCAGCTCTGATGTTTTTATCCTACTTAGATTTGAAATTCCGAGGACAGAATTTTTCTAAGGAGGGTAGAGATGTCACTTCCCATTCCCAGAATACGTATTTTTAGAATGCATGTACTGTTTAAATGTAAATATTTTATATTTATCATGTATTGCTCTTTATTTAAAATTTCTTTAATTTCATGTTAATTAATTTCCTGCAATTTTATTTCTGCACTTTACTTTCTGTTTTATACTCTGCTTTAGCTTTGCTATGGGTTCGGCTCAGATTGGTTTAATTATGTTGGTTCATCATGAACCGAAATAAACCTCCACCTACCACACCCCTTCTATTTAAAGCCCATCTCCTTTCTCTCTCTTCATTACTTTACCATTACTCTTCTTCTTCCTCATAACTCTCCCACCAACCTAGAAGAGATAGGCAAGTGCCAACTTGCTTCTTGATGGATCCCTATTTTTATTGTTCCATCATCTTTCCTATTTGATTTTAAGTCTCTTTAGTACTTAGCATTTTCAATTTTCATGGCTTATTTGTTGTAAATCTAAGTTTGTTACATTTTCGGATTTCTTAGGTTTTGATCTAGTAAACTTTGTTATCTTCAAGTTTTGATGGTTCCATGTTGTAGAGAATTTTGTTCTACCCAATTTTGACCTATGGAAGTCCATATTTGGACTTGGGATGAAGGATTTATGAAGCTTGGAAGCAATGGCTTCCATGGTTCCCATGGTTCTGTTCTCAGAAAATTTCGGAGAAGAAGGACAGTCCCAGCGCATCAAATCTTCATTCCTCAGTGCATGGAAATCTCTATTCCCACAGCGCATCAAATCTTCATTCCTCAGGCGCATGGAAATCTTTATTCCCACAGCGCATCAAATCTTTATTTCTCATGCGCATGGATTATTTATTTCCCAATCTTATTCCTCAGGCGCATGAGATTATTTGTTTCCCAATCTCATTCCTCAGGCGCATGAAAATTTTTATTCTCACAGCGCATCAAATCTTCATTCCTCAGGCGCATGGATTATTTATTTCCCAATCTTATTCCTCAGGCGCATGAGATTATTTGTTTCCCAATCTCATTCCTCAGGCGCATGGATTATTTATTCTCCAATCTTATTCCTCAGGTGCATGAGATTATTTATTTCCCAATCTCATTCCTCAGGCGCATGGATTATTTATTTTCCAATCTTATTCCACAGCGTATGATATTTATTTCCCAATCTCATTCCTCAGGCGCATGGATTATTTATTTCTCAATCTTATTCCACAGCGCATGATATTATTTTCTACAGTCGCATTCCTCAGGCGCATGAGATTATTTGTTTCCCAATCTCATTCCTCAGGCGCATGGATTATTTATTCTCCAATCTTATTCCTCAGGCGCATGAGATTATTTATTCTCCAATCTTATTCCTCAGGCGCATGAGATTATTTATTTCCCAATCTCATTCCTCAGGCGCATGAGATTATTTATTTTCCAATCTCATTCCTCAGGCGCATGGATTATTTATTTTCCAATCTTATTCCACAGCGCATGATATTTATTTCTCACAGCCGCATTCCACAGCGTATGAGTTTATTTATTTCCCAATCATTTCCTCAAGCGCATGATATTATTTATTTCCCAACCTTTCCCACAACGCATGAGATTCTTTATTTCCCAAACATTCCCCACAGTGCATGAGATTTATTTATTCCCCAATCATTTCCCACAGCGCATGAGATTCTTTATTTCCCAAACATTATTTATTTTCCAATGTTTATTTTCCGAATTTGGCATTAATTAACATTGATTGTTATCTTGATTAATTATTGATCATGCGTTCCTAGATGGAACTAAGAGACTGGCTAGTCGTCTTATTGAAATGAATGAATGAGACACGTTCATATTAAGTATGAACTATAATCGATTGGCCGATCCCGAATATTGACATACAGGCACACATGCAGGCTTCAATTTATTTATTTATTTATTTTACTATAAAAGAAGCATGTGTATTTTATGGTCAAGGCATGATTGTTCCGTGGTTAGTTTGGATTGTTGCATTACGCTATGTAAGACCTACAACCTAACCGTACGGGCATCGTTGTAGAGTTGTGCATATCGTACCCCGTACTAAAGTACTCATTCCGAATGACCATGATCCACGGCATGGGATTTTACTCAATGTAGAGACTATTAAGTTAAATAAAAATAATGATTGCATGGAGAGAATGGATTCCCGAGTTCTTACATGGCAGCCCTCTTGGGACTAGTAGTGCCCGACAGGCCGGCTGGTCCCCACAGATACTTTAAACCTGCCACACGGGCATGGAGCGGTATCTGGTAATACTATTTATTGTATATTGTATATTGATGACGGGCGTCCCGCTGGGACTCGTCTAATTCATGATTGGCGCAATTGATTGATTGGATCGACTAGCCTTGCTTGTCCATAGTAAGAACTGAGAAATCTTTATTGCATAATTCTAGGATAACTTGGAGCTCACAGTAGTAAGCCGTAGGAGTTGGATGGCCGTTTAAGTTGATTTGTTTGTGTACTGTACCTACTCTGTTACCTAACTGAGATGATCAGAGCATCAGGACATGACGGGCCAACTTCTGTCCTTGTTTGGTTGGGAGGTTGGTTCAAAGTGTCGTGATGTTATGTGAATCCCAGTAGCAAGCAGAGATCTATTATTATATTCTTTTATTTACTGGTTTAATGTCTCATATCGTGCTTCCTTGCGGTACTTGCTATTAGAGGTCTAACCTCTCTGGTTTTGCATGGCCAGATTTAGAGCCAGTTCCCGAGGACTCAGCTTACCTCTACCTCCAAGATGGTCAATACTAGAGGAATGATCGCAGGGACTCGAGTGGGTTCCTTACTTCCCCGCTCGTTTTGTTAATTACTTTACATTTTGCCGCTTGGCACCGACATGTTAGTCGGATTGTCTTGTACTTACTTTTATATAATTGTAATTAAGTCAGACTGCAGCTGATAACAATTGTGTATATGTTGCTATATCATCTGGCTATGTTTTGTAAAGCCAGATCTCAAGAACATCTTGACTAAGCGTTTGGGACGCCTTATTGCTTATTCTTAAATGTTCTCTATTATTGCTTCTTGTTTGAATGATTGAGACAATAGATGTGAAGTGACCATAGCGAGACTTTCATGTAGTATGCACCCCCTTGTCTTTTAGACAGTATTGATCGTATTATACGGTATTCATCTACCCGTAATACATAGCTGGCTGAGTCATTCCCCCGCTCTCCAGTATTCTGGTTCGGGGGTGACAGAGAGTGAGAGCGCAGCGGGGGGGGAGGAGAGAGAGAGAGTAAAATGGTACGACATGGTGAAGTAGTACTGTATTTTGGCTCCAGTTCCAGCTCCATTTGATCTACGGTACGACATGGTGATCAGGACATAGTCTCTGCAGCCATTCGACTGGCGGAGGCAGAAACTATGTAGCCGTAGATAAAGTTGACTGTCTTCCGACCCTCATCCCTCGGCAATGATGATACGACAACCTATCACTATATCTTATATAGTAGTAGATGATGTCTTAGTATTACATTATGTGAGTTCATCTTGATTCTGTTACGTTCTTCAGATACTAGATACGATAAGAACATATACTACACATATGTACAGAACATAGATGATTCACACTAATGTATGCTTGAATGAATCTTGGGTTGTCTTCTGAGCCGTCCGTTCTCGCACTTGGCAAAAAATTGAATTGGTAATACTTTATCGGCTTTCGAAAATGTACTCAAATTACATGATGGTTCCTTTAGTTAGCTTGCTTATGTTACAATTATATTATTTGTGACTATCGATCTTACCAGATGGCACCCATGACCCGAGGAGCGGCACGTCGTTTGAAGAAAACAGTGAATGCAGAGGTGGCTCCTCCTACAATTGAGGAGGAAGTGGCACCGGTTGCTAGTGAGACCGGAAGTTCTATTCATCCAGCACCGGTAGCTAGTGAGACCGAGAGTTCTCTTCAATCAATCTTTGCAAGGGACGACATCTCTCCTCGCGCCAAAAAACTCGCTTTTTCGAGGTGGATGCGTGAACGTATCACTGAGCGTTTGCGTGAGCAGCATGTTTCTCATTAGCTATTAGTACTGATTTGTATTGGACTATTTGTATTGGGTTATTTTTGTATTAGACTATTTGTATTGGACTACTTATTGAGTTGTTTTTGTATTAGACTATTTGTACTGTCCTCCGACCCTCATCCCTCGGCAATGATGATACGACAACCAACAAGAAAGAATTCTAGATCCATCTCAGTATGACGTATACTCTGATAGATCACAATTACAAGAATGATATCAGTAGTGGGATTGAGTGCTGGAGGAGATATTATCAGAGAATACGTCCTACTCAGATGGGTCTCCCACCGTTACTAATTTTTTCTGACAGCATAGTAGATGTGCTCCGTCAACAGATTCTTGCTCCGAGCCAAAACTTTGTCCCGGAGCTCAAGTAGACATCCTTCGTGTAGAGCTCGAGTGAGAGGTTCCTGACAGCATGGTGGTCTCATTTGTCAAAGTATCCGTGCTCATCCCACATTGGTTGTGGGACGAGCACGGATACTTTGACAAAGGAGACCACCATGCTGTCAGGAACCTCTCACTCGAGCTCTACACGAAGGATGTCCACTTGAGCTCCGGGGCAAAGTTTTGGCTTGGAGTCAGATTCTGTTGACGGAGCACATCCACCATGCTGTCAGAAAAAAATAGTAACGGTGAGAGACCCATCTGAGTAGGACGTATACTCTGATAGTATCCCCTCCAGCACTCAATCCCACTACTGATATCATTCTTGTAAAGGTGATCTCTCAGAGTATACGTCCTACTCAGATGGATCTCTCAGGGTATCCTCTCCGGTTGGTTGTGTTCTGAGCCATCCGTTCTCACAGAGGGTCCTATTTTGAATTCTATATTTTGTATTTTGGTTTCTGTATTTTATATTTTGGTTTCTGTATTTTGGCTCCAGCTCCATTTGCATTAATCTACGGTACGACATGGTGATCAGGACATAGTCCCTGCAGCCATTCGTATGTGCATATTTGGTCTATGTGATTCTTGGATAATTGGTGTGCATTATATATTGGTTTGGTTTATGCATATTTTTGTGAACAGGAAAAGTGTTGCACCATATGTACAGAACATAGATGATTCACACTAATGGTGATCAGGACATAGTCCCTGCAGCCATTCGACTGACGAGGCAGAAACTATGCAAGTAGTCTTAGATAAAGTTGACTGTCCTCGACCCCCATCCCTCGGCAATGATGATACGATAACCTATCACTATATCTTATATAGTAGTAGATGATGTCTTAGTATTACATTAGTGAGTTCATCTTGATTCTGTTACGTCCTTCAGATACTAGATACGATAAGAACATATACTACACCATATGTACAGAACATAGATGATTCACACTATTGTATGCTAGAATGAATCTTGGCTTTTGTTCTGAGCCGTCCGTTCTGATCAAGCATCTTCCTTCTCCTCGTCCTCCACCATGGCTCTGAACAAATCTGCTCCTCCCTCTACTTCCCTTCTTCTTATTTGACTCTCTCAGCAACATACGACATCCACCTCAAGTGTAGAGTCGGAGGAGAAGAAGTGGACAGGAAGAGAAGGGGAAGCAGCACAGCTGGCGGCATGACTCGGAGAAGTACAGAGGTTTTCTTCAACAGCCGTAGGAGAACTATAAGGATATATCTTTTTAGCGACATGTCATCTTGTCAAAGACCCTTCATGTGAATATCATGTTACCGCGGTGTCGGAAGACTAACATGTTAGTCTTCCGACACCGCGGTAACATGATTGTCACATTAAGGGTCTTTGACAATGTGATATGTCGCTAAAAAGATATATCCTTATAGTTCTCCTACGGCTGTTGAAGAAAACCTCTGTACTTCCTCCGGGTCATGCCGCCGGCTGTGCTGCTTCCCCCTCCTCTTTCTGCCCACTTCTTCTCCCCGACTCTACACTTGAGCTGGATGTCATATGTTGCTGAGAGAGTCAAATAAGAAGAAGGGAAGTAGAGGGAGGAGCAGATTTGTTCAGAGCCATGGTGGAGGAGAGGAGAAGGAAGATGCCTGATCAGAACGGATGACTCAGAACACAAGCCAAGATTCATTCTAGCATACATTAGTGTGAATCATCTATGTTCTGTACATATGGTGTAGTATATATTCTTATCGTATCTAGTATCTGAAGGACGTAACAGAATCAAGATGAACTCACTAATGTATGCTAGAATGAATCTCGGGTTGTGTTCTGAGCCATTCGTTCCGATACTTGGCAATTAAGCCATTCGACTGGCGAGGCAGAAACTATAAGGCTACTTGCACGTTCTTCCAACTTTAAATTACAAGATTACTATATTAGGTTAAATAAATCACTAACCTCATCACGGTGAGTCTTGGTGTAGCACTCAAATGTAGGGCACCTGTAATCTATGTGAGTTCATCTTGATTCTGTTACATCTTTCAGATACTAGATACGATAAGAACATATACTACACTATATGTACAGAACGTAGATGATTCACACTAATGTATGCTAGAATGAATTTTGGGTTGTGTTCTGAGCCATTCGTTCCCATACTTGGCAATTAAGCATGTGAAATAGAACTGATTATGTTTAGTTTGTCTTACGATACAGATTTTCACATCCAAATTGAAATGGATCGTTACTTCGTTGATCGTACATGGGTGTATTATAGCAGATCAACCTCCTGGACCGTAGGTACTTATAAGTATTAACTGTATCGGATTAGTATCGATCTATCATTTTGGTATGGGCCGTATCGGTTGGTATTGATCTTAGCGAATTGGTATCGTCCTATCCGATATGTATCGGTCGTACAGCTAGGATTCATATTGGCCTTATCGATTTGGTATCTGTCATATCCGATAGGTATCGGCCGTGTTGGATTATTATATACATTTCAGATTAGTTTCGTAGAAGGTTTAGTAACAACTGTACTTGGATTCTCTCTTCTAGAGCTAGATTACCATTGCAAGAGAGTCACGAGAGCGTAAATGGCCAGTTACAGAACATACATACTTCCTTTTCAATCTCGCTTTTCCTGATAGAAAAGGAAGTATGTATGTTACTGTAACTGGCCAATCACGATCTGGTGATTCTCTTGCAATGGCATTCTAGCTCAAGAAGAGAGAAATCCAAGTACAGTTGTTACTAAACCTTCCATGAAACTAATCCGAAATGGTATATAATAATCTAACACGGCCGATACATATCGGATATGATCGATACCAAATCGATAAGGCCAATATGAATCCTAGCTATACGGCCGATACATGTACATATCGGATATAGGACGATACCAATTTGTTAAGGCCAATACCACTATAATACGTCCTATACCAATCGATAGACCGATACAGGCTTGATACACTAGATACTAAGTACATCTGGCCTATACCAGCGGATCCACAAATTACTGTACGATAGGCCCAACGACTCCAGTTACATCCGGTTATTGGTGAGTACATGATTACATAGTAATTCTGTTAGTCTTGTGATACAGATTTTTACTCATGCTACCAACGTCACAACTTTTCCAGTGCTGCTCCCTCTAATGATGATGAACGCAAAAAACCAACGTCACAACTTTTATAACTTGAGTAAATTTCTTTACCCTATATGAAAATTTCTGTTGTCAGAAAGATGGCTCCTAGGACTCGTCGAGGTGGTGCTGCTAGTCGAGGAAGGGGTCGAGGCAAAAACCCTTGGAGGTCGACACGGAGGAAGTCTCCGTCGTCAAACAAGAGCCGATGACTGTTAAGGAGAAGGTGTTACCAAAGGTCGAGGTCAAGGAAGAACCGATGACCATCAGGGAAGAGATTGCTCCCAAGCTTGAAGCTAAGGAGGAGCCACCGTCAGAGAGTAGTAGCATCGGGACCGACCCTCCTGTCCCTACAGAAGACCTCAACTAGATTGAGCCTTCGTATGCAAAGTGGCTGATAGAATGGTACATGCCTCAACGCAACTATCATCCTGGCTGTGAGGATTCATCGTCTGACTTGTGGTCTTTGTTGAGGCCAAAGTCGATTTTCCTATGTGTTTTAGAATATTTGTGAAAATTTTGGAATATTTGTGCTATGATCGGTCGTCAGGATTGGATATTAGGTTACTGTAACTGGCCAACTCTTTCCTATGTGTTTTGGAATATTTGTGAAAAATTTGGAATATTTGTGCAATGATCGGATTATAACGATGGATATTAGGTTACTCTTCCGGATAACTGATGTCTATTTATATTAATTTGGTTTGGTCTATATGATTCTTGGATAATTGGTGTGCATTAAATTCGTATGTGCATATTTTGGTCTATATGATTCTTGGATAATTGGTGTGCATAATATTTGGTCTATGTGATTGTTGGATAATTGGTGTGCATTATATATTGGTTTGGTTTATGCAAATTTTTACGAACAGCTAAAAAGCTGTAATTTTTTTTCAAAATATTCTCAGTTAGCGACGGACTTATGACCGTTTTGCGACGGAAGTCTCCAGTTTCCGACTACTTTTCGACGGTTATGCCGTCGCTAACTGGATATTTGAAATTTATTCCCAGGTAGCGACGGATGATCGACGGAAAATCCGTCGACATGATTTATTGTTCGACGGACTAGCGACGATATATCCGTCGCCCGTATTCTGGAAATAACAAGAATTTCCAGAACAAGGTCGACGGTTAATCCGTCGCTATGCGGTCGATATATTGCGACGGCGTAGCGACGACATATCCGTCGCCAAGTTGCTGGAAATGACATGAAATTCCAGAAGCTGGCCGACGCTTTTCCGTCAGAAAGTCGTCGCTAATCCGTCACTTGATATCGACGGTATCGACGGATTAGCGACGAAATGATACGATCTGATACGCCTTTGCGACGGGTTAGCGACGGCTTTGCTCGTCGGTATTGTGTACACAGTTCAGTACTTAAAAGCTGAGGTGGACGAGATTCCGTCGACAATGCGTCGCTAATGCTTCGTATTGTGACGTCGACTATCCGTCGCTTTTCCGTCATGTGACGACAACTTAGCGACGGATGGTTATTAGCGACGAGGTGATTGCCGACGGATTTTTTTGGCCAATATCCGTCGGTAAGCGGTCGCTAATGGTAATTACCGTCGTCTTAGCGACGGATGCGGCCGTCGCTAAATCGATAAATTTTGGTAGTGAATCTTTTCTCCGGTTGCAACTCCACGACCCCATCATCGAGCACAACAATGAACACATCCCCAACTAGATACGCATAGATGGTGCTTCCCCGGACATAACTGACAGAACACGAACTTGACACGGATACACGCCATTCCTACATTCGATCAACACTACAAATGAATTACCAGGAAACTAAAATGGAACCACGACAACTGGAAGGGAACAAATGGTGATACTTGAGTATGGATGGTGCTGGAGTGGAATCACAAGAACTGGACACGGCCTCTTCGTGTCCGCGGGTGGATCAAAGTTCTGTTCAACCATTTCCACGAACAGATTCCGATCAGCGAACAAACAGAGCAAATCAGAGAAGTTTGGAAGTTCTTTCCGAGAAAAATTTAAAGGGATAAAAAACTCCAAAGCTTAAACTCACTCAATTTCAAACATCAATAAATTTGATATAGTTCATCCACTCGAACTTGTCCGATCCAAACAACCAGAAGGAAAACTCACAGTCGAATAACTCATCAAACATAGGGAAAAATTTAGATCTGAGCAAAGTTTGTTAATCTCACCAGTTCCAATAGATCGGTTGAACGAATTCCTTCGATCGATCCGGTCCAAAAACCCCTATTCGAAAGCATTGACAAGAATTTACGAATTGAGAACAGTGATCGCTTCGAATAGAATTTCAAGAAAAACTGGGATCAAATACTCACCAGATCCAATAGATCGAAAAGAGAAGAGGATCTTCAAAGCTTCTATAATTCCTGGATCTAACCCTCTCGATTGGCGATCGTCGGAGAATCGAACGGTCAGTTGCTGAGGAGTATCGCACGCGCCATCATCATTCTTGCCATAACCCTCACTGATGTTGCCGCCATCATCGTCGGGGTTGTCGTCGAGCTTCAGGAGGATATCATCACCGTCGCTGTCGTGGCTGGAGTGGTCGGAGTGGTTGGAGGAACACGTCGAGAGGTGATGCCACTTCTACGCCGGAGGAGGAAAGCTCGCCGCTGCCATCGCTATGGCCGCCGAGACTTGGTCGTCGGAATTAGCCGAGAGGGAAGGTTGTGGAAGAGGCTCGGAGAACAAATAAGAATGAAAGGAAAAAAAATGGTTTACACTCTCTCTCTCTCTCTCAGACTCGATTATAAAGAAAAATATGTACATTTGCTAAAAAAAACCCTCCGCTGAAACCATATTTTATTTAAGTCCTTTTTGTTAAGGAAAAATTTCAGAAAAACCCCTCTCCTTTTCATAATTTCAGAAATTGGTTTTAAAAATCAGTTAGGAGTCACATGGTGGCCCCAAAGTTTGTTATAACAAACTTTCAAATTTTAAAAGAATAAATTCTGCCCAACTAATTTCCCTCCAAAAATATCATTCACCATATTTATTATTTTAAAAAAATCAAAAACTTATTATTTGAAACCTAATCATCAACTATTATTAATATTAAAAAATATTTTTAAAATAAAATTTATTTTCTCAAAACAGGGAGGTGGAGTTACAAATCTTTTCCTTAAAATAATTTCGTCCTCGAAATTCGAGAGACAAACAAAATAATCTCAAAGCAAAATCTCAAGAAGGTTCAAACACAATTCATTTTATTGTATTTAAAATTCTCAATATCAAAGTACACTCAAACAAACAAACTGGGATAGCGCTCCTGCATCGAGTCAATGTTGGGTTATTAGTGTCCAAACCAACAACAACAATCAATTATTCAGGGACATCACAACGTATTTGACTTATTGTATGGAACATCCAGTGAGCAGCCAAGAGGGTCAATAGACTTTCAGACACGAACAGCATAGGATAATTACAGAACAACAATAGCATAATTGCGGAAGCAATCTTTTGATTTAATTGCGGAAGCAACGTTGAGTGATCGCAGAAGCAACTTTGGTTAATCGTCGATACAACTTTGATTTGAAACGAATCAAAGAAGAGACCAAGGACGTAAAGTCGTGCTTATACCAATTTATCACGCTCCGATTTAGTAGAGTCATATAATCACATATTTATCTCTTGGAATCGATCGTCCTCGCTTGGGCGTGATGCCGTACAAGTCTGGTATTGCACTTGTACAAGGCAAAGACGGTGCATAATCGCTATTCTTCAAATAGGAACGCATTGTAGTGGCAGAAGCAGCTAAATTGAAGTTAATAAGGACAATCTTTCTTAACGAATAGAATTACATCATTTCTTACAACAGCGAAGATAAGAGAATAACTTGGAGTCGCACAGAAGTATATAAAATGAATTCTCTTTATTGATAATTGAAGAAGAGTACAAAACTTGTATTGAAGTATAATGCTTACAACATTTACATTGATAGCCAACTGGACAATTGCTGTAAAGCTTACAACTGACACTTCGATACATTGGATTACAACTCGATACCGACTTGGTTCACAAGTCACTGGAACAACTGATTATAATGTTTCATACATTATGACCTTTATAGACAGAAGACATCATCTTTTGCAAGGAGAGCTACTGTATGCCCAACAAATCTTCGATGCCGCAGGACCGATCAAGCCAATCTTCGTGTCAAAATATTCCAAGCACGAGCACCTGCCCACAAAACGTGGGTCAGTACATCATCTATGTACTAGCGAGCAAAATCCAACCCACTCGCCTAAACCAACATATAGTGATCGATTTTAGCAAACATTCATTTGAGTAATCTTTCTAGTTGGGGCCTAGCATCAATTTACAGTTCATGGGCAATAATCATGATGAATCATGTAAACATGTTCTTAGCAATATTCATGTGTGTAGGAACCCTAGAGGGGGGGTGAATAGGGTCAAGCTAACTAATCAAGCACTAGCACAAGCTAATTGGCAATTTAAAAATATAAGTGCAAGAGAAGAAGCAATAACAATACCGACACCTGATGTATCCTGGTATCCTCCCAAGAGGCACTCCAGTCCCGGAACTCTCTATGGCTTTAATCCACTATTTGAGTAAATTGTTACACACGAGTTGGATCCGAAGAATTCGCCAACTTCTTACACGGGAGCTTTAATCCGAAGGCCTCTCCGACTTCAACCGAGAGTTTGGATACGAAGACTCTCCAACTTCAACCTTTCATAATAGGTTTTGATCTCCTTATACAATAAGATGAAGATCTTATTTTTTAACTCAATAACTCTAACATAATTTATGGATGGCAAATGAAAGCTTTGTAGAATTGTTTGTGGATAGGCTTTGGTGGTTTAGAAATTTTAGGCTCAAAGCATCAACCTTGAATGAAGAGGTTCAAGGCTATTTAAAACCAAAGCAAAGGAAAGTGCAATAATGCAATTTTCTCAGGCTGACGGATCATCCGCCAGATTTCTGCGAAAATTTGCCGGATCATCCGTCTATATAGTCCAACGGCTATAAATAGAGCCGTTGGGATCAATCATTCGTAAAATCCGACCGTTAGAATGCAAACGGTCATATGGCAGAAAATTCGCCGAAATTCTGCAATTTTCTGCCGGATAATCCGAACACTCACAGAAGGTATTCTGTGAGACCATTCGGATCTTCCGTCGGATTTCTGCGGAGATCCGCCGGATTATCCGCCAGGATTCCGAAGATTGTCCTGGGTTATTTTCTGCCCTAGCTTTCGATTTAGCCATCTATTACTTGTGTTTACAATTAT
>JANAVB010042014.1:2091026-2253526 GCA_029216955.1 Iris pallida
AGAGCAACCCAGCAGCAGAACATGCTGCAGTAGCAGCAGCATCAGACCTGGCTGCTGCCAGGTCTGAATCCCCCCCTCCTAATTGGCTTTTAAGCCTATTAAACCCCCCCCCCCCCCCCCCCCTTCACCTATACATATATGTATATATATAGATATATATATATGTATTATATATGGTTAGAATCGTAGAGAAGAGTAGAAGAAGATTATGGAATGAGAAGTTAGGAAAGAATTAGAGGTTAGAAGGAAAGATTGAAAGAAGTTAGAAGAATAGGAAAAAGGCTATAATAGAAATAGGGAAAAACCGAGTTAGAGGGCGAAACGGAGCTCGGAGTATCGGATTGAGTTGAAATGGCATGGGGCAAGAATACGTGATTTAGATTTTGCGGGTAGGCTTCCGGGTGGAATTCGGGGTTGTAGGGTGCCGGTATCGCGCCGTACCATTCCGTATCTTGAAATATTCAAGATACCGGCAATGGGCCGTAACATGGACTAGATGTTCATTTTACTTAGGTATCTTGGTAGGTAATATATGTATAGGCTAGTACCTTACTACCCTAGGGAGCTCGGATCAAAATACCAAGCGTAGGTAGGCTAACTTGATAGTTGCCGAAGCTAAAATTTTACCCTTTTTAAGGGTAAAATAGGATATTGGCCTATGGCCAAGATATGAGTTTCGAAGTCCAAGATGGACTTGGATATGGGTTGTAGAGGTTGGTAATAGTTAGAAATAGTCGCCTAGACCTAGTCTTGACTCCGGTTGACCACGGTTGACTTTTTGGACCAAAAGTCAACTATGGGTCAACGCTTTACCCGAATTAGTCCCAATTTCCATTAGACTTGCGTAGTTGACCAAAAGTCAACTATTAGTCACCATTGACCAGGGTTGATCTAGAGTTGACCAGAGTTGACCAGGGTTGACCAGTTGACCAAAAGTCAACTGTAGGCCAACTCTTGACCCCGTTTGACTTTCTTCGACTTGTTTTGACCCGTGATGACTGGTATGACCTAGGATTGACTTGGTTAGGCTTAGATTGACTTGATATAACTTGATTTGACCTAGATTGACTTGACAGGACTTAGTGTGACTCAGTGAGACCTAGTTTGACCTAGATTGCATATCATTTATTGTAAATTATTCCTAAACTTGTTTAAACCTAAATTAACTTACAGTATTTCATATTTAGGTCTTCTGATACCGCTCTGAGCATTGATATATCCTACAGCTCAGGACAGTAGGCGAGTACATTCACTGATAGTTTTCATTATCTTGATATCTACTATATCCGATTCAGTTGTAGTGTCTTACTTGATTCTCGACACGATAGTTCACGGACTAGTATTGTCGGATTTCTGTCATGAGATGTCATTCCTGGATTTCTTGGGATACTGGTACTTGCTTGGTCTTGATTCTTGTACTTGTATTGACGCCGATTCCTGAAGAGGACTTGCTCCCCTCTTAGGGAATCCCGCGTCATGACGTGCTATGTCCGGATCCATGTTACTATTCGGGGATGGGGGAATTATTAGGGGTTATGTGATCAAAGCCTCCCTGTCACTATTTTGCTAGCGCCACCCTCACCTCACGTAGGGTGTAGCAGACACCCCTTGCCGGGTTATCCAAGTTGGCCGGCATGACCCTTTCCAGAGATTTTCCTGTGATTGTCGGGCCAAGTGGATAACCCCACCATGACTCCCTAGCCGATCACATATCGCTCTAATAATTCAAATCGGGTAAAGTGCAAAAAACCCCTCGTTAAATATGTGCCTTTTGCACTAAAAGACCCCATGCTCTTAAAATACCCAAAAGTTTGAAATATGCTCATTTTGTCCCCAATTGACAATTTTACCCCTCCCTCCCCCCCTCCTTCTTCGGATGTGTTCGTCGGCGACGGAGGCAGAGGGGGGGGGAGGGGGGGAGGGGTGGGCGGAGGGGGGGCGGGGTCGGGGGGTCGCTCGCCGGCGAGGAGCAGGGGGGTCGGGGCCGGCGAGGGAGCCGGGGGTCGGGGCCGACGGAGCGGGAGGGTCGAGGCCGACGAAGGAGGAGGAGGGGGTCGAGGCCGGCGAGGGAGGAGGAGGGGGGGTCGAGGCCGGCGAGGGAGGAGGAGGGGGGGTGGGTCGGGGGAGCGCTCGCCGGCGAGGAGGGTGGGGCTGGGGGCTCGCCGACGAGGGGGGGATCGGGGGGGGTCGGGGGGGCTGGCGGATCGCCGACGGGGGGGGGGGGGGGGGGAGGGGTCGGGGTGGCTAGGGGATCGCCGGCGATGGAGGGGGGGTTGGGGGCTCGCCGGCGCCGGCGCCGCCGGAGGGGGGGAGGGGTATTTTTGCTATAAATTTTTTAAATTTGGCTGGAGGGGCCTAAACGAGCGGATATATAATCTAAGGAGGGGTAAACTGACAAAAAAATTCTAAAAGGTCTTTTAGTGCAAAAGGTACATGTTTAACGAGGGTTTTTTTGCACTTTACCCATTCAAATCACATTTTACATTTTTTGTCGTATCTTATATTTCAGTTCAGTTTTACTTTCTGTACTTCTCACCATGCTATGATTCAGTTACTCACATGCTCTACCTGCCTTTATACTGTACTATGATTTGAGACTAAGTCCTGTTTGAAAGAAGGGTTACAACCCCGGTCCTTGTTTGGTTTAAGGGTTGTAACTCGGCTTTCGAATGGTTCCCAAGTCGCCTATATCTTTGTCTTGTATTTCATTATACTGTCCCTTATAGTATTTGTCAATTCACATGGAACTGCTGTTGGTGTTTGTACTTGCTCATTTTCCTGACAGGATTCCGTTATGATATTTTACAGATGTTTCTGAGACAGATGGAGACTCAGGCCAGGGCAGTGGCCTGATAGATTGGCCACTAGATTTTATACTCCCTGAGTAGTTAGCACTTGTTAGGCTTGATTGGACTGCGATCCAGCTTTGGATTTTAGAATGTAGTATTATATATTATTCTGTGATGTTACGTTTAGTTTTGGACTTGTATGGATCTCGAACTTATTTCTTGCTTCATCTATCATATTTCCTTTCCATGCTATCTACCTTAGTTTTACATTTGTGATTGAGACTGTATTGCTATGTCACCTCCATTCGGAGTGTATATACTGTACAGGTACCTTTATCTGTTAGTTGTAGTATTCTAAATGACCTAGACAGCGTTCTACCGCCGATGCTGCGGCGTAGGCTGGACGTACCCACTTCTCGTGCCCCTAATCAGGGTACGGATCGTGACAGGGGGGCCGGCCAACGGAGGCAGGAGGGGGACAGGTCGCGGGGGGGGGGGGGGGGTCATGGGTGCCGGCCAATGGAGGGAGGAGGGGGACGGGTCGAGGGGGCTGGCCAGCGGAGGAGGAGGGGGGCTGGCCATTAATAGTGGGGCAGGGGAGGACATTTTGGATTTTTTTTTTTCTTTTTTAACGCTCATATCGAATAACGGCTAATAGACGACAGGAGATTTTTTGCTGACGCGCAAATCTTAGGAGGGGTTACATGCTTTAGTTTTCTAAGGAGTCTTATTTTGCTTCCGAGGCAAATCTATGGAGGGATTTTTTGCACTTTAGCCTCCCTAATATAGATGCAAAATGCTAAGGTTATATCCAGGTTCTATCTCCCCTATTCCTATAATAGAAAGTCATTTTAGACTTCTGCCAACCATACTTCCTATACCAATTTCCGCATTGATGATCGTAGAAATTTTCATCTCTAATAACAATTTATATTGGGTCTCACACCCAGTGGCGTAGCTAGAATTTGGGTACAGCGGAGTCAAAATCGACTAGAAAAATTTAATTCAAAAAATTATAAAAATGTAGAGAAAAAATTGCATATATTAGTCACATATCATATTTTCTACAGCTAACATTGGTCATCTATTTTAGTTTTCCAAATGTAGCTGCTCATTTTTTTATTCATTTCAAAATACGATTAGTATTAAAATATACATTAATTCTAACCCAATATAATCAGAACCATAAACTTCAGTGTCACTCCAGTCAGATCATACAAGACTTTTTTTTATATCAATTTTGACCATTTGATTGAGAAGATTTGGTATATCTTAAATTCATACTTGGAGCCTACCATTTTAGTCATGAACCTTGACATCATAGGGTCTTATGAAAATTAAATATTGTTTTCTCCCTCAAGGAAAAACAAAATAATTTTTTTAAATTCCAACCACTAATATACTTTGACTTCATATTTTTTTAATCGAAGAATGTTATATTAGAAAACAACTGCATTATATATAAGAGCAAATTAAATCTTGTCATATAAAAACAATTAAGGACAAACTTTATGGCATGATTCAGCTACTTGCACCTACAAGTAAAACGAGTAAAACATCAAATTGTTATTCGTTTGTAATATAAGTAGCTGAAAGTAAAACAATTATATATATATATATATATATATTTTATATATATATATATATATATATATATATATATATATATATATATATATACAAAATATATATATATATATATATATATATATATATATATATATATATATATATATATATATATATATATATATATATCTATATATATATAATAATAATAATAATAATAATAATAATAATATAAAAATTGAGTGGGGTCATATGACCCCACTGGGCCTATGCTGTCTCCGCCCATGCTCACACCATTAAATTTTTATTTTTATTTTGTTACACCTAGTACAGAAATGGAGGCCATTGGAGAGTATTTTGTGTACAATTTTTATGTAGATACTCTACCAACTAGAATATATAAATTTCTTTAAAGTAACAGGCCAAGTAGGAAGAAACTCAATTTTAGAAATTCCTATGGAGGTTTCTCTCTCCCATATTTGTATGGGAAGAACCAATTTCAGCAAAAACTTCTTCCAACCATGATATATAACCCAACTTTTATCCTATGTGGCGGTGATGCAGAATGGAGTTTCTATGAGAATTTTTACATGTACATGTAGAAACGCTCATAAAAATTCTCCATCTCTTTTACCAGTTAATATTGGGCCTCAATTCATGTCATTAAATTAATATTTTTATTTGTTGTCACTTGTGATTGTAATATAAACTATTAGAAATTATTTTGTGTGTGTGTAATTTCTACATAGAAACTCTCACCTCTAGTTTGGAAGGGAACAAATGGATTGCAAGTGGAGAGTTTTGATGCAAGTGGACCGACTTGGATATAAACTCTAATTTCTGTATAGAAACTCTCACCTCTAGTATTTTTGTTAATTAAATTTTGGTTAATTTTTCTTAATCAAATTTTCATTAATTAAATTTTGTTAATCACATTTTCTAATTACGCTTTTTTGTTAAATTTGTTAATTACGGTAATGTTAACGTCTTAAGTAGTTTTTCGTTAGTTACACTATCTTAACTAATTTTTTGTTAAGTTTCGTTAATTACATGTTCTTAATTAAATTTTCGTTATTTAATTTTTTAATTACTTTTTGCCAATGACTTTTTGGATAGTTTTCCATAATTAAATTTTTGTTAATTAATTTTATTAATTATCTTTTGGTTAAATTTTTTGGTTAATTAAACTTTGGTTAATTGATTTTGTTAATTAAATTTTTGTTAGGTTTTTGTTAATTAATTTTTTGTTGGGAACCCTCCCGATCGCTCTAGCAGTAGAAACCCTAGGATTTCCCACCCGATCGCCTGGGGCGCCCGCTCCAACAGCCATATTATATATATATATATATATATATATATATATATGTATATATATATATATATATATATATGAGGAGGGATCCGCATCCCCTCTATTATGTATCCTCTCTATATATATATATATATATATATATATATATATGAGGAGGGATCCGCATCCCCTCTATTATGTATCCTCTCATATCCTCTCTTTTGTAGCCGTAGGATTATATCTCATAACCTCTTTTGTAGCCGTAGGATTAAATCTCCTATCATAAGATAGATTAAGAAAAAAAAATCAAATCCTAATCTATCTCTCTCTCTCCCCTCCCACTAAGTACGGGATCTTCTCTCAGAAGGAAAAAAAAACATCGCGGTGTCCGTCGGCAAGGAAACAAAAAAAGAGGTGACAGTCTCCTTCCTCTCTTCTCCCTCTCCCTTCTGCGTATTTCTTCCCTTAGATGTTTTCTTAGATTTAGCAATTTTTTGGTTTTTGATATCAGATCTATATTTCTTCTATCGGTGAAAAAATAAGGCTTTCATAATAAAGATTGAAGCTGGACATGTAAAAGTTTGAAATCCAGCAATGAAGTCGAAAAATTCTACATATAATATGTGTAATAGTAATTATTGAACATAAGAATTTTTCAAGAGATGAACTTGAAGACTTTAAAAAATTGTTGAATCATGAGCACTATATATTTATTTAGTTTTTCTTTGGAAATAATCGGCAGAAAAATTATCCCTTGCATGAACAATACTTATTGGGGCTCATAAACACTATAGTGTTTTTTGAGATGCATTTCAGGGTGTGTTTGATTGCAATATGGAAAATACGTGGGAAAAAATAATAATAATTCCACGGAATTATTTTACTAGGAAAATAATTTCGTGGAATTTTAAAATTTTCATAATGGAGGTGTTTCATTGCAATTTCTTGTGGAAAATCAAATAAATTTTCATGAAAAACTTAATTTGGGTGTTTGATTGTCATTTAGTTATTTTTTTTCATGAAAAATGCTATTTTGCTATTTGATTACACTTTTTGTAAAATATAGATGGTTAAGGTATGCTACACAGGGAAAATGAACTAAATATTAGGTTCGCCAAAAATATGGCACTTTGAAAATATTCAGTTTCCTTGATATATAACAAATGAGGTTTGCCAAAAACAAGTTTTGGACTTTGTTTGAATGATGTGAAGAATTTGATAAATGCAAACTGATGTTATGACAACATATTGTCCCAATTTTAGTAAATGTCACATTTGTTAAGAATTTGATAAATGCAAACTTTATACTCTGATTAAATTGATGGATCTTATGATTTTGTCGTGTCTTTTATGATAACATTATTGTCTTTGTATGTTATGAAAACATTATTGTCTTTGTGGTTGTTATGATAACATTATGTGTATATTATGGATCGTATGTTTTTTTTATGAATATTTACCATATTCAATCTAAAATTGACAACAAAAATGAGCTAGATTTATTCCAAAAATTTTTAGCTATAGCATCAAAAAGCAATTATATGTAAATTTATATGGTTTATAATTTATATGGTTTATATTCAACAGAATTTATGCTTAATGAAATGACAAGTGTGGAAAGCGTCCAAAATTTAACCGACCTAGCTACAGACATAACGAAAGAAGTATCAAAACAAAAAGGCGTTGTGGAAGACCAAGTTTTATTTGTTGGTAAGATTTTCAATTCCTTACAAGAGGCAGAAACTTGCTATCAAGAATATGCAGCCAATAACGGTTTTAGCATTCGAAAGAAAGCTACTAATCGATCAATACGCGGTCGCTCAGATCCAACAAATGTTAGATATACATGCTGTTGTGAAGGAACCTACAAGCCGAAAAAGATCATACAAGAAGAAAGTAAAATCAGAAGAAGCACTTCAACCATAAAAAGTGGTTGTATGGCTAGGATGCGCGTCCAAAATATAAAAGATTCAAACTTGTGGAAGGTCAATGTGTTTGAAGATGTACACAATCATGTCCTGGTCAGCCCAACTAAACGTATTCATATGAGATTTAGAAGACGCTTGCCTGAAGTTGCAAAAGCATTAACAGAAAGTTTTAGTCAAGAACATATTCAGATTAGTAAGATCCCTGCACTTTTTGGAGGATGCTCCAATACCCAATTTAATGCCAAAGATCTTTATAATCATTTGAGGCAGATGAGAGCATCCATCAATGATTGTGGGGATGTTGATTCTGTGATGGTCTATTTTCAACAAATGGGACGAGGGAATAAAGATTTTTATTATGCAATTGACACAGACGAAGAGGGAAGAGCGGTTAACTTTTTCTGGGTTGATGGACGGTCGCGCTTGGCGTATGAACAATTTGGAGATGTTGTTACATTTGACACAATATATAGAACAAACAAGTATTCCATGCCGTTTGGACCCTTCACGGGTGTGAACCATCATCATCAATCAATTCTTTTTGGTTGTGCGTTAATAGAAAATGAAGCCGAACACACTTTTGTTTGGGTGTTTAAGCATTGGCTTCAAGCTATGGAAGGGAAATACCCTGTTTCCATCATTATAGATCAAGATAGTGCTATGAGTAATGCAGTTGCAAAAGTATTTCCTAAGACTCGTCATCGTTTTTGTCTTTGGCACATCTAGAAGAAATTTGCAGAGAAGTTTAAGCATATTTATTTCAAATATTCAGGGTTTAAGAAGGCAGTGAAGCAGTGCATTCGTGAAACACACACAATTGAAGATTTTGAAGATCAATGGACTGCTTTGGTGCATGAATATAATCTGGTAGATCACGAGTGGACAAAAGATGCCAACAAGGTGGACAAAAGATGCTAATAAGGTTGAAATCGTTTCTCAAGAAGGAATTTTTATGAATGATCCTCATGCTGGAGAACGAGCAGCAAGAGCATCTTATCTTTTGAAATCTGCAACACAGTGTGCTTATATGGCTAGTACATCTGATGAAGGATTTAAGTTGTGCGCAGACACACTTCATGATTTATTCGAGCAGTTGCGAGTATTAGATGACACTCTACTTCGAAAGGAGAATGGTCATGAGCCTATAATGGAGGCTTGTAACAATAGAGTTGAAGGGTTACTCCTCGATCCACATGTTTCACAAACAAAAGGTGGGAAGAGGACAAACCAAGCAAATGAGGTTGAAGGTGCTAGTAATGAAAGAATAAAGAGTGGACTAGAAAAAGAAACTCAGCAAAAGAAACCAAGAGTTTGTCAGATGTGCAAAGGCATTAACATTGGTCATGATAGTCGCAATTGCCCTAAAAATCCTAAAAGCATTTTGAAGAAAGGTTACCAAGAGCAAATCGGTATATTTTTTTATACTTTAGTTAGTATGTAGTTTGTTTTTCTTTTCTTGTTTTCGTGTATTTCTTCTAACTCTTCTCTTTTCACAGACTTGGATGATGTTACAAATTTGCAATAAACATACAGGCTTGTTCATGAAGATATTTGAAGTACTTCTATGATGGCGGTGTTACAACAAATAACTCGGTAATTTTTATGATTTCCTGCATATGGTTGTGTTAGCAAAAGTTTCAGTCAATAATGCAAGTTATTAGAAGCTGCATATGGTTGTGTTAGCAAAAGTTCTTGATTATATTTGATAGTTACTTTACTAAAGTTGGCATTACTGGTTAATTATATGAATATGATAGGCACAGAAAACATAATTTTTTGGACCAACTTGGGTACCACATTCACGCAACTCATGATTATATTCATTTCCTCACGTTAAATATCTATTTCCATACTAATTATAATTATGATTGTTGGTACAGGAGCATGGCTATCCTGACATTGAGGGAGAAGACTACCAATGAGGCTATCATCGCTGCAATAAACATACATGCTTGTAGAATTGAAGAACAAAGCAGTTGAAATGAAATCAAGTTGGAATAATTGATGTTGGCTATCATCGTCTTCACCTATATCATGTTTTTGACTTTCCATTTAGATTGGTTTTTTTTTTTCTCAATTTAAGTTTAAGCTCATGTTACTTGGAATTTGTTATTAGATTTTGATACTACTCTTCATTCTTGCATGGGTTGTGCTGGTTTTGAGTGATATCTTTTACAAGCTTTGTTATGCTTGCCTTTGATATCTTTGCTTGACTGGAGACTTAATTCTGCAAATTGTTGGCTTTTTCATTGTTGGGTTCTTTGTTACTGATGTTTGGCTCTTCCATTGCTCGCCTATGGGTTTTGCAGTCTTAATATCTACTCTGTTTTCATTTTTTTTTTTGGGTTGTGATGATAAAAATGCTTTATGATAGTGAGTGGTTTCAGAATTGACGAGTTGTTATTTGGTTTTCTTTATTCTGGTTGTATGCACAAGTGGCAGATTTGTGATTTTGCAAGCATGAAGCCAAGTGAACCATTTTTTTTTACTTTCTATATAATTTTACTGCATGATTTGTAACAATTTATGGCACTTGTAGTGCTTCCATACAAATGATTCAGTGAAACAACATTTCATCTCCAAGTAATGTACCATACATCTCAATTTGGAACAATTGTTTTATAAAAGAAATACACTTGTACTTTAGGTTGGGAACAATCTGATTAGGCATAAACATGCCTATTAGAGTTGAAAAGACAGTAAGAAGAAACAATGGTGAGCCCCAGCTGATTGGAGAACCCACTGGAGTGTTATATAATGTGGTATTGTTCTTTGGCGTCATAGACATAATTCAAGACTATGATATCAGTAGGAAGCTTGAGCATGCATACAAGTCCTTCCAGTATGACCCAACCTCAATATCTGCTGTGGATCCGAGGCGGTACTCAAAGTGCTTCAAGGATTTTATACACAGAGCTTTCGCAGAGGATACTTAAAGCATACCGGTAGGACACATTCCTACAGATGAAGATATACTCAAGTGTTCCATTAGAGTTATGGAGGAAAATTGTAACTGTGAGTGAACTTGTATGTGGTTTACCTGAAGGTAAACATGTGTAACACACATCATTCTTTTTGTAATTAGATTTGTAATTCTTCAGAAGCTCGATAGGAATTTCTGGGCTATTACACAATGTAAGAGAGTTTGTACAGGAGCTTTATTCTTTTTATATATCTTTTTCTATTTTCAGCTCAGCGATAACATACCTTTTCATTTATTAAAACCTTCAACTGGCCAGAAGTTGAACATGTCAGAAATAGACAGATCACAAGTCTCTTTCCAGTTCAGTAATAATGGAACATTATGGTAGCAAATGTGTGCAATGTAGTGACAGGGTATTTTCCTCCACATTGAATGTGATTTCACAATCCATATTCTCTTCTCTTTGGTTAGGCAATGATATATTGTGGATTCAGATTTTATAGGGAAGAGAAGAGAGTGTTTGGAGGATTGTTTTGGTTTTATGTATAATTATGTTGCTTCAGAGTTCTCGCTGCATGCACCTAGATGTGGTGTGGTGGAGAAGCAAGTTGTGAGGGTGACAAATCACTACAACAGAAAGACATGGTTGACTTATTTGTTGGAGAAATAAGACCATTTTGGCTAGTTTTTGGTTCTTGTTGCAGGTGCAGAACTGTAGAACCCACATGACATGGTTCTGATCAATATGCTTACTCACCTCTTGAAACTAGGTTTCTTCCTTTAATCAGCTTCTCGAAAACAAGCTTAGAACTGTTTTTGGTCTTGAAATAAAGCAAGATGTAAGACTGCCTGCAGAAACTTATGTTGTGAATGTCGAATATCCATAACCCTTGAAAAATAAAAAATAATCAAGATAATTAATTTATCGTACAAATTCAAGACCTGGTTCATATGTTGGAATAATCTACAATTTTACTTGGTCGAGTCAAAGCATGATATATGGGTGGGAGAGACGCTGCAAGTGAAGTTGAAAATTTTAATATGATACAAGTAATCATGGCCAAAGTTCTAATTATTTAAATGATAATTGTATAGTACAAGGTACATAGGAACTGCTTTTCTACAAAGTGGAGCTCGATCTCATGCGAGTCTACATTGAGTTGGTTCTCCATAACCTTATAAAACAAAGCGAACACAACATGTCAGTTCATCCACTACATGTATTATAATCTCTCCTCCCAAATATAGAAAAGAAAAAATACATTGTAAAGACAATAATGTTATCATAACGGACACTTCATCTCCAATTTTGCCATGCCGTCTCCGATTTTTACATAGAGGACACCTATAATATTGCTCGTCATCTCCGATTTTGCTATGATCGACAACTATAATATTGCTCGTCGTCTCCGATTTTGCTATGATCGACAACTATAATATTGCTCGTCTTCGAATCTGCCATAATCGACTGCAATCTAATTTTAAGAAATCTTAAATCTAAAAAAAAATATAGAAAGTCAGTATAAACCAGAAAATACAGTATTATTTTTTCCACCGATATCAAAAACCAAAAAATTGCTAAATCTAAGAAAACATCTAAGAAGAAGAAATACGCAGAAGGAAGAGGGAGAAGAGAGGAAGGAGACAGTCTTTTTTTCCATGCTAACGGACACCGTGATGTTTCTTTTTTCTTCTCAGAGAAGATCCCGTACGTATTGGGAGGAGAGAGAGAGAGAGAGAGAGAGAGAGAGAGTTTAGTATTTGATTTTTTTTCTTAATCTATCTTAAGATATGAGATTTAATCTTACAGCTACAAAAAAGGTTATGAGATATAATCCTACGGCTACAAAAGAGGGGATATGAGGGGATGCCGATCCCTCCTTTATATATATATATATATATATATATATATATATATATATATATATATATTTGAAGCAATGGGTACATGTGGCGAACTCGTCTCCACTGAGGCTCGAACTCCCGACCACTTGGGCCGCATGTATCTCTCTTAACCACTAGGCTAGAGGTCATTTGCATATATATATATATATATATATATATATATATATATATATATATATGATCTCTAGCTCAAGTGGTTAAAGTGAGACACATCTTTCCAAGAGGTTGCAGGTTCGGATAACGGTAGAAGTACATTAATTCCATATGAAGGAATAAATATGAGTGCCGGCCAGATGCGATGGGATATAAGTGCTGGTGCGGCTCATCTTTGAAACAAAAATCCTAGTGAAATAAAAAAAAAAACAACGTACTTTCAAGAATTCAAGTGGGTGCGACTCGTCGTTAAAAATATTTTTAAAACATTTCTACCATAAAAATGGGAGAGATATAAACCCCCATTGGAGATAGGGCCTTAGTTCAAAGAATCATGGTCCTAGAAAAGGAAAACCATTCATTTCTTGTGTTTGAGCATGAAATGAAAATAGTTCCAAAAGGAAAGAAAAATGGTCCACCCATCATTATTTTTTCTCTCCCAGTTTCTTGCATTTATTACAAAAATATATGACTAAACTATCCATGTTCAAGGGTTAATTTTACTATATTCATGATCTTTTAAAATACCGAAAAAAGGAAGAAAGTTATAATTTTTCATGTCTATAAAATTAACAAAGAATTTTTTATATACTTTCTTTTCGCAAACCAAATGAGGCTAAAGATTATCTCAAAAAATGGCTAAATTATTCTAGTAACATCCCAGATATAACACTTAGGCCTCGTTTGGTATACTGTAATGTAATCAAATAAAAAAAAATATCTTTTTTCATTTGATTCCATTGCGATTACGATTACATTACAGTGAACCAAACAAGGTCTTAGTCTTTTTTACCACCTTAAAATTTTACTGCTTAATTTTGGCATCCTAATTTCATAAATTGATTTTTTTTAAAACAAATACGGTCCAAATTTAGTTATAAAAAAGAGTTAACCATGAACAAAATAATATTGTTATTAATTTCATTACAAAAATTAACACAAAATCCAATAACAAACACAACTATTAAGGACAAAAAAAAATAATAACGAAAGATGCTTCAAACGAGCAAATTATAAAAGGAATTTTTTGACTTTCATCCCACTTATTAATATGAGTTTGTACTTATATCCCACTTTTTATTTTTTTTAGACTTACATCCCACTTTTCGTCACTAAAAGTATTTTTCGTGACAAAACAAATACTTTTTGTGACAAAATGAATGTTTTTCGTGACGAAAAGTGGAATGTAAGTCTAAAAAAAATTAAAAAGAGGGATGTAAGTACAAATTCATATTAGCAAGTGGGATGAAAGTCAAAATATTCCATTATAAAATGGTGGTGCTAAAATCGAATACGTCTAAAAAATGAGGTACAAAAATATCCAAACTCTAGTTAGAGTGCTAATAGAATAATTTTTAGGCTCTTGAAAATATGATTTGTGTGGGTGGAGGGAGGTCTCCAGTTATTCTCAAGGGTCCAATGAGAGGGGGGGTTTGAAAATAAGTTTTCAACTAGCACCATTAATGCAATCTAACCTCAGTCATTGCTGCAGCGCAAAAAAATTAACAATCGCCGTTGCCGGGGATCGAACCGGGTCACCCGCGTGACAGGCGGGAATACTCACCACTATACTACAACGACTTCTTTATTTGTATTTTTGATCCATATATAGTTCTAGCTACAAATAAATTGAAAAATGGTGCGGATACAATATTGGAGACGGGACTGCTCGGCACACCCCTCTCCCTCCTCATCAATTCAACTCTCTGCGTCCTTCAGCCTCCCTCGTCAGCGAGTTATTCTCACCGCCCCAGAGGATGCCGTCACCACCTCCTCCTCCAGTCAGAATCCACGTCAGCCCTAGTTGTCCCCTGGTAATCCTTCCCCCCCCCCCTCTCCCCCTTCACCCCTTTTGTTGTAAGCTGTTCTGGACACCGATACCGGACACGACACTATAAAGACCCGGCGACACTGGAATGGCACACATCCAGGTGTGTCTTAGTGTATTTTGGGATGCCCTTGTGTCGTGTACAATTACGGGTCCGATGCGACACGGCTAAGCCACCGATTTTTTCGGAGTGCCCGTGTTTCCTAAAATAGTTGTGAAACTGCAATGTTTGAAAATCTTAATTATAGAAAAAAACATATTTGATCAAAAGTGTAGTTTTCTGAGACTGTACTTAACCACAAACAGCACCACATAACCTCAAAATCATATTTGATCGAACTGTATTAATAATTTGGTTGATTCAAACTTAAGTGCAACCGCATAACATTAGGAAAAAGAAAATAGGAGAGTGGAGGGATGTGGATACGGTAGATATCTATGTTGCACGAACACGGGTAAGGACACGGACATGGTGCATATTCTGGTGTGTCCTAGTGTATTTTGGAGTGTCCGACTTGTGTCCTATACGTGCCCGACAACACAACCTACATTTTGGAGTGTCCGTGCTTCCTAGGTAGATAGCATGTAGGGTTAGGGTTGGATTGGGTCAGGCTTATATACATAGAAATGTGGGAGGTAGCAAAGTTGCAATATTATGGCGTATAGCCAACAATTACTACCGGAATGCAAACCTAATCACCACTCATGTTGCTGCAATTAGAACTGAAAGTGGGTTTACCATGTTCGTAGAGTATTGGTTTCCTGTTGTCTGATGTGTATCATTAGTGGCACCTATTGCTACTCAAGTAAATGATGGGTATCACTTGCAACAGATGCTGTGAGCAACCAAACACTTGGAATTGCACGACAACTCAAATAGCAAGCAACAACACACCCTTAATGCTTTATTTTTTGCTATTGGTACCAAGCTCAACGGAGAGTTGCAACGTAGTAAAACTGTCTGACCTCTGAGCTCCTATATAATGAGTTTTCACAAAAGAAGAAATGGTATATGCAGCTGACCTCAAAGATGTCAGGTAATGGCTTTATTTTTGTTGTGTCTACCTTTGCCTTCAATTAATATTAGATCTGTTCTGGAATATTGGATTATGCAATATTCATGGATGACTCGTTATTTGTTAATGATGTTTTCACTGGGATATATCTAGGGATTCCTGTAAGTATCAGTGTTGGGCTACATTCAATTGAATGATGATGGTCAATCACCAAAATTATTGTGAATCATAAGGCTTAATTCAGTGCCCAAATTGAACTAAAAAATAATAATTTGCCAACTGGAATAGGATTCATTTTTTTAGTACTCGTCTTCAATTTTTAAGATTTCATACATAGAAATGTTATACTGTTTCCAGCATAAACTTTTTAGTCATATGAATAGGTCAAAAGACTTTGAGAAGCTTGGATCCAGAAAAAAAGTTCCATCATCGTCTGAATCTGTATGGTTCAGTGGACTATATACCAAACTGCTTTTGGCAATACAATTAAGTTCTTCTGAATCCTCAAATTCGGGTGTTAGCACGTGAAGTCTAACGGGAATTCCTCATTCAGGTATATACATTAAGAAAACTACTATAGGACTTCCTTTCCTGATACATCGACAAGTTTATTTGCCACTTTCACTTTATCATTCAGTCTTAAATCGTGCTAAACCTTCTACTTTGTAACATTTTTTGTATGAAGGGTTCTTTCTACATATTATTTAACTAACAATGAGAAACCTGAGATTACTGGTTATTATGTAGTGCAGGACCTTAAAATATTCAGATAGAAACCTCACTTTTAGTTTGGTCTCAAGTTGACTAGTTATTTTTTTTGGGTTAAGTACTTAAGTATCCCACAATATCTCAGAAGAAAAAGATAAAGATCCTTGCAATATTATGTTCTGTTCCTCTTTGCCATTTAGACACGACACGAAGCATGAAAGCTCAAAACATCAGTTTGTTTTCCTGTTGTGTTGAACACGGTTCAGACACATCATGTACACAACAAATAAAATAAAAAAATAAATACACTTGGATATTGAAGTTCTGCATAGAGGAGGATAGAAGACTATGGACCGGAGAACAAACTCAAAACAAATAAAAGTCAATATAGAGAAGAGCCAACCAGCAAAGAGCCAACCAGCAAACTTCCAAAACCAATATAAAATAAACTCTCTCATACAAAAACCACTCTTGGAAACAGAACATCACATCTCTAAATGTTGGAAATATTCCTAAATATGCAATTAGGAAAAACTGCAGTAACCAAAGATAGGAATTGAGAGTAAGGAATTTGAGGCACATTATAGACACTTAGAATATATTTTGCCTCCGCGAAGACTGCAGTAAGGAAACGACGATCTACTCTCATGATACAACGAATTCAGATGACCCGCGACATCGTGCACCCGGTGGCAAATCTCAGGTTGATCAGCAAGCACTTGCCCGATGGAGAAGATGGACGAAAGAGGAATAGAGGGTTTTGGTTCTGGTGGGGGATTTTATCGTTATGTCTTCTTTCTCGTGATTTTGTCGAGAAAGAAGATGAAAACACAGAAACATGTTTTTAACCTGATCGTCTGGAACGCGTCCAAAAAATTTGTGCCACTAATCCCGTACTAGGATTAGGTGAGAATGGTGACAACGGAAGACCAACAACCGAAATTCAAACAAAACTAAAAAATAAAATGAGATAAAAAGTTATCTTTTTACCCCTGACCTGGTCCACGATGCACAAGCGTGCTAAGTGCGCGTCTAATAAGCACATCAAAAATACGCATTAAATCGTGCACGTGCTCGCGGGTTGCATGGCCTCTTAGAGTCCATATACCACAAAACCGATTTACACAATAAAATGGCTTTAGCTCTTTAAACAAAACATAGTACTCTCTCCTATCGGACTAAAATAATTCTTCCTTATTGAATCATATTGGCAGCTAGATGTTGTTCCAAAACAAGCAACACACCCAACAATAAATAGTTGATTCTCTTTATTGGCTCTCAACTACATACTACATACACTATTCCAGAGGACTCGGTCACCTTTTATACTATTGCTATCAACCGATTACTACTACTAATCATAAGCAATGGCCGATTTTGACCTATTCAAATATTTGATTAGCCACTTGCAAACTGCACCTACACGTTCACCCGCATTTGCACCATCAAGGGTTCAATACTTTTTTTCTCATAATTCGATTTGAATGCGAAAATCGATGAAGGCAAACAATGAAAATCATCTATCGGAAACATCAACGAAAATACATCCACAAAACCAACATCGAAAGCATTCAACGAAAACGAAAGAGAAAATGTTTGAGGAAGATACTCTTACATAGAATTCATTCTTCCAGACACGATTCACTGCATTTAAGACTCAATTCAAAAAAAGTCATTCCATAGATAGGAAAGGGTCTCAATTCACTTTGCCCCGATCAATCGATACCGACAAGATTTTTTTCCATAATGAATTGATTCAAATTGGCTATTCAAGCCAATAGCCCACACAGTGCCTCCTGCTAGGAGCATGTGTCGTCAATGAATTAATCGATTACGGCATGTGTCGTTGCAGACTTGTTGTTGACCATAACTGTCTGTACAATATATTGAAATGTATCAAGCTGCTTCTGCTGCAACTTGAATTGTGCCTCGAATCGGGTCTCGAAGTGAGTCTACTGTGCCTCAGTCTGTCTTCGCTGATTCTCGACTTGTCGTTGGTAATGCTTGTTCTGGCGTTGATTTGCCTCGGCTTGCCGTTGTTGCGCTTCTAGCATGCACGTCATCTGTGTCATGGCATCGTTAGAAGGTCCGACCCGTGAGCTACTCGAGCCACTCGAAGCACTCTTCGTTCACGATCGCGTGTTTCGCAACTGATAAAATATGAAGGCAACTTACATTGGTCTCAAAAAATATTACGGACTCACTGTATGGAACAAATTATCTCATCAACACGAGGTCAAAGGTTTCGAGACTCAAAACGGAAAGCCAAAGGACATTAAGCCGTGCTCTGATACCATTATGTCACGTCCGATTTCATAGAATCGATAGTCGTTCCCCGGACGTAATGTCGTACGAGCCTAGGTTGCACTCGCACAAGGTACATTCATAAGGTTATCCGAAACACAACAGAAAAGAGAGTACACAGAAGTTTAACAATAAAATAAACTTGCCTTTCATTGATAATAAACTTCTTTACAATACTCGATTACAAAAGGTGTCACGTGAGCTTACAAACTGACTCAGATGAGATAGTCGTTCCATACATTTACATTCCTTTATATATAAGCAACAAAATACTCTTTTGGACCTGGAATCGGAGAGAGTTGATGAGGCATGGCACGGTCTTGATCAGAGTCTTCAAAATGTTAGATATCGTTTTCGCACGCTAGCAAGGCTTCAAAAGGTTACAAGCGTTGTCGTTAGCTCCCTGGCATGATTTATTGGTTTGTGGCACATGTGGGGAACGAGGGTCAGTATATTGATGTGTGCTGGTGAATGACTAATTAATTCCTCGATCTCATTTGTTGTGGAAATTGTGTGAAACATGCAGTATATTTAGTGAACTTTCTAACTATCTTAGTCAATTTCATGTAAGCAGTTGAATAAGACACAAGTAATATAATTTCGATAGATCTTACCCACGACAGAGCGTGTCGTTGCAATATAACTTACCATGTTCTTCCCTGTCAGATTTATATCAATAACTAAAATAGTATGAAGGTAGGGTCACTGGCAATTCAAGCCATCCTGGAGGTATAGTTTGGTCGCGACCCTTTCAGCGCGGGTAGCTAGCACCGTTGAAAGTTTCCGAATGACCCGTGCTAGTATCCAATACAGCTATCTTGCATTTCTCCTAGGTCGAATCGGTCCCGTGGCCCCGGGTTGCCGTTCGAGAAAGCGAAAACTTGTGCACAAGTTGTCCATGACCGTGCTAGACTAAAACTAATTATTCAAGCATGCCCTACGCATTCTTAAAGACAGCCAGTTTCAATATATTCTACCTTATCGTTGCAACATTCATTCATAGCATCAATCTTTATCCAACACAGTTCTATGGCATATATGTAAGGTAAATATGTAACAGTTCTATAGCAGGAATACTCAAGTAAAGCATGCACGGTTGTATAGAAATAAGCAGTCGTGTACGTGCATCTACATCTAACATGTCATTCGCAATAATGTTATCGATTGATTTGGAGAAAAAGAGGGTCAATGGGGAGAAGGGTCAGCTACTCACCTTGATTTGTTTGAGGCGAGAGAAAAGAGATCGGTTGCGCTAGACGGCGCCTACGCGATCACCCGAAATTGCATAAGCAACGAATCAACACTCTTCCCTTCTATTCCGAGTACGATATGAAATGCGAAGTTCAAAGAACGCAAGAAATAAAATCCATTGAAAACATTCACGAAAACGCATTCATAAAACAAAAGTCAAAGAAGCAAGTGCGGCATAAAAAACAGAGCAAATGAATGTCTCTCCCGACTCAGCCGCAGAGTCCATCCTCGAGCCGCAACCCGCTGAATATAAGACTTGATTCTGAATAGTCGATCCATAACGAGAAAATGATCTTGATTCAATATATCCCAACCAATCGATAGCGGCAATGTTTCTCAACCGCGCTTCCCGCGAACGAAAAACGAGGCACGATGTTGGGACGTGGCACTACTGGCACTACACAATGGACCAGGAAATTAATAATGCTCTCTCTACAGAATCAGTGGGCCTGATGTTTTCATGAAATTTGCAGATGGATTTACGACGTGTTATCTCTCTCTGAGGCATTAAATCTATGTATCTTTGTAACTTTTTCTTGTATTACTCAATGCAGATTCCGTGTATAAGTCCTATAACTATGACTATCAAGCTTTGTCTCAACTATTAGTCTATTATCAAGTCTTCAAACTTCTTCTTTTTTAAAATTCTCTTTCATATCATTTAGTACTTTTTTTAAAAAATTCTCTTTCATATATTCATTTAGTACTTAGTTTGGATAATAATGAACCTGTCAATTTTGCTGTACATGCTCTTGCACTCTTAGTTAATTCTCTTCTTCTTCACATAAGCTATTAATTCCGACTGCCAAATGCAAATGGCAGAGGGGTGTCATTATTCTTGATGATGAAGATCTCGTACGAGACTGCAGGTATCATGTGAGACCCATCAGGCCATCACTCTCGCACCTGACTACACATGGCACCCAGATCGTGGCCTGGGGATCCAGAGGTACCAGACCCAACTCCATCTGCAGTCAAGTGGCTAGGCAGGAGCATTTGATTGTGGGGAGCAGGAAATGCCAAGTTTGCCTTGACCTCCACTTGTTCAGGAGTAGAGAGCAAGGCCGCACATGAACTAGGAAGAGAAGAAGTCTTATCATACTTTACTGCCACTATGTCATTCCGGTTATAGATAGGACTTGCAGCTCTCTTTCCAGGTTCCAGATAGGACTTGCAGCAAGTTCTGGATTTGGGATCTTTCTTGAAAATGAGACCGGTAATCATAGATGCATATTTGTAATCATTATTGAATCATTGTTTGGTTTTTAATTCTCTAATATACTCGGAAAAAGTATGGTTACTCTTGTTCCCTAACTTGGAGGTGCAAGATGAGTATGCCCAAAATGCTAACTTGGTTGGTTTGCTTGGAAACTTGTACAACAACGCAATCTGTTTTCTGTTGTTTTATGTCTGCAAGTGTTATCTATGGCTCGTGTTTCTTGCAATTTGGATACGAGATTGTTGATGATTACTACTGCAGTTGTAGTAAACAGAATGCTAGATACTACTGCATAAAGTAGCATCTGCTCACTAAGTAGTCAAGAATACTACTGCATAGAGCAGTTGCAGCTTACTTATCTTGAACTTTCAAGGTCATGGATCTCTGTCTTTCCTCCTCGGCCGCGCAGGACATGGTGCCGCATCCCTTCTCCTTCCCCAGTCATCTTGCTTAGCCCGTCGCGATACTATCCAAATGTACCATCTGCACTGACCATAAATCCACTCTGGCTGACTTGAAACTCTCGGTCTCAGGACTAATTAATTCAGTAAGTCGAGTTTACCGTACATCTTGAATCTCCATCCTTACATGGAAATATGACTGTTTCATTATATATATATATATATATATATATATATATATATATATATATATATATATATATATATATATATATATCCAAAAAAAAAAAAAAAAAATATATATATATATATATATATATATATATATATATATATATATATATATATATATATATATCCAAAAGGAATCCGAGGCGGTGCTGCAATTCCCCAATGGCAAATGGTGGAGGTCCCATTCCGATCATCGACGTCCGAATTTCTGAAATCTATGGAAAGCGAGTCCATGCATGACCAGAAGCCAGCTTCGGAGGAGTAGATACCGATATCTTGTTTCCAGTCATTCTGTACACAGCTATGGATATGAGTCACTCGAGCTCGAAAGAAGCTATCCGTGCACAACAAACTATGGATATCAGTCACTCGAGCTCGAAAGAAGCTCGTCGCGGGCCAACCGACAACGTTGAGGCCAACAAGTTCGACAGAACGGAGAGCTCGAACAACCTTCAGGATGAGGAAACTGAAACTCTGTCAACTGTTTGGAGTTGCCAAAGTAATTTTCTGACTTACACTGGTATCCATAGTTGGATTCATTCTTAATCTTGCTTCAGTACTACTAACATCAAAGTTATGTCACAATTACAATTTCTGTAGCCAGGGGCGGATCCAAGAGGAAGCCGGGGTGGGCTGGAGCCCACCCCAAAAATTTTTTTTTTACATATTTTTTCTTTATAATTTTATTTTTGATTTATTTTTGTATGAATTTATCTACTTCTAGCCCACCCAAAAATTTGGTAGCCCGTCCCAATTATAGTTTCTGGATCCGCCCATGTGACTGTAGCTTCTGATGTCCAAGTAGTCCATTAAGCTCAATGTTAAAAAAGTATATTAAACACGAGTATCTTAGAGTTGAACACAACATATAGCATCAAAATGTTTGAACCAATCTATGTAGCCTCCAGGAAAGGTTCCTCGAATGGTGAGGAACCATGAAAATAAACACACATTTTCCGCTGAGCAAAGGGATCTGAGCTGCTGGAGGCATCTTGTTTAGATATCAAACTGTGGTAAACAAACCGATATTCTTATGGTCAATATTATACAATTACTTCCAGGAGTAATTCTTTAGAGCATCTTCAATCATATTGTGAGTTTAGAAAAAATGTAGAATAGATCATAAAGTTGACATGACAATGATATGACAAGGACAATGTAAGTTGGTTGTCTAGATCTAGACAATACACTTCACAATGACTTTGTCTCCACATCATCAATTATGAATGAAAATATTTATATATAAAAAATAAAGAAGTGGAGGAGTTGTCTTGGAAGTTGGAAAAAGTACATTTTATTGTCTCCTCAATACTTTTGCATTGGAGAAGACTTTTCTATCTCAATAGCTTTTGCGAGTATAAACTTGCCATATAAGACTCACATTGTCGTGTCTCATGCCACCTAAGACTCACAACACTTTAAGAAGACAATAGGGTTGGAGACGCTCTTACAAAAAGAAGCAGCAGAAGCGTCTCTAGGACAAAAACACGAGTTAAAAATACTAGTCTACATGTACGTGTTTTGCACGTATTTTAATTAAAATATCATAAGGTCAGCTATCGTCTTTCTATCTTTTCCAAGTGAGTATTCATGTGTGTGCTTTCTTTTTACAATGCCAAGAACTTCGAAGTACGAATTTTTGTTCTTTTTTTTTTTAATTTTCTATTGAGAATAATAACCTTTGAAAAATGGTAAGGACAGAAAATTTTATTACCATTAGAACATGAAGAGTTGTATGAAAAAAAAAAAAAAAAAAAAACTTCATAGCAGGCAAACTTTATTGCTTTACCTCTTAAGACATGCAAATTGACATAATAACATCATGTTTATAAAATACTCAAGGGTATTTTAGGAATTCAAAAGTTTTACCACCAAAATTTTCTATTATATAATAGAATAGATATATTGATGTTATAAAATACTCAAGGTTATTTTAAAAGTTCAAAAGTTTTATCACCAAAATTTTCTATTATATAATAGAATATATATATGCACGAAACCCTACTACATCCACTCTGTCTCTAGAACAACACCATGTCCTAGGAATATTTATTCCTATATTAATGAGAAAGAATAATATTAAATACAAGGAATAGTTATATGCTTCAAGCCTTCAACAGTAAAAAGCTCAGTCAAGTTAAAAGTATTTAGTATTTAGCATGTAAATCCATTCACTGAGAAACATAGTTCATAAACAGTACTTTTGATCTGTTGGCAAACTACATGTGAGCAAATGTTTAACAGAGAACTGATCACCTGAGTTGCTAATATGTTGAATTGACCACTCAACCTGAAAACTTTAGTCCAGTTCATGTAAAAAACTTTGGTTTTTATGTACCTTTATTAATAATGCAGCAATACCATCTTCAGCAAAATGCCTTCTTCTTCAAGTGGAAACTTCGATTCGAAACAATGATAACACTAATGAATAGTCCCTCAGTTGAATAAATGAGTATACGAGCCCATGGCTCAAGGCAAGATGGTAAGATGGTAAAATGACAAGATGATAAAAGGACAAGTTGGCAAGATGAAATGAGAACTACGACTTATGTATGGAAGATGTTATTATCATGCATGTTATGTCTCTTATTAGTTAAGTTGCATTACGTGCATGGTCATAGACAACTTGTGCACAAGGTAGTTCCCAGAACGATAATCTGCGGTCACGGACCCGATTCGTCCTAAGAGGAACAAGGATTGATGCCGACGTACTGGCATCGGTATATGAAACTTGCAGTGGGACTAGCTACCTGCACTACAAGAGCACCGTTACACCAGTAAGACGGTCCAAGATGACGCCAGTGACCTTCATATAGATAGGTGTCATAGCTAACAATGTCTTATGCAGGAAAAAGTAAGTATTATTCATAAATATACAGGGATGGCTATCGACCGTGAATAATATTCACCAAATTGGTGATCAATATGAATTGCTTATATTAGAACAACATGAATTGCTTATGTTAAAACTGTGTGCTTCTTATATTTCTTATCAAATATATGAATTGTTAATGGACCCTAAGGCAAGATAGATCACAAATCAATAGTGAACATTCATGTAATTTACTACTGTTGATTTATGGTGAGATTAGTTACGGCCGCTCACCAGTACATATGTGACAATGTACCGACCCTCGTCTCCACATGTGACGGAAACCTCGTAGATAATCTTAGACGCTGAAGACTTGCTGTCCGACTCTTTAGAAGCTTCATACTTTCTTAAAGTTTCCACTTGAAGAAAAAGGCTTGCTGTCCTATGTTTGGGTTTCCCATAAATGAAGATTGGATCATCATCGCGAATACAGGTACAGAAGATACTTTTCACTATCAAAGTAGACAATACAGGTTGGGCCTTCCAAATGATTGCAAGCCATAACAAACAACCAACTGCTAAGAAGTCTGCATATTTTAATACTGGTTTCAAATGACTGTTTAAACTCAGCATCCATTATTACCCCCATCCATCACATGGACAATAGTCTCGCCCTTCATGACATCAACTCGTTCTGACCTAACATTGTTAACAATCATACTTCCATTAGGAGGACTTTCAAGCATATAATGTGTGCCCAGATACAGTCAAAACTTATCTCCTTTAGCATAGTCAGCAATAAAGATGAGAGATGTCGAGGGATAGCAGAAAAGCCCATCACACGAGAGGGAATGACAACGGTATTATGCCTCTTTATCTTCCACAAAGCTGATACTGGCTCGGAACTGCAGAATGCGCTCGAAAGCACCTCTGAAGGTGAAAAGACGGTGAATGGAAGATCATCAGACAACAATGAAATCATCAGTTCCCAAAGTTCCCCTAGGCCCACCTTCATTGAACTATTCCCTGGTATGAATTTTCTGTAAGTTTCTTTGCTGTTTTTGATCGGTGATACTGCTGGAAGGCTCAGACTAAGTAAAAACAATAGACATACGAAAAAAGGATGAATATAAACATAGGGCAACCAAACTTCTCAAGGAACTTTTTTTTTTCCTCCTCTTTTTTTTGGTATTCCATCTGTACTGAAAATGTTACTCTGAAGGTTTTTCGTGCAAAATAATCAAAACTTCTCCATTCCGACTGATGATGTTGTTCAAGAATTCTGTAACTTCTTCCTCGTGTTGAAAAGGTTTTGGAGTTCTAAGATCACTGTCTAAGTTATACCAGACACCCGCAACTTTACGTAGTGTGACCCAATGCCTACCTCTCCAGAGTCCAAACTTCCTTACGGGGATGTTAAGCATGATCCCTAGTAAAGTTTCTTCAGCAAGTCTGATGGACGAAGCTCCACTGCGCCGATCATGCCAAACGACACCTTTTCCTCTAGCCTCTAGCGCTGCAATGAGTACATTCACATCATAATTTCCGGTCAAAGTGTTATGGTGTGGCTTAAAGATTAATGAAATTGGAGTCCATTTATCCTTAATAGGATCATCAAGTACAAGTTTTTCAGCAATGACATCCAATTCAGCTCGAGTGAATGACTCCTCCTGAATCATACATCAACATTACAAGATGAAAATGACACAGCCGAAGAATAGTTTTGCAACAGATAAAGATGAACTAGAGAAATGAATGGTCACTATATTAATAGACGAAAATAAGAATGCATTCAATTTTTTTTCAATTGCTACGTTACACATATGACATGTATAATTCTTACCAATGTAAAATTGGAAATAATACTTTTTCTGCCTTTCCGTGAAGCAAGCACATTTTATTCAGTTGTCTATCTAGATTATTGCTTCTAGAGTTTAAAATGTTTTGTTCAAACATATTGTTCAGTGTTAAAAACATTGTGTAACCCAATATATGTTTCAAAGCCATAACATAATTGTCCATCCTCGATCATCATAGTAAATGAAGGGTAATATGCTATTCGGTTGTACAAAAAAGATGGTTGAATACTGGGTTGGAACAAAAATCTTCCAAAGGGACCTAAAAAAGCCAAACTTGTCAAGGGTAACCTATTTTCTTAGACTAAGAAAGAAACTAGAAGGAAATTACATAGAAACAAGATTAAGAATTGGTTTAATCCTTGAGGAACAATAGACACAAAAGACATATTCAAGGAAATGGCTAAATAACAAATGTGCGGAAAAAAAAAAGGTTAACTATATTATTAGGTAGAGGAGCACAAGTATGATGTATATAAATATAATCACATATTATAACTATTAAAATTATAAACAGTACCAGCTTGTATTAGCCTAGAACAGTCCAGTTGTTTACCAACTTTTATTAATAAGGAGATGTACAAAATAAAAATTAGAAAGCCAATTTTATTATATTAATGCACGTTCCTCCGAATCACTGTTTTTTAAATTAAAGTGGTCCTTTTGTAAGTTGTTAACATTGGACAATTGAACGCAAATTACATCTGACCTTTGCAAGTTTCTGACAATGACGTTTTCAAATCATATCTAGAGGCTTGAAGAGATCTTGACAGTTATTGTTGTTTGGTTGGTTATGTTGTTTTGGCTGGTACAATTTCTTCTCATCCTAGGACTTATCCTTTTATTCTTCTTTCTCCCCTATAATAGAGAAGGCGAATCTCACTTTTCAGTCATCAAGTAATGTTTCAAATCCAATATTAATAAACATTTTCTTTCCCAAAGCTCTCTCTTTTGAGAGTTCATTGTCTTGCAAGTGTAAGACCCTTGTGTCTTCACCTAGTGAGGAGGTATCAAAGCAATACTGTTGGAAGACAGCCACACCAGCAACCGCAATGACAACCGCCCCACTGCCAATGAGCAAGTAACGCAACCTTGTTGCGTGCATCCATCGCATCAAGGCACGCCTCCACATATTGGACCAACGTCTTTCGGAAACCGCACGGACAATGGCTGGTCAAGTGACAGAGGACAACATGCGGTGACTTGGCCTCTCATGCGACACCCTATTTGTCGGTATTTCTACCACACCCACCTTACAAAAGGCTATGAGCGGCCACCCACTTACCACCCCAAGGACCGCCACTTCTCAGCGACCGACTACGGATATCCTCCCGATCACAACCGAACTACTACTACAATCAAAGAGGATACAAGGATCACATGACTACAATCCTGGCTATGATCAAGACTGCAGAAGGGACAACGATTTCAAGCTCAAAGTCGATATCCAGTGGTTCAATTGTATCCTCAATTCCAAAGGATTCATCGACAGGCTGGTCGGGATGAACCGATTCTTCGACTGCATGTAGATTCAATATTCCATAACAACGTATGTCAAGCTCGTCGTCTACTGCCTGAAAGGAGCCGATTCCGCTTGAAGTGTTTCCAAGAAGACCGAAGACGTCATGGCAAGGCTTATGTTTCTATATAGGAGCGGATGTAGAAGAAAGTAAAAAAAAAAAAAAAACTAAAGCGACGATTCCTACTATCGGATAACAAGCAGCATTTGTTCTATGTAACATAAGGCCTACCAAGGACAAGGAAGCGTCCAAGACTAGACGACGGACTTCTTGTGCTTAGCGGAACGCAACCACCTGAACGAGTCTGTACAACAAGTACTTACATGGGATGTCTGAAACCTGCAATTTGTGCTAGAAATTGTGCGATGATAATTCTAATCTCACTGATGCATAGAATCTGACGCTCAAGGCGGAGCGCATTTTGCAGGAGGTTGCCGTCAAAGTCCCATAGTTTGTAGTATCGGCTAATGCAGATCCGATACGGCGAATACCGATCCGGTTTGGAATGTCTCAAAATGTTACCGACCGATACCCAATATTGACCGATACCGACATTGGGGGTCTCATTTCCGATCAGTCCGGCAAAAAAAATGAACGAAAAAGACCAATCAGCAAGGGTGTAATAGCATAATTAGGTTGTAAAAGAATGTAAAGAAAAAAACTTATCTATCACATGTAAACCAATCGGCAAGGTGACTACTATTTCATTCAATTTCAAAACTCACTGGAAATACTTAAAATTATGCCCAAATTTGTAAAATATAATTTTCTAAAATGTTAATAATTATTTGTTTTTCGATACCAAAAAAATCTGATACTCCGATCGAAACATCCGATAGTGTTGATACCGCCGATCGTGATACTCATAGGAATGGTTTGATACCGATTCCGATATTGTGAACCTTCGGTCAAACAAGCCACGTCGGCACACAGAGGCACCTACAGAGAAGCCAAAGTTCAAGTCAGTCGAGCTATGTCAAAAGGAAGGATGACACAACAACTACTGCAGAAAAGAAACCAATTGGAGCCAACCAACCCCAACAATACAATACCTATGCGAAGACAAACGATGGCTTTAGAGGTAGACAGCTTGATGACCACTTCTAGTACGACTCCGTAGAGTTATCTGATGAAGCCGGAGAGTCCTTCTAGGGCGTCCGCACCAAAGCACGAGGATTTGGTGCAAAGTCACCGCTCGTTTCATTCTCGTTGCGAGACGAATGGCAAGCGATTTGAGTTGGCGATTCTTGGCTGCCATGAGAATATTGTCAGTCAACGTATAGCTTTGGATGTAGGACTACAACTGGAGAAACATCAAGTCATACTCGATTGGGTGGATCCAGTCAGGGAGCGCCATTCACTTACCCAAGCAGTATCGGATGCCTTTCTTGATTGGACCTTGCAATAACATCGTACACTGCAATGTTATCAATGGACTGGACGTCTATGACTTGTTGTTAGAGAGACCGTGGTAATATGATGTTGGCATCATCCATGATGGCAAGAGGAACATCAACGTCGACAAGAACGAGTGTCGATATCACCTTATGCCGAAGCAACACAAGCCACGTCTCAAAGCTTCTAAAGTGGAGGGGGAAGCACCCATTATATTATCATATTCAGCAAGAGAGCTGGAGGCTGATATAAAGCCAAACAAGGAAGTTCATTTGCTCATTGCTAAAGGGGACATCAACACTAAACAAAAGAAGGAAGAAAGAAAGGTGAACAAAAGGAGGAGGAAAGAAAAGTTCTTGAGCTAGTTAAGCTGATCCTAGAAGAGTTGGGCAACATCCTACCACATGATCTTCCCAACGAACTCCCTATGCACGATATTCGGCATCACATAGATCTAACCCTAGGAGTAGAGTCTACCCGACTCCCCCTAACCGCAGGAAAGCAAAATTTTGTGTAAGTCAAAGATCTTTTGCGCAAGAGGCACATATAGGAGAGCATCAGCCCTTGCGACGTCCCTGCCCTAATGACACAAAAGAAGAATGACGGCTGACGTATGTGCGCCGACAGTAGGGTCCTCAATAAAATTATTGTCGACTATAAGTTTCCCATAACGCGTCTAGAAGACATGTTGGACCAGTTGAGCGGTGCGACCACCTTCTCAAAGAATGGCTTGCGAAACAACTACAACAAAATCCATATACGTATGGGTAATGAATGGAAGATCGTGCCCAAGACACCAGACAAGTTGTTTGAGTGGCTCGTTATCCTGTTCAGGCTATAAAATGCGTCAAACACATTTATACGATTGATGAACCAAGTCCTACGACCCTTCATCAGTCACTTTGTTATAGTTTACTTCAACGATATTCTCATTTTCAACAAAGGCCAAGATGAACACCTTGACCAAACTAGTTTTGGTAGGCATTAAACAAGAGCAAACTATATATCAATTTAAAGAAGCGCCTCTTCATGACATTGTGACTTCTCTTCCTCGGCCTTATTATTGGCGCGACAAGTTGACGAGAACAAGGTGAAAGCCATTCGAGAATGGCCAAGCCCTGAGACAGTTGGAGAGGTACGAAGCTTCCATGGTCTAGTAATATTCTATAGACGCTTTATCCGAAATTTAAGCACTATCATGATGTCGGTCACGAAGTACTTGAAGAAAGACGAGTTCAATTGGGACAGAACCTAATGCAAGCTTCTCAACCGTTAAAGAAAAATTCTGTACAACCCAAGTTCTGGCACTTCTCGACTTCGCTATGGTGTTTGAACTAAGTGTGATGCATGCTGAGTTGGGATTGGTGCAATCCTGTCATAAGAAAAGAGACATGTCGCATTCTTCAATGAGAAGCTAAGTGAGGCATAACGAAAGTGGAGCACCAATTACAGAATTCTATGCTGTGGTGCAAGCACTCAAGCAATGGAAACATCATCTCATTGAATTTGCGCTATACTCCGACCACGATGCACATAACTATTTAAGCACCCAACGAACCATTAACAGATGTCAGGTTGTGCAGCTTCTTTCAGAAGTTACCCTACAAACTATACTATAAAGCTGGAAAGGCGAACAAGGTGGTAAATGCCCTAAGCATGAGGACTGATTTGTTGGCAACAACGAGCAATGAGATAGCGGGCTTCGACTACCTCAAAGAACTTTATGCTGAAGATAGAAGATTCTGGGGACATATGGGAGAAGTTGCAATAACGCCTCCCGCTAGACGACTTCCATATTTGTGTCGGTTTTTTCATTAAGGGAAACCAGTTGCGAATCCAGTGCACTTCTCTTAATCCCCTACCAGTTTCCGACTTTTGGGAAGATATTTTCATGGACTTTGTGTAGGGTTTACCACGAACCCAACTAGGCTTAGATTGTCTCCATAGTGGTGGACCGAAGAAGATGGCGCACAATGCCGAGAGATGAACGACACGACCTACATCGCCAAGTTTTTTTTTTTCACCAAAGTTGTTCGCTTGCAAAGTTTGCCAAAGTCTATCATCTTTGAATGCGACAGAAAGTTCATTCTTTTTCTGGTGGAGCTTGTGGAACATGTTTGTGTAGGAACTTAAATTCAGCAACTAGAAGACATCCGCAAACAGATGACCAGACGGAGACTTTCAACTGGACATTAAGGAACCTCATTAGAATTTAGAAGCATCTGCGAAGACAGATCACGTCAACGGGACTTCACGCCCACATAAACCGAGTTTGCAGTCGTACATTCGTCTAAAGGCCGTTTGCCATTCTCTATAGTCTACTCAAAGGATCCCAATCATCTCTTGGATGTGCATCATCTTCTGAAAACGGTTGACAAAGTCATAGCTACAAAGAACCTAGCGAAGCATGTGCAAGAGGTCACGAGAGATGCAAAAGAAGCTAGAAGAGGCCAATATAACGTATAAACGGGCAGCCAACAAGCAACGGAGACGGAAGGTGTTCAACGTTGGAGATGACGGTATGGTATATCTATGCAAAGAAAGGATGCTGGCAGGGATGGGATGCAAGCTACAGTAACAAGAATATGGACCTTACAAGATACTGAAGAAGATAAACGCTAACGCTTATGTCATTGACCTGCCAGAATCTAGGGGAATCTCCAACACCTTCAACGTTTGAGACGTCTTCGAGCACTATGAGAATGAAGAAGAAATATTTCTTAATCGAAGTCGAGTTTTTCCCAAGTGGAAGGGAATGACGAGGACGTTATCAAATCATATCTAGAGGGTTGAAGAGATCTTGACTGCTTTTGTAGTTAGGCCATCTCCAATGGTGATTTCTAAAATTGAGTTTCTATCCTACTTGGCATTGTACTTTGAGGAGATTTCTATCCTAGTTGTAAGAGTTTCTACATAAAAATTGTACAAACAAAAAAATGTTCTCTAATGGTTCTCCATTTCTATCCTAGGTGTCCCTAGGTGTCACAAAATAAAAGGATCAATTTAATGGTGTGGGGCCCAATAATAATTGTCATGAGAGATAGGAAATTTCTATGAGGTTTCTACATGTAGAAACCCTCATAGAAATTTTTCATCCTACATCATTGCCACCTAGGATAGAAAAGATGATAGAAACCAACATTGGGAGAAGTTTTTTCTAAAATGGGTTTCTTCCATAGAAATAGGGAAGATAGAAACCCCCATTGGAGATGGTCTTATACTTAGGTTGCTTGGGTTGTTAAGTTGATTATGTTGTTAGGTCCGTTAGGTTGTTTTGGCCTGTGTGATTTCTTCTCATCCTAGGTCTTATCCTTTCATTATTCTTTCCCCCCACTATAAATAGAGGGGTCGGTCTCTCTTTTCAGTCATCAAACCATGTTTCAATTTCAAATCCAATATTTTAGTTTCTCTAAGCTTCATCTTTTTGAGAGTTCATTGTCGCCATTGCAAGTGTACGATCCTCATCTTCGCTCTGGTAGTTTGTCCACCATGGAACAATATGACATGGTGAACCAAATTCAACTATTGCAACTTCATACTATTCAAGGGTTCTCAGGTATCCCTGTTCTTTTTTCCTTTTTCTTTTTTCTTTTTTTTTATGTTTGGGCATCTCTTACACTGAGCCAGAATACAACAATACAGAATTTCAAATTTGAGATGACACACAGTTCCTCCTTTATAGGCTCACTGCAATATATAAAAAGTTGCATTGTCCGTGTTCGACACTCAGAAATGCACTTAGGGTCTAGGGCAGGTCAGTCTCTGTGCTGGTAACCATGTCCATATCTTGTCGTGTCTTAGCAGTATACTCATAAAACTGTTTCGCTTTGTAACTTAGTGTATTCTACCAAGCTGATAACTAATTAAAATCTTAAACTAGACATTGAATACTCTAATCATGAAGATATACCACCTGTGATTTTCATAATGACAGCGTCTAAATCCATGCTGCACGGACACAAATACGACAGGACACAGTACAAAGAGGGAAATGGGGACGCTGCACAGATTTGGCGTGCCCTATTGTGTTTTGGAATGCCCGTATTCTGTCCAAGACGTGTCTGTACGAGCGACGCTGTCACAACATTGACTTCTGAAGTGTCCAGCTTCCTAGGTCCACATACACCCTTAGCATGACAACTTCACCTCCTGCATATATTAGGGAATAATGACACTGTACCAGCGCCACACCGCCGCATGCCATCTTGCAGTTATCATCCTAAAATCCCAACTGAGCCTGTTCCGCTGTCAAGAAATTAAAAAGAAGAGAGCAAATTCAAGAAAGCAACGATTATCGCTTTCTTGATGTTGTTCTTGCGGTTATCATCCTAAAATCCCAACTGAGCCTGTTCCGCTGTCAAGAAATTAAAAAGAAGAGAGCAAATTCAAGAAAGCTACGATTATCGCTTTCTTGATGTTGCATGCCATCCGTTGACCCCATTATGTCCTTTCGGCTATGCAAATTTGATACGACTGTGTCCAGCCGCACCAGTGTCCCCCATGGGCCTAGGCGAGTGATGCATAAATTGTGCAAGAAGAAATGGAAACAGTGAACAATTTAATGGAGAAACTGAGCTTTATTGCAATGGCTAAGGAAAATTACAAGAAGAAGAAGACAACAGCTATCAAAATAGTAAGATTCTTCATAACTTTCCATCCTCCCCTCTCTACAATTCTCTCCCTATTTATGCAACTCCAAAATATCCTAACCAACTATGAGCTGGCTCATTGACAGGAAGAAAAAGCAGAAACAGACCTGGATGGATACGTGGCTAATTGCTAACAGATTGTTGACCTGGCTAATTAATTAACTGTCTACAGCTACTGGCTACAGCTACTGCTAAATGTTGCTACTGGCTAATGGCTATAGCTACTGCTATTGGGTTCTTCTTGGTGTCAAAGAATACAGATACAGAGTGAGAAGTTTAGCTCTGTATCAATACCCCTCCCTTACTTTGACCGTCTCAAGGTCAACGAATGGATATGTTTTGATGAACTTGTCATAGAGCACCCAAACTGCTTCTTCTGGTTGACTCTCCTTCTATTGAACCAACAATTCAACTGCTGCCTTATTGTTTTTCTGTACCAATCTTCTGTCCAGGATCCAATCAGGCTCTAAGATCATCTCCTCTATCTGATTTGGAGCTCCCTCTTGCCAACTCGAATGAGTCCCCAACTTTTTCTTCAATTGTGAAACATGAAAGACTGGGTGTATTAGTGCATCAGTAGGCAGTTGTAACCTGTATGCTACTGGCCCAATTCTGGCTGTGACCTGATAGGGGCCATAGTATTTAGGAGACAACTTTTGTGGTTTCCGTTGTGCCACTGATATCTGCCTATAAGGCTGTAATCTTAGATAGACCCAATCCCCTATTTCGAACTCCCTGTCTGTTCTGTGGGTATTGGCCAATTTCCTCATCCTGTCTTGTGATAGCAACAGATTATCCCTCAGAATGTGTAAAGCATTATCCCTGGACATTAGGGTAGAGGCATCTTCCTTGTCTTGAGGAGGATCAGTTACATAAGTAAGGATGTGTGGAGGTGATCTTCCATACACAGCTTCAAAGGGAGTCACCTTTGTGGCTGAGTGCCAATTGGTATTAAACCAATATTCAGCCCAAGGAAGGTACCTACTCCACTCTCTGGGTTTATGGCTACAAAAACATCTAAGATAACCTTCAATACATCGATTTGTTACCTCAGTTTGGCCATCAGTTTGTGGGTGATAGGCTGTACTGTATTTGAGAGCAGTCCCTTGTTGTTTGAAAAACTCCTTCCAAAATTGACTTGTAAAGATTAGATCTCTGTCTGAAACAATTGACCTAGGCATCCCATGTAGTTTAAAGACCCCTTCAACAAAAACCTGAGCCACAATTGCTGCTATAAAGGGATGATTTAGTGCAAATAAGTGCACATACTTTGTTAGCCTATCTACCACTACCACTATTGTAGTTTTATTGTTACTGGTAGGCAACCCTTCTATGAAATCCATAGAAATATCTTCCCAAATTTGATTTGGAATGGGAAGAGGATGGAGTAAACCTGCAGGAGAAACATTCTCTCCCTTGTTTTCTTGGCAAACCACACACTCCTGTACATATTTTTTTACTGCTGACTTCATACCTGTCCAATAACAACCTTTTTTGAGCCTCTGCAAGGTCTTCAAGTAACCTGAGTGGCCAGCCTGCAGTACATCATGGTGCTCCTTGATTAACTTGAGAGTTAAGTCAGAGGTAGGATCAATGATTACCCTGTTTTTGTAGTAGAGAAGACCATCTTTCATTGAATATTTCTCAGTATTCAGCTTGCCTTTGTCCCATTTCTCTTGCATCTGTAAAAAATACTCTGAAGTCTGCCACTGGTTTTTAAGTTGTTGAATCCAATCTGCCTGCACAATGGAGATGGCTGCCAAATTTGCTTCCTCCTGCCTAGACAAACTGTCTACTGCTTGGTTTTCCTTACCCTTCTTGTATTCAACCCTATACTGGTAACCATGTAGTTTCATTACCCATTTGTATTGGGCCTCAGTATATACCCTCTGCTCTAGCAAATATTTGAGTGGTTTGTGGTCAGTTTTAATGACAAATGGTTTTCCCCATAGATATTGCCCCCACTTCTTTACTGCCAAAAGAATTGCTAACATTTCCCTCTCATAAGTAGAAAGAAGCACTGACCTTCCCTTCAATCGATGACTTAGGTAAGCTAAAGGCCTCCCTCCCTGCATAAGCACTGCTCCTATGCCTCCTCCAGATGCATCACACTCCAGTGTGAACTCTTCATTGAAATTGGGCATAGCCAAAACAGGTGGTTGGGTTAAGGCCACCTTCAGATTTTCAAATGAAGTCTGAGCCTTGTTGTCCCATAGGAATGAATTTTTTTTAGGAGATTTGTTAGGGCTCCTGCTATGGTCCCATAGCCCTGTATGAATCTTCTATAATAACCAGTGAGGCCTAGGAATCCTCTTAGTTGCTTGAGAGTCTTGGGAACTGGCCAATCCACCACTGCTTTGATCTTTTCATAGTCCACCTCTAACCCTTGTTCAGTAATCCTGTGTCCCAGATAGCCTACTTGTGTCTGATTGAAACAACATTTGCTTCTTTTGAGTTTCAGTTGATGCAGTTCCAGCCTTTTGAAGACCAATTCCATATGCATTTTATACTCTGCAGCGTTAGCACTATACACAAGTATATCATCGAAGAACACTAGCACAAACCTTCTTAAGTACTCCTTGAAGATGTCGTTCATCATGGCTTGAAAAGTAGATGGGGCATTAGTGAGCCCAAAGGGCATCACTAAGAACTCATAGTGACCCTCATGAGTCCTGAAGGCAGTTTTGTATACATCTCTCTCATCCATTCTTATTTGATGATATCCAGACCTGAGGTCCAGCTTTGAGTAACACTTTGCACCATTGAGTTCATCAAACAACTCTTCTACCAAGGGAATTTGGAACCTGTCCTTCACTGTACTCTGATTTAGTCCCCTATAGTCTATGCACATTCTCCAAGTGCCATCAGACTTTTTGACCAGGATCACAGGAGATGAGTAAGAAATATTACTGTTCCTGATAATTCCAGACTCCAACATTTCTTGAACTTGTTTTTCAATTTCATTCTTGTGAAGGAAGGGGTGTCTATAGGGCCTGCTGCATACAGGAATTGCTCCTGGGAGTAAAGGAATTTTGTGGTCATAAGGTCTCTTGGGAGGGAGACCTGTTGGCTCTTCAAATAAGTATTTATAATTGTTTACCAACTCTTGAACTCCTTCTTCCTCTGCTTCTGGAACTGGCTCCTCATTGCAACCCTGCCATGAACACAACAAATAAATGTGGCTTTTGCCTGAGATCTCTGAGTTCCAACTCACCCAAATCTTTCTGAAGCTTCAACCCTTGAAATTTGTGTTCCACTCCTTGGCTTGTGAACTCCATAGTAAGGTCCTGGAAATTCCACATGACGTTACCCAAAGTACTGAGCCAGTTTGCTCCCAGTACTATTTGGCAACCAAAAATTTTGATAGGGACAACAGATCAGTGATGATTCGAGTGCCTTGACACTCAATTACAACATTTTTTGCATAGTCCCTTGCTGGTTAACTTGTCCCCATTTGCTACCATTACATCAAAAGAGTTGCCAATGGCCATAGGGAGATTAAATCTCTCACTGAAGGAGGTGTCTATGAAACTGTGAGTGGACCCTGAATCAATTAAGATGATTACAGGTTTACTCTTCACAGTTCCCCTCATCTTCATAGTAGACTGATGGAGTGTTCCAGAATAAGCTTGCAAGGATATTTCAAATAAACTCTGGGAGTTGTGTTGAATGACTTCCTGATTCTCTGGCAATAAGGTCATAGGCTCTTCAACTACATTAATTCCTTCTTCATCTTCATCTGACACCAACATGAACAGCTTCTTTTCTCTGCATCTGTGTCCTCTAGTCCACTTCTCATCACACAGGAAACATAGCCCCAAGTTCTTTCTCCTCAATAATTCACTTGGTGATATGGTAGGAGTTTGAAATTTGGTATTAGATTTTCCTTCTGTTCCCTGTGCAGGTCCCTTGTTCTGAGCTTCAATGACATTGGAATATGAGGTAGAGTTCCCACTTGCCCATTTGTTAGGTTGATTAGAAACCCTATAATTCTTTTTTATGGCTGCAATTTTGGATTCATATAACCTTGCTACTTGCATGGCTGCTGGTAGACTGACTGGGTTAGCCACTAACACTTCATATCTAACCTCCTCTTTGAGCCCTCCTATAAAATGACTGATCAAACTTCTTTCAGGTGTCCTAGCTACTCTCTTTGAAAGTTTTTGAAATTTGGAGGTATACTCTTGAACTGATCCCTCTTGTTTCAATAACTTGAGGTCAATTGTGTGATATGTAAATTGGGATGGACCAAATTCCATCCTGATACATTGATAGAACTCATCCCATGTAACAGCTCTGCCTCTAATGGTGACAAGCCACTCATACAAGTATGCTCCTGTACCTTTGAGTTGTACAAAGCAGTACCTTACCTTATCACATTCAGGTATGCCATAAAAGCAAAAATAATGGTTTGCTCGTAATAACCACTCATCTACATCTCCTTCTCCATCAAATTCAGGTAATTTTAGCCTGGGAGTTGGCTGGCCCCATCCTTGACCTCTTGTACTGGTATTATTATTGAATCCAGTAGGAACAGGAGAGCCCATGTGAGCCACAGTAGAATTTTGCATTCCCTGTGCCATTTGAGGGTTTTGGAATTGTGTGGGATAAATGAATGATTGGTATTCAAACTGGTGAAATGGAACTTGGGGTGTGAATAAGACATTTCCTGGTGGAAATTGATTTGAAAAAGGTGATGGGGGGTGGAAAATTGTGTTGTGAATGGCCTGGTGGGATGGATCTGTGGTGAGGGTGTTAGTGTAGGGGGTGGTGGTAGGGTGGTGACAGGAGGTGGAATACCAGTGGCTCTCCTTGTTCGACCAAGTTCTTCAAACAACTGATCGAATTTAATACCAAATTGATTGAATTTTTGGCTCAAATCTAGAACAGTACCTTCCAAGGAATGTAGCCGTTCCTCTCCCGTGGCTGCACTTCGAGATCCAGATGCCTCTTGATGTGAAGATCGTGTGCTTGATCCTTGTTCTCGACTGCCCTCGATCACTGGATCGAGCGGCTCTGATACCAAATTGATACGACTCTGTCCAGCCGCACCAGTGTCCCCCATGGGCCTAGGCGAGTGATGCATAAATTGTGCAAGAAGAAATGGAAACAGTGAACAATTTAATGGAGAAACTGAGCTTTATTGCAATGGCTAAGGAAAATTACAAGAAGAAGACAACAGCTATCAAAATAGTAAGATTCTTCATAACTTTCCATCCTCCCCTCTCTACAATTCTCTCCCTATTTATGCAACTCCAAAATATCCTAACCAACTATGAGCTTGCTCATTGACAGGAAGTAAATGCAGAAACAGACTTGGATGGTGACGTGGCTAATTGCTAACAGATTGCTGACCTGGCTAATTAATTAACTGTCTACAGCTACTGGCTACAGCTACTGCTAAATGCTGCTAATGGCTATAGCTACTGCTACTGGATTCTTCTTGGTGTCAAAGAATACAGATACAGAGTGAGAAGTTTAGCTCTGTATACCTTCCCCTCTTTCGTATGAGTTCTTTTCTTTTCAACAAATGCCTTCCCAGTATAAACAATTACTGCCATGGCTTTACCTGGATCCCATACCATCTGTTCATTGTTTTCTGGATCCCATACCATCTGCAGTTCTTCTCCAAAGTCAATATTGCAGTAAACAAATACTGCCAAGACTTTTCCTGGATCCCATACCATCAAGGATAAGGAAGGAAGGTTAGCCATCATCTGTTCAATGTTTTCTTTGTCAGATAAAAAATTAGCTGGTGAGCTGGCAACTAACTGAATAACTGCCAAGGAAAAGGACTGAGCTGCAAAGAAAAGGAGTATGCTCTGATACTAAAGGTTGAGCTCATGGTGCTCCGGTCAAGCAATGGCTGGCACTAGGGAATGGAGAAGGAGAACTGGGTTCGTATCAATACCCACCCCTTATATTGACCTTGTCCCAAGGTCAATGAAGGACTAATTTGGATCCCTGGATCCCATACAATCGGTGTCATTGCTTCTATTGTTATCCTTCCAAAGCTCTCTCCATTTGCTTGAGAATTTTGGACCCGCGTACCTATTGCAGCCAAGTATGGAGCAACTGACAGTGTTTTACTGACAAAGTGAACATAGCCTTGCAATCCCTCACTTGCAACATAGTCATGAAGTTCTGTCTCAAACTTGATCTGAACATTCATATCACTCCCTACTTCTACTACATGTCTTGATGGAACTTGAAGCTTCTGTTGCTTAATCACCTGCAAATTTTCATTAAGCAGATGTAGAAACAAATCTTGTCCTTTTCCACGTGAAGCATTGTTTATACTTGCAAGGAGGATATCTTCGTTCCTGACTGCGAGGAATTCATATATATGTTCCCGAAGAACCCTTCTGGTTACAGTATTCTCAGCAATGTCATGAAAATGTCCACTTGCATTAACAGGGAAGAAAATAAAATTTTGGGCACTTCCTGCGGTTATCATCCTAAAATCCCAACTGAGCCTGTTCCGCTGTCAAGAAATTAAAAAGAAGAGAGCAAATTCAAGAAAGCTACGATTATCGCTTTCTTGATGTTGCATGCCATCCGTTGACCCCATTATGTCCTTTCGGCTATGCAAATTAACGCTAGTTGGAACTCATCCACTTGAGAACATTAAAATCAGACTCTTCTAAATTCGCATTCTATTCATCTTCCTTGTAATCACTACAAACTAAGAAAGAAGAGTAGATAAATGATTGAACTCGAAGAACTTATAATTGAAAAAAAGCTAAAGAATAAGCACCTGCAGAAGATTGTTGAGCGCGTGCATCAAGCAGAACTGAAGCCTCTGCTTCTCATGGTAGACGTGCTTGGCCTCCTCCCCCTCCATAACCACCCTCCGACTCCTCGCTTCTCTGAACAAATCACGAATTTCTCCATAAAGCTCTAAACTTTTCTCAAGAAAGTAATAAAGCAGTGGCATAAGTAAATACTCACATAGAGTTGTAACGGTGATCTCCTTAGTCTTCTTTTCTTCAAATGAGAGTCCAAATTTTAGGGTTTGGGATTCGTTAGGGTTTTGAGGGAATTTGGGGCGACGACGAATGAGAAACCAAGCCTCGCTGGTCTTTAGAAATTAGAAACCCGTCCAAGAAACATTCTTTCATATGCTCCAAGGGCCAGTTATACAGTCGTTCTTTCAAATGGCCCAAGGCCCATTTACGCAAAGATTTATACAATGTTTCTAGATTTTCAAGATACGTAACCAAAACTATCCTCAATTTATTACGTATTTAAAAATTAAATTTATAGCTTCCCTTATAAATTAAGGATAATTTTGTTAATCCAGTTTAAATTTTTGTGGACATTGTAAAAGCTTCCTTGGCAATTACATTTCTCCTTAAAATTCTCAATCAACTATTGATTTAGGGACTCAAATTTCTCTGCATATTTTGTTGACCCACAATTTGGAGGTCATTTGTAGGGCTGAAAATCGAACGAACGAGCTCGAACAAAGAGTGTTCAAGCTTGGTTTGACTTAACTATCGAACAAGTTTGATTCGAGTCGAACTTGGACAGAGTCGAACACGAGTCGAAAGCGAACGGTTTGAACGTTTTACAGTTCTAGTAGTGAGTATTTATAGGACATGTTGTATAAACTATCACATTGTTTCTCAAGTTTTAAAGACTTTTTTATTGAATTATTTATGCTATGTACATCATAAATTTACCATCATATAAAGAAAGAAAAAAATGAGTAAAATTTCTAAGACAAAATGTATTTATATCTATTAAAAAAGGCATAATATATAGAAAAAGTCCTAATATGAGAAACTGAGCCGAGTTCGAGCCTGTTTACGAACAAGATCGAGTCGAACTCAGTATCGATTAGTCCACGAACGAGCTTAAATCGAGTTTGGACTGAGCCGAATGCGAACGATTTGAAAATCGTTTTACAGTCCTAGGCCGTTTGGATAGTTACTCAGTAGTGAAGTGTGAAACTCGATAAAAGTGAGAGAGTGCAGGAGTTTTCATGTTTGGTTTTAAAGTGATGTGGGGCAGAAACTAGAGGTGATTATTATCCCATGATTTCTACTGAGTGAAACTATAGCCAAAATGCTTTAAGGCCATGTCCTTTTTTTTTTTCCCTTCTATATGTGTAGGTTGAAAGTGACTACTAAGAGCATCTCCAACCCTATTGTCTTGTTAAGTGTTGTGAGTCTTAGCTGGCTCCTATATGGCATAAGCCACAAGACAATGTCTTGTTTATGTGGCAAAATTATATCTCAAAAGACAATGAGATAGAAAAACTCTCTCCAATGCAATAGTATTGAGAAGACAATAAAAAATATTTTTTTTCAACTTCCAAGGCAACTTTTAAGACAACTACTCATCTTCTTTCTTTTTTCTAATATTTTTTATTCATAATTGATGACATGGAAGAGAAGACATTGTCAAGTACATTGTCTAGAACAAGACAATCAACTTCACAATGTCTAGAACAAGACAATCAACTTCACAATGTCTTCTTTAATTTTTGCCACATAAGCTTCACAATTGATTTGACAATTGCATTGGAGAAGAACTTTTGAATACAATTTTGTCATTCCTATGTGGCATTAACTTTTTTTCCAAAGTCACAATAGGGTTGGAGATGCTCTAAGCTGGTGGTGGCACTGCAGTGGTGGATCTGGATTAGGGGTTACTCTAGGAGGAGAAACAGGGAGGAGGAGATGCAGGTTAGCAGGATTTGGGTAGTGTAGGAGTGGGTTATTAGGTGTTCGGATGAGTATGAATTTGCCTAAGTTATAAAATATTATGTAACCAAATATTAAAATTAGTTATAGCCGACAAGAAATAGTATGAAACTAAAAAAAAAAAAAAAAATTTGCATTTCACTTTCACCATAATGAAATCACTGTTATACTTCCTATATCCAAACAACCCCTAATCTACAAAGTACGGTCATCCTCTGGACTCGTTGCATATATGACTAATTGTAAATTTGGTGTTAATTTCTGGTGTTATATTTTTTTTATTGATTTTTTTTATTTTTCAACTATCTGGTTTAACCAAAAAAAATATACGTTCTTCTAGGATGAAGGTAGGCCCCAATGCACCATGAGCGCAGAAGATGACGAAGCACATTTTCTTATATTCACATACTACTAGTTTGCATTTTTATATTTCTTGTATTCTATTTTTAGAAGAGGCTCGTTGTCTTCTCATTATTTGTAATTTGAATTGTACTTATTTTATATTACTTGAAAAGAACAAAAAATAATAATTTCTTAACTTTTTTTACTAGTTGAGAATAAAACACAAGTTCTTAATTTTTTTTTTAGTATTTGAAAAGAACAAACAACAACCACCATTATTTTTTTATATATGTAATTATCTAACTACTCTTGTTAAATTAATAAATAATTTTAATTAGTAAGGATATTTTTGAGGAAAAAAAAAGTTCCATGACAAAGTCTCAACTTTTTTTTTAACTATAAGTTGTGCACATGCATTGCACGTGTTGTGTCTTTTGTCTGTATTTTTTCCAATTTTTAAATATATATTTGAATGGCAAATATATTTTGAAATGGTATAAAATATTTTGCAATAAATTTATTTTTGAAGAAGGTGAACATTTATTGTAGTTTGAAGTGTGTAATTATTAGTGGTTAATAATTATGTTAGTAGGAAGGTGAATAATTTATATGTTTTATCCTAGTTAATTTAAGCATATTTTTATGCATATTTATATATATATAAGGTTAGAGAATGATACTTTTGAAACATGAAAATTTTACAATGAAGCCCATTTTGTTCCTATTATATAGAAGATATAGGCTATTCTTCTAAAGAGATTCAATGTCTTCTAATTATTTGCAATTATTCTTCCAAAAAGAGTTGAACAGGGGTAAAAAAAAGAGAACCAGCCGACCCAAAAATTTTGGGATAAAATCTGTTGTTCTTGTTGTATTCTTCCAGATGTTGAAAAGTATATCCAATCAAAGAACACAAATAGAAAGAAGAAAAAAAAAAAAAATTTAATGCATCAATTGCATTGGAAGGTGTAGATCAATTGCAATGTTCACCTTGAAGCGAAAATGAAAGAAAGAGAATAACATAGGGTGCCGAAGGATGCCAGAAAACATTGGTCATGTGACAGAAAAACGTCGATCAATCGATTGCAACGAAAGACTTCCTCAAGACAAAAGTAATTTCGTGATACCCATTAATTCACAATTTTTCCTCAATTTTGCACGGTGTTCCCTACTGATCATTTAACTCGAGCAACACCATGCAAAATTGAGAAAAAGAGAGATGAAAGCAATATTTGGTCTTCTTGGCTACTAATGTACAGAAGTAAAATTACAATATAAACCTTTCATTTACCAATAATCACTAGAACAACACAAACCTTTCACCCATAATTTAACGAGTAATTTGAGGCCGCTGGGGCGGAAACATCCTTTTGACTAGCCACAGTATGGGTCTAAGCAGTTGTGCTCTCTTCTTCCGCCAATGCCAGATGGCAGCATTGTACTGCTCGTTTCGTATCTTCCTAGTGGCGGCTTTCCAGTCATATTTCTCCATTTCCTCTCTCGCAGCCTTTCCCATAGATTCCCTGAACTCCTTATCTGACAGTAGGTGCTCCATCTTGCCTACGCAGTCGTCAAGGTCTCCAGGAGTGAACAGGAAACTGGTTTTACCCTCCTGGTCCTCTGGGATGATATCGGGTATCCCTCCAGCACGAGCTGCTACGACAGGAAGCCCAGATGACATGGCCTCCAGAACGACAAGCCCAAGGGTCTCCGATTCTGAAGGCATTGCAAATATGTCGCCACTGGCATAGGCTTGGGAAAGCTCCTCACCTTGCAGCATTCCAGTGAATACGGCAGGCATGTCTGAGAACAACTTCTCCAGATCACTCCTGGACAAACAGAAATACCATTATGTTAAACTGATGAAATGTGATCAATATGAAAGGTTCTGCTTCAGACTTAGCATATGGCGTATATATCAGGATGTGAAAGGGAACAGAAGGCTGGAAGGCCTGCTTCAGACTAAGCATGCTGTCCGTACTAGATCAGAATGTGAAAAGGAGCGGAAGGTTGGAAGTGCCCCCACTGACATGGTTTCAATAGTATCATCTTCTAAATGGATTGTCGTATCCTCTATATGGCTTCTTTGTTCCTGGAAGCGGTATGAGCTTCACAGCAGGAATAAACGATCAATGTATTTTTGTGCACACTGGCAGTGCAAATATTCAGCACATTTGTAAACAAATATAAATTAGCAACAATTCTCCTCTCTTGTCCAAGCATCTCCAGGAATTCTTTATAACTAGTGGAGACCATGCTAGGTCTTGAGACATAACATAGATATATACAAGGAGCAATCTAGCAGGCTGAGAAATGCTTCTCTTTTTTACTTTTTGCATGTTACGTTTCAACTTTTCGTTCAGTCGTACATAGGGAATTATTAAAAGGCAGTGGACAGGGTGACTTCAATAGCAAATAAAAATAATTGGAATCTACAAGAAATGTCTGGAACAGCTTACCTATATGGTCCATCTCCTATAAATGCAATCCTGACTCCAGGCAGCCTATCCATAACCCTGCTCAACCACATATTCCATATGCCACAAAGCTCGAGTGAGTAAATATAAGCATGCAACAGAGGAGCACAAGGACCACATAACAACTATGCATCATTGATTCATAAAACAAGTATAGCCACAGATGTTTAAGATAGAGTGGAGGCTCAGGACATGAATATTAGCATCTAATATACTGATTTGATGATAGAGTTGATTATGCACACTGTATCAGGTGATTATAATAAAATGGATGATAGATTCAGTTTCATGGTAATTAGGAAAACATACTTTGAACTTACAGTTTACACAGGTAATCAAGCCGAACATAACATGCAGGTCACATGATCAATAACTCCGGACCAATGTCACATTGTCGTGTCATTTTTCTCAGTCAGTGAGAATGAAGTAAACTGGAGTAAGAGAGGCCAAACGGGACAATGTATAATGGTTTATCAGTTGTCAAGACTCAAAATAACTGAACAAATATGTATGCTTCACAATATCTCCTTGAGCCATATCTGATGGTGAAGAATCACACAGTGAATTGGCTGACAGATGGCAGTGGGAGAAAATTATGACTTCGAATCACTTGAATAAGTCGACTACAAATAATTACTTGTCACATAACGAGCTAAGGTGGAGATTGTTGGATTGTATCTCGTTTCCGGTTGAGCCCTCAAAGGGGTGACAATGGAGTTGGTAATTTAGTCTCACATCGGGTAGGAGGTGGGATCATGAAGTGTAGATAATTGGGATTTGTTCATGCCTTATATGGAAATTCCCTTTTAAGACATATGGGCCCAGTCCAATAATCACATGTCATGGGCCAACTCCGGTTCGTGTCACACCGCGTTCCCAACATAAAGTTTGTTGCAAATTATAGTAGCTTATAGACGAGAGGCTTTCAGACACTAAGAGCTCACCTCTTGAGAAAATCCAAGCTCTTTTCAACACCCAAGCGCCCGACATGAATTATTAATGGCTTTTCAGGTTCCCCATTGCTGGAAACGGAGGAAGTTGTTTTAGTAACTCACAGATCATATAATTGTAAAAGGTTGTCTATGTGTGTGTGTGTGCACGCCGTTTCTGCATGCATGAGAGAGAGAGGGGGAGAGAGAGATGGTACCTTAGTCTTACTCGCATCTCGTGATTGCGGAACCGGGGGTGGAAGCTTTCAGAGTCGACACCCTTGTTCCAAAGGCGTATTCTATTAGCTGCACAACAAGCAAATTGTCAGAAAATTAAAGTATATATATATATACTAGTCATAACCCGTGCCCATAGGGCATGGTTCATTTAAGGTACTCCCCCTCAAAATCTTGGACCCCCAATTTTATATGAACAATAATAATTATGAGGCTCCCATCAAAATATTAAATCCCAACCACTGCTGTATGTGAATTTTCTTTGGATTCCCCATAAAATCTCACTCTCAATAATGCTCATCCACAACCATTATGAGTGCAAACCCCACTATTTGGATTCCCCATAAAACCCCACTCTCAATAATGCTCATTCCCCATAAAACCCCACTCTCAATAATGCTCATCCACAATCATTATGAGTGCAAACCCCACTCTTTGGATTCCCCATAAAACCCCACAACCGTTGATTCACCAAGATTAAATCCCAACCACTCTTTATCTTGGCACAGTCAGCCCTAGGATTCAAAAACCTTTGTGTTTTGTATAATATATATATATATATATATATATATATATATATATATATATATATATATATATATATAGACTAGTTTTGAGAGTTGTAGTTCCATTACTCAATTATATATATATTTGGGAATAAGGTAAATTGTATTAATTGAGTAATGGAACTACAACTCTCAAAACTAGTCTATATATATATATATATATATATATATATATATATATATTGAAAGAAGGTAATTGTGGCGAACGCTCCCACCGGGAATCGATCTCCTGACCACTCGGGCCGTATGCATCTCTCTTAACCACTAGACTAGAAGTCAAAAAAAAAAAAGGTCACCTGATGTCACGTGAGCAGCTACGAGGTCCCTGCTGATGGCAGCCGAAGGCACTAGTGTAAGATCAGCAGCTCTGTGAAGAAATTCTAGAAGAGAGATCAGGGTTATATTAGTAACACAAGCAACTTAATAGTTAATGAAAGAAGAAATACAAACTTTCTTACTTATGATCATCCACATGGGTTTCACCAACCAACTAAATGTGTATCTGGGGATGTATCTGTTGCAATAGAAAAAGAGTCGGCTTTAGAGCTAAATCAATTATCATCTGCATGACTTGTTAAAAACTTAACTGTTTATGCATGTATAATATAATACAATATATTGGCAAAAGAGGGAATAGACCACAGGGTGGATGGGAACAACCTTTGGAATGGGAAAACCCAACTTCAGAGACTGGGGCCCAGCTGGCCAGCCAGTGGGGGCTGTTCTAATTTCTCAAAGAAAAAATATTACTATACTATATTTAACATCAAGAAGTAAGAAGGTTGGAGCTAGATATGACATTTAAAAGTAGTGCATTATTCATTTCTAAGCATGTAGCAAAACAAAGGAAGGTGTTTCAATTGGAGTGTGTTAAAGCCTAAAGGAAATTATTCAAATTGAAATGACCTGCCAAGGATAGTAGAGTTATGGACTTATGAGGAATGTGCCTTGTTTCTTCGCTTGGTCAAATTTGTTGTGGTGACATCGGAAAAACAAGTATCGAAAGGTAAAGATTTCCTGAATATTAGTTTTTAGGCAAATTCTTATTCTAGTTACACACAGGGTCAGACAAATATGTGCTGTTTGTACTTCTGCAGATTCTTACTTCTTGCATCAATGGGCATAAAATGATTCATATTCTGAGAATATATTTATGCAAGAACTCAAAAGGGTCGATATATTCGTGTAAATTCTGAGACAATTGTGCATGAGTAAATTTGGCTTTCAGGAGCGATAGAAAATATAACTACAAATTTACAATGCAATAGTATACAACTGATATATGTTAGCAGTTATATTACTAAGAAAGAAACATTGCATATGCTGATTAATTATGATTCAGAGACATTAGTTGTTAGAACATAAGTTGGACAATAATGGTACATAAAAACAATACTGTTGAATTTCCAACTACCGATGATTGATGAGTGGTTTCTAGCATCTAATATATGTGGCTGCCGGCATATAACATTTAAAAAAATAACTAGTATCATATCCAAAGAAGTAATCAATGCATATTCACAAGCAGCTACAAAATACATATATCTGTACATTGCTTTCGACAATCAAAATCGTAACCAGAAACAGCCTACTGCTTTCAGAAAGTGCCAACTCACATTGGAACATGGGTATGGTATGACATCACTAGAGGAACAGATAGCATTTTTGCAATTGCAAGAGCACCAAATACCTGAAACATAGCCCTAAAATTAATCTTGCTTCATAAAGCTCTATCAGACATATCGATGCACTTTATGGCTAGAATTACCATTATTCCAGGTGAAGAAGCATGGATTATGTCTGGTTTAAACTTTGCCACTTCTCCAATTATTCTCGGGCTAAGTGCTAGTGAAAGTGGCACATTCTGGTACCATGGGCAAGGGAAGCTGGAAGTCATCAGCAGAAGCATCAGCAACATGTGATGGTGTATATACAACAAAAGCACTTGAAATACTTGGAACGTGTAAGAGAGTATAACTACGGAATATTCAATAACATGTTGTTCCAATGAGGAAGTTTTCATGTTCAACTTGAATGTCAATTAAATTAGAGATGAGGTCAAGTACTCTTAGGGGCTATTGCAACATTACTATACAATACAAGCGAGTACTTTTTCAGCCAGTAAACACCAGTTGACTGTTGGACCATAATAGCAAAAATAGCAAGCTCGAGTATTTCATAATCATAGAGACCGATATACCTCCATGAACCAATTACTTTTGCACCATGGAACTCTTGAGGTACTCCTTCGTGGTTTGTCACTACTATGACCTGGAGAACAAAAAACAAGAAAGATAATTAACGGAACCGTTTAAACTTGTCTAACATCATGAACCTAACAATTTCGTGCAACTTCAATCTTCCAATTTGACCCATACTACTTCATCATATAGTTGTCACATATATAGATCATAGTTTGCAGTATCGGCCGACACTGATCCGATACGGCCGATATCAATACGGTTTGGCATATGTCCCGATCCGATATTGACCGATACCCACATGGGTCTCTTTTCCAGTCAATTTGGCAAAAATGAATGAAAAAGACCAATGCGCAATGGTGTAAAAGCATACTAAGATTGTAAAAGAAGAAAAACACTTATCTATCGAAGATATTCCAATCGGCAAAGGCGACTACTATTTCATTCGATTCCAAAATTAGTAAGAAACAACACAAGAAATACTTAAAATTATGCCTAAAAGTATAAAATATTTTTTATAAAAGTTAAACAATTTATTAATAATTATTTGCTTTCTAACACCAAAAAAATTCCGATACTCCGATCGAAAGTCACCGATACTGCCGATACTGCCGATACCGATACTCATAGGAAGGGTCCAATACCGATACCGATACCGATTCCGACACTGTGAACCTTGATATACATATAACTATAACCCTGCTAGGGATTAAAACTTACAGAACAAATTCTGCACCAATTACTTCATGAACAGTAGAGCTTTTGTTCAAATATTAATATATGTGTGGAAGATAGTCAACGGGAGCAAGTATACCTCATCTCCCATTTCTCGCAAATTTTTGATGAAGTTCTGGAAGCGGTTCTTATATCCAGAAACATAGCTGCCAAATCAAACCAGAATTTTTTTTTGACAAATTGACAAGAAGCCATGAACAACGATAGGAAGCAAACAAAGGAGGAAGAGGGAGAGGGAGAGGGAGGAAAGAGCTTACGCAAAGGGAGAGGGCTCTACGAAGAGCGCGATTCTTCGAGGCTTGGAGCTCGTCTCCGCCTCCTCTTCCTCCGACTGAGGAGGAGGCACTTCTTCTTCCTCCTTCACCTCCTCCTCGATCGACATCCTCCTCTTCTTCGCAGCAGAGAGGACCACTCTCTTTCGACTTCTAGAAGGAGGAGGAGGAGGAAGAGGAGGAGACCAACAAGTAGGACAATATGAAGAAGGAGAAGAAGAGTTGATGAGAGAAAAAGTAAGTGGGGATAAATTTATAGACATACTGAAGACGAAGAAGAAGAAGAAAATATATGAAGGAAGGGTGTACTCCTTAGTTAATAATGAATGAATCAATGGCAAATTTTTCTATAGAGATTGTGCTGCTATTGAGGGGGTGCTTTGGAATCCAGAGAGCATTTGAAGAGTGGAAATGGTCCCTGGTATATCCTATTTGAGAGGCGAATAACACAAGGGGTTCTATAGGGCATATGCTTTGTCGATTTGGGGGGATTTTGGAACCTCGCATTTATTTATTGGACCCGCTATACACACTTCAACCATTTCTAAGGACACCCTATGTTTCAAGTTTTTTCCAATTAAAATAATTAAAATGATGAATATTGTTAAGGGCACCCCAACACTTGACTAAAATACCTTTCCTATTAAAACATATAATCTATCATTTTCCATATCCCACATCCACACCTCACTCCACCCCCACACCGATTCCCCTCTTCTCCAACCCTAACCGGCCCCCCTACTCTCTCTCTCTCCAAGTCCTTCACAACCCATAAATCGAACACCATAATTAGTTCAAACTCTTCACTATTTTTGTTTTTAATCACTGTTTGTGTTTCGAACTTCATAAACTGTTGTTGAAACAAAAACAAAAATTTGAATTTTTTTTTGGATGTATTCACGGATAGGTTCGACCCTGGTTTGTCGACCTAACAGAGGAATGTTCGACCCATGACAGTCGAACTATAGTGTGTACATCCGACCAGAATGTGTCGAACAGAAGATGGCATGTTCGAATAGAATTTGTTCGACCAGTGTTTGTCGAACAGAAGAAAACATGTTCGACCAGTATTTGTCGAACAGAAGAAGACATGTTCGACCAATACTTGTCGAACAGACCATTGTCTGTTCGACCATTATTTGTCGTGCTCATCGCATATATTTTTTTTGTGGTGGGGTGTTCTTAGAAAGCCTTGAGGTATATTGGTCTTTTAACATGAATCTATTTTTTCATTTAAGTTATGTGGGGTGTCCTTAGAAATGGTTGAGGTGTGTATAGCCGGCCCCTTATTTATTTATTTGTTTCAGGTTATCGTATAATATTCAAACTTTACGTATATATTATTGTAGATACGTGTCTCGTCCTGACAGTTGACTTGTGCTTAGGGGTGCAACTCGGACGGGCTAACCCAAGTCCGATCGGATAAACCCGTTAATAGGTTGGATTATGGTTGAAGGTACTCGAATTCGGATTCGGGTTAAAATATTTGAACCCGATTGGGTTAGGGTTGAAGGTACTCGGATTCTGATTCGGGTTAAAATATTTAATCCCGATCAAAAATTGGGTTGGACTCGAATTCATCTGTCGAGTTATCCAAAAAATATGCAACCCGACATACATATAATTTATATTATTTTATATGCATTGTTTCATATTTCTTAAATAAAAAGTTTAAGTTCTAAATGTTTCCACTAAACTTTTCAACTCCTTATCTTAAATCTCATTTCAATTTGTATTTTATAATTGTTGAGGGCTTGGTTGCTATTTTATTATGTGTAATATTAATCTTGTTTAAAATTATTTCAAATATAATATTAGAGTCCGATAAATTCGATAGACCCGACCCAATCCGAGTCTAACCCGATGAACCTCGGTTCCTTTTCTATTCCACAGAACTCGGTCATGGACTTCATATGTTGAACCCGAGGTCAGGTTGGACTTGGACTCGAGCTAGGCTTATAATTCATCGGGTTGGACTCGGGTTGAGTTCAAGTCCGACTCATCCCGCCTGAGTTGCACCCCTACTAATTGTGCTGAACTTTAAATCTCGTTTAGGTCTCCATAATATTCAAATTTTACGTTTAATTTTAGAATGTCGTATTATGTTCGCAATTTACGTTTAAGTATTCTTTTTGGACTGTCCAAGTCAACAGTTATAACGAGACCTTAGATAATATAAAGACCTAAAGGTAAATTTTACATATTATAAGAGACCCTAAAACTAAATAATTTTTTCTTTCTTTCTCTAAAAAGGTAAGTATAAAGTATGATTTGAGAAAATCAAAGAGTAAAAAATAATTATATTTTTATCCTGCAAACTAACATTTTTTTAAAATTTTCCTTCTTCTATTTGTTGGTCATCCAAACAATGGAAAAAAAAAGGATTAAATTTATCTTTATTTTACTCTCCTTCATTTTTCTTCATTCAAAATTTTCTTTTCCTTCCAAAAAAATAAAAATAAATCCCAAGCACACCATAAATTCACATATGTTGACTTCACTTTATTTTAACTTGCACTTAAATATTCTAAAGTATATAAGTGTTTTCATTTAAATACCATGGAACTGTTATTTTGTTGGGCGGGTTAATTAGTTGTACCCCATTTTGATTTGTACATATTTTGGTAACTGTTTCTGTTGTTTTAAAAATAAAGAACACCCTCCTGGTTTATAAAGTTAATTAGTCGTACCCCCTGGTACATAGAAGAAAATGAGGAGAAAATTAAACAGCCAGGGGGGTGTTCTTTATTTTTGAAACAATGAAAACAGTTACCAAAATACGTACAAACTATAGGGGGTACAACTAATTAACCCTTATTGGGCACTTAAACATCTTAAAACTAATGTGATTTGCATTTAATATTATATACTATAGCAATTTGCATGCTAAAAGTGAGTGACAGAAATACGAGTTTATCAATCTGTACAAAATTCTAATTTTATCATCTTTAATCTTCTTTTCTAATGGTAAATACCCTAATTTAATCTCATTTTCTAAAATTAAACCTTAACCCTAAACCTAATTTTGTCCTCCTCCCACACTAAAAACCTCCCTCTCTCCCCTTTTCCATCATCAGCAAGGATGCAACACTATCCCCTCACCCGACCTGCAGGGATGGACTCGTCTGGTTTATAGCCACTCTATTGAGCATAGGCTGAACCATGTAGGGATGGGTCATGGGTGGACCCCTAAAAAAAATTCATATATTTTTTGTTTTATTTAGTTTTTTATTTTATTTTTCAGAAATTACAACGTCCAGACACAAAACGTCTACTTTTAAGTTTTACGTCAAAACACCCTTTTAAAGAAAATTTCCATAACATCTTTACTTCACACACGCGCAGCCTTACCTAAACTCTCATGCCCCTTCTTAAATATCCTCCTTAATTACTTTAATGTGCCAATAACGCAGTGCATATGGCTGTAACGAAAACGTCATTCGTTTTCTAGCTAATTAGAAATTAAGGTACGCGGAAGAGTTAATCCGAGTTAATCCAATGGCTGTTGAGCACGTAGATAGATTGAGACATGGACGCTTCAAAATTGTCCTTTTAAAGGACTTTTTACAAGAAAACTTTAAAACATCATTTTAAAGGACGTTTTTTGTCTTATGTTACAATTTTTAAAACTATGTTGCTCTCATAACAATTCTATTAAACTCTGATACTATATATGCATTTTTTTATTCAGCTCGAATTTTTGGTTCTGTCCATCCTTGCTAGTAAGCATGCAAGTGCAACAACAGAGCGAGAGAGAGAGAGAGAGAGAGGGAAGGCGAAGGTTAGCACCTAGGATTAGGATTAGGTAATAATATCCTGATCAATTTTCTCTAATTTGCATTAAAAAAATCTTTCATTTGTGCATTCACACTATTGTACAGTCACTACTCCTATTATCAAAATATCTCATAGGCTAAAATTAGATGCAATCGTTCTCGTTCTAGACATATAGGGGAGGGGGCCACATTATATGTTAGAGATGGCTCTTTTCGTAATATAATCACGAAAATAGCATCCAAACTTCCTAAGTGATGGTTGAGCTGGTCCAAGCTAATATGTACCTAACTAATATTGTAGATGTGCACAAATCTGATAAGGCCAGGAGTTTGTTCAGCTAATAATACATACAATACTGCAGAACCAAGGGAGAAATCGTGCGAAATGGACTAAGTTTACGTGACGATTATCCATTGGTGTCAATTCCGTGCGTGGTTCCCCCTCGGAATTCGGCAGGCATTTTCGTAATATATATATATATATATATATATATATATATATATATATATATAGGAAGCGGATCAAAGGCCCCGCCCGCGGAGCCCCGTCGAAGCCCCGCCCCCCCCCTGCACCATCGGATCGCGCGGGGCCCGCGTGGGGCCCGCCCCCGCCCGCGCGATCCAACGGCTAAGGGAGGGCGGGGCTTCGGCGGGGCTCCGCGGGCGGGGCTCCCGATCCGCTCCCATATATATATATATATATATATATATATATATATATATATATATATATATATATATATATATATGTCTTATTTTTTTGAACTTTGTCTGTTATGTGATCATTGTTTGTGATGGAACAAAGATGTTAATAGGATAGATAGTAAAGATATTAATAGGATATATAGTAGTCGTACGCTAAGTACTTTTTCCATGAATACATCTCAGCCCTAGAATTTGATAGACGATTGTTCAAATGTGTTAACTGATGGCCCATAAAATAATGAAATATTTTAGCAAATATCTCCATTATAAATATAAAAATGAGCATATACCTTCATTTATTTAAAAAAAAAAAAAACTAGCAAATGCTCTCATTCCTTTGTATGCAACATTTTAAAATTTAAAATATACCCCAACTATTTTAACCTAAATTTTAATTATTTTACACATAATGGGAACATTTGCTAAATTTTTAAATAAGTGAGGGTATGTGCTAGTTTTTATATTTATAATGGAAGCATTTGCTAAAATATTCCTAAAATAATTTAGCACTATATCAAAATTTATTAGAGAAAATTTGAGTGGCACCCCACTTTTTTTACGCTTATTTAAGGTGCACCCCACAAGTTTACATGAATGTATGACACCCCCCACTTTTGACGGTTTCAGTCCAAAACGAACGGTCAACCCCTTTGACCAATTTTTTTGGACGAAAATACTCCCGTCTGTTGTCATCTTCCCCGCGTCAACTATCTGTCTCCCCCCGCCGTGCTCGGCCCCCCTCCACGGCGTCGCCGCACCCCCCCCGACCATCACCACCATCAACCATCATCACCACCACCGACCCCCTCCCCCCTCGCTCCGCCCTCCTACCCCCACCGCCACCGCCGCCGTCGCCGCCACAGCAGCAGCAGCCGCATCAACGCGCGGCAGCAGCGGCGGCGGTGGCTAGGAGGGCGGAGCGGGAGGGGGGAGGGTGTCGGTGGTGGTGATGATGGTTGATGGTGGTAGTGATGATGATGATGGTGATGATGGTGGTTATTGTTGGCCCAATGATTGTATCATATTTTTTAATATGGTTAATATGTTAAGTTTAGCATTTCATTATCACTAATCTTCATACTATCGCTATAGCATTTCTACTTATACCTTTGGTGATGTGCCTATTGGTTTACATATTAGTGATATGAGCTTATCTATCTTAAATTTAATCGGGTTGCCAAAATCAAAACTATGTTTTTGATTTTGGTTATTCAATTAAATTTAATCATTATGATATCACTAAACAATTATGCTATCACCTTAGCACTTATACTTAAACTCATCATTGTCCTAATGTGCATTAAACTTATCACACTTGCTACTATATATATTTCTTTGTTCGTCTAATATGTACATGTAGAAAAGCAATAAACAAGATCAATATGGACATATGCAATGAAGAAATCATGGTGGGCCAAAGACGATGGATCCCACAAGATTTCTCTGAACCACCCGACGACATCTCCGGAGCCACGCACTCGGGGGTTCCGCTGCCCGGTTAGCGGACGGGGGTCGAGGGGGCAGCGTCCCTCATCGGGGGTTCGGGGGCAAAGCCCCAGAAAGGTATTCAGTTTTCGCAAACTGGATATCTTTGGACAGCTGCCGCCAAGGAAAAAAGCCAGCACCTATCAAAGGAAGAAGCCAAGCCATGCCATCATCATTTCAAGACTCTGAAGAAGCCTGCACCTGCTACAGTATATCTGGAGTGTAATGAGTCTTAGGAATAATTGTAAACACAAGAAATGGATGACAAAATCGAAAGCTAGGGTAGAAACTAGCCCAGGATCATTTTCGGATGAAAACCGACATACCGACGGTATACCGATTTTGTTCACAGAAAGTTTTCTGTCTACAAAATCGGCATACCGACGGTATACCAGTTCATACCGACGGTATACCGGTTCAGTAACGTTGAAATTCCAACGGTCGGATTTCGAGCATTTAATGATCCCAACGGCTTCTAGCCGTTGTAATTCCAGACCGGCATACCGTCGGTATGCCGGTTCATACCGACGGTATGCCGGTTCATACCGGCGGTATACCGGTTCGCAGACTGAAAAGTTGCCTTGAGCTCTTTTCAATGCTTTGGTTAAAAATAGCCTTGGACCCCTTCATTCAAGGTTGTAACGCCCCAGAACCAGAATACTGGAGAGCGAGGACATACATAGCCAGCTACGTATATTGAAGTGCAACCCACCTCGCTATACGGTCACGGCTGTCTAGATACATGAGGGTTTAACTACAAGCCAACAGTCTCCTATGGTCATGAACTGTCACGCCCCGATTCCGTAGAATCGATAGTCGTCCCCCGGGCGTGATGCCGTGCGAACCTAAGTTGCGATCACACAAGGCATAGTCATAAGGTTATCCGAAACACAACGTCAAGTTAGAGTACGCAGAAAAATTGATTGACACAATTGAAATAGAAATAGACTTTTCATTGATAATAAAACTTCATTTACATTGACTTCATTACATTCATTGCCGCGCGGGCTACAACATGACTCGACTTACAAAACGAACGCCGATGAGATAGTCGTTTCATACATTATATCCCTTTTTACAAGCGAAATAGTTACACTTTCCACCTGCGATCGAGGAAAGCCGAGCCGCCATTGGTCTTCTTTTGTACTGAATGCGGAGTCTTCAAAAGGAATTTAGAAACAAGCCTTTACACGGACGAGGCTTCAAAAGTGTCCACGCCGCCTTGAGATTTTAGGTGGCACGCCCTTCGTGGTTCGGGGTACCTGTGTGGAGAGCGAGGATCAGTACATTACACTTTGTACTGGTGCGTGGCAAGTTAAGTTCCAAGCTCTCATTTGGTTGAATGAGTTTATATGACTTAGTTCATGAATGTTTCTAACCATCCTAATGAATTTCAAGCGAGAAATGACAAGCATAATGTAATTTACGTCGAAACTTACCCCCGGCGGACCGTGCCGCGCCTTTTTGAAACTTACCATGTTCTTCCCTGTCAATTGTTATCATTTACATTCCAAGTGCAACATTACGTGTGTTGGTCACTGGCTCCCAGAGCCATCGTGGACTCCTTTAGCTTTTATTAGACGATGCCCTTTCAGCGCGAGTAGCGAGCCCCGCTGCAAGTCCTCGCCTAACATTGTGCCCAGCACACCTTATGAGATGTTTCTTCTTTGGCCGCAACGGTCCCGTGGCCCCGGGTTGCCGTGCGGGGAAACTTTACCTTGTCGACAAGTTGTCCATGACCGTGCAAAGACCATTTTTTTTTCTTTTAGTTATTAAGACATAACCTACATTCTCTTTAAAAACTCAATCATTTTACCGTGCCCGTGCCCTTGCATTCAATCTTTCATCCGCAACAACACTATCGATTTACTTAAGAAGGGGTCGAGAAGAGAAGGGTCAGCCACTCACCTTGAGTTTACTTCGGCGAGAGGACTTGTTGGCCGCGCTAGACGTCGCCTACGCGATTACCTGAAATCGCACAAGCAACCGATTAGAACACTGCATTATTCAAGAAGTTCGATAGGAAATGCGAGTTCGAAATGCAAGCCATGAAAACCATCGAAAACATTCACGAAAAAGCATTCAGAAAACAAAGCCAAAACCAACGCAAGCGGCGTAAAAAGCAGAGCAACGGGAGGTCTCTCCCGACTCAGCCGCAGAGTCAATCCTCGAGGCGCAACCCGCTGAATATGGGACTTGGTTCCGAAGAACACATTCCATAACGAGGAATGGATCTTAATTCAACCGTTCCCGTTCGATCGACTCGGTCGATCCCGACCTATCGGTCCCGACCGAATCGATAGCGACAGTGTTCCTTTCTCGCACACCCCGTGGACAAGTACGGGGCACGATGTAGGGACGGGGCACTACACCATAACCAACTAAGAAAAAATTTTATCCTCGAAACTTAAAATAGAACCTACCTCTACGAGAACAATGAAGGGAACTTTTCCTTCATTTCTGACTCAAGCTCTCACGTCGACTCTTCGACCGAATGGTTCCTCCAGAGGACGGGACGAGGAGAATAGCACGGTTGTGGAGAAGTTTATCCTTGCGCTCCAAGATTTGCACCGGCTCTTCGACATATGACAAGTCCGCCTTCAGGTCCAGCTTACCCAAATCGACAACATGACTCGGATCATGCACGTACTTCCGTAATTGCGATACGTGGAAGACGTCATGTACCTCTGACAACGCAGGCGGCAAGGCAATTTGGTAAGCTACCGGGGCGACTCGCTTCAATATTTTGAACGAGCTAACAAATCTTGGGCTCAATTTCCCCTTCGTATCGAACCTGGAAACTCCCCGCATGGGCATAACTTTCAAGAATACATGGTCGCCTTCCGAGAACTCGAGGGGGCGTCGGTGCGTGTCGGTATAGCTTTTCTGTCGGCTTTGTGCTATCTTCAATCTCTCTCGTATTAACTTGACCTTCAGCACGGTCTGCTCCACCAGTTCCGGACCAAGTATCTGCCGTTCCCCGACTTCATCCCAGCAAATGGGCGATCTGCACTTCCGGCCGTACAAAGCTTCATACGGTGTCACCCCCAGTTTTCAGAAACAGGGGTATTTTTGTCATTTTATATTTTTGAATATTTTTAAAATTTATTTTATTATTTATGATATTATTTTGGGGTTAAAATTTATTTTATTATTTATGATATTGTTTTGGGGTTATTTGAGTCGGGTTCGAATTTCAACTCAATCCGACTTGAAACGGGGACCCGGGGGTAGTTTGACTCTAGTGGGACCCACACACTAGTTAGGCATGGCCCATATGATATTAATTTTAGTCCACATGATAGAAATATTTTAGTTAGAGGTTAGACTAATTATTATGGATAAGGTTAGTGTGATTAGAAACTTTAGAATGACTAATTTAGCCCCAACCAATTAGCCCTTTCCTAATACTCATAGAATAGGTTAGTGGGGGCATTTTGGACCTTACCATAATAGGACAAATATCCCCATATGACCAGCCACTTTGGGAGAGGATAGGCTCAAGTTCATTTCATTATTCTCATCCACACTCTCTCTCTTGTTCTTCCCCAAATTCCTAGAGAGCAATCCCTAGCAATTTCTCCACCAAATCCTTCCATTTCGCCACCAAATCTTCTTCTTTCCTTCTTCATTCTAGCCAAGGAAGAAGCTACCCAAGTTTGGGAGGATTCGGAGCTCGTTCGTGCCCTTTTGGAATCTCTACGTGTCGGTGTCGCTCCGGGAAGGCTTTTTTTCGATTCGATCTACCGGGAGGTATAAATCCCTTCTCCTTTTCATTTTCTCATGCATATAGGTCTATTTTGAACCCATAGGAATGACTCCCATGATTGTATCTCCATTTGTGTTCATTTTGTGTCCATTTGGAGGTCATAGGAGTGTCCTTTGTGTTGTGGTTGTGTCCATGTGGGAAAACCCCAAACTTGGACACACTATGTGTTGTTGTTATGTATGAATGAATTATTACATGTTTAATCTCATATTTTTGTATTGGAGATGTGTTCTATAGTGTCTCATATATATATATTAGTGTAGAGAGTGAGTTCTTGATATATTATGTTATATACTTGTGTTCTTTTGTCTCAAACTACCCAAATCCGTCATAATTTTTATCCACGTTTTTAATTTCAGCCCTAACTTAGAAATGTCATAACTTCTAGCTCAAAGCTCGGTTTAATCTTCCGTTTTTTTTAAAAGAAGCGTATTGAAATTAGCTTTCCAAAAACATATATTAATAGGCCTAATTCTTTCTGTAACTTTCTAGAGAATTATTTGAGTGTCAGCTGTACGAAAGACAAACGCGTTCTCGGTGTTTTCGCGATTCCGAGAGTTTTCGGAAACGAAAACGCGATCCGTTTGAAGTTTCGGAAAGCTAACACATAGATCTATAACATACTTTAATTCTAGATTTTAATTCATGCTGAGATGGTACAGTATTAATTATTAGTAGGAGTTACTATTCGGCATATGCATTTTGTGCACCCTTGTGTGTAATATAATGTTCTATTTGATTTTAACCCATGTTAATGTATATACATTATGTAATTAAATAGAGAATGCAAGCATGAGTAAATGTTTAAATAAATGATGTATGAGGTGTAAGTATCCTATCTAATGTAAGCATGTATAAGTATGGCTTGTAATGAATATGTAGGTTCCATAGTATGTAATGTATGGTGCATATAGTAGTGCAAGAGAATAAATGAATGATGAATGAATGCAAGCATGAATGTAATGTAATAATAGATGTAATGTATACAATATACAAGTTAATGAGATGTAATGTTCTATGTTAACACAAATCCTATATTATCTCATGTACCCCTTACACTATGTAGACACTATCACACTTGACACTTTGTTCACTTACACTTTGACACTCTTTGATATGTATACACTATGTATGCCCATTTAACCCTCACTTGCCCCTTTGCCATGTTCACATACACACACATAGCCTCTTAAATAAGTATTTATGAATACAGTTAACTTAGCTATGTATGTATATTATATATATGTTAGCATATTGTGTTGTAATATATAAGTTTATATAACCATTTGAAATGCCATGATTATAGACCTAATGTTGAATACCAATATATGCATGTGTATATATGTGTAGACATATATAGTTTAAAGTAATAGATTACCTAGTGTATATACAATGTAAATTCTTGCCTATTTGAGTATTAAATAATTGCATGCTATATAGAGTTGGGTGTATGTTGGCTTGTATAGCCTTGTATTGATGTGTGCTTGCTAGGATAGTCTTGGTTAGGCCTAGTAAGACTTGCTGGGTTAGGACATGACCTAGTTTGACCTAGTTTGACTAGTGCAGTTGACCAGAGTTGACCAAGGGTTAACTTTGGCCTAGTTTGACCTAGATTCATGTAGAATGTATTGTAGTGCTTTATATTACCCTTCTAGACATGTTGTAACTTGTGCTGTTCCAATTAGGAGCCAGACACCTCTCCTCGGACAGTATCTTTACCTTGGACATTCAGATATCAGGCGAGTACATTCTCTGATCATTTCATATCCTGCTTAAAATTATTTCCTGCATTAAATTACTTTACTTGTGCTGTCACGACATTATCACGGATTAGTACTATACAGATCTCGTACTCCTGTGCTTTCACCATACATGTACAACTTTTTAGTGTAGATCATGTACAACTCTTTAGTGTAGATCATGTACAACTCTGTAGTGTAGATCATGTACAACTCTGTAGTGTAGATCATGTACAACTTTTTAGTGTAGATCATGTACAACTCTTTAGTGTAGATCATGTACAACTCTGTAGTGTAGATCATGTACAACTCTGTAGTGTAGATCATGTACAACTCTGTAGTGTAGATCATGTACAACTCTTTAGTGTAGATTATGTACAAATCTGTTCCGTTCACATGTGCTATCCTGTACTCTGACTCACTAGCCACTGTTAGTTCCTTACTTATATTAGATATTTCTATTACAGTTTTCTCTCTTTGTTTACATACTGTATTCTTCAGCACATGTAACTTACTTTACTGCATGATTATATTTTCTAACCTGCTATAAACTGTTGAGATGTAATGTGCTCTCTCCTGTCCTGACTGGACCTGTTGATAAATTTTACAGATAGCCTGGGATTGTCTGCTAGCCTAGAGGAGACACAGTAGAGGTTGTTTAGATAGTTATTTCATTTTGTCTGGAGTTGTATTTACTTGTGGATTACTGTATTTGAATTTTGAGATGTATTTCTGGGATTATGTATCTTAGACACTTAGACTTCTATCTCCTGTATCTCTTTTGGATTTCAAGTTTATCTATCTTTATCATTCTACCTTAGATTGTGATTGAGTTGTACCTCTGTGTTGGCCTCCTTATGGAGAGTATTCATATTATGCTAGTTATAGTTCATGACCTAGAACAGCGTTCTACCGCCGACACTACGGCGTAGGCTGAGCGTTGTTACGTACTCGTACCCTCACGGTGGGTGCGGGTCGTGACACATTTTTAGTGGTGGTCTATGCAGGTCGAGTTTATGTAGTGGTATTCGAACTAGAGTACCATTACATCCTGCAGTAGGAATAGGATATATTTTGAAGGTACTCAATCACAGTTAGGATTCCTTGAGAGATTCCTGGGACGACCCTTGAGAATCTTATTTTAACTTCGATTTGAAATCTGTTTTTCCCTGATTTGATTTACCTTTACTTCCTGTTATTGAACTTGATTTTGATGGATTATTGTTGAATTTTGAATCTTGATGTTAGTGGTTGAATTTGAGTCTGTATTTTTATGATTTTTGATGGATTATTGTTGAATTTTGAATCTTGATGGTAGTGGTTGAATTTGAGTCTGTATTTTTATGATTTTTGATGGATTATTGTTGAATTTTGAATCTTGATGTTAGTTGTTGAATTTGAGTTTGTATTTATATATATATGTACATTTTTTTGGAATTAAGGTATAACCTGATAACATACTTGATAAGGACAGTGAGAAATGTAAAAGTCTACTTTATTATGGAATTTAGAATTTATTGCAGTCATATTTGCTAGCATGACAAGGACGTAGAGCCTGATATAGCTATACTTATCTTAGTTATGAAATCTAGATTTTCTTGCAGCCATACCGGGTGGCGTGGTAAGAATTCTAGATAACATGATTATAGGGTGTATGCCTTATTATGGACTCTATCGTTTATTGCAGCTATGCTTATTGGCGTGGCAGAATTCTGACAATATAATTTCAAGAAGACGCATATGATTATCAGATTGTACCTTAAATATTTTTGAACATGTTTTCTCTACTTTTGTTTCAGTCCTTCAAAAAAAAAAAAAAAAAGAAGAGAGAATTGTTATTTGTTTGTTTTGTTTTGTTTCTCATTTATTTAACTTAGGAGTAGCTTTAGCTATTTTTATAAACTTTGTGTAACTTCTTACTATGAAATTCTTCTTAATACAATGAATCGATAATTTTGCTAGACTTTATCTTGGATTTAAAAATTTAGCTCTGGGTTTTAAAATAGGTTTTTCTTTTAAGCAGATAAGCAAAAACTGTCACGACCCGCACCCGCTAAAAGGGCACGTGACGCGACAACGCCCAGCCCTCACCGGAAAAAACGGCGTGGAACGCTGTGGATTTTCTAGTCTGACAACAGTTTATATATATAACAAAAACCTATCGAGAATATAGTCAACTCCGAACGGAGGACAAGCAATGAATATATATAAGTGCTCAATCACAACTCTAAGATGATAAGTAAAGACTGAAAGATAAAGACAACAAGACGATAAAATATAACCTGTCAAGTCCAGATACAAATAATATACAAGTCCAGTCTCTAATACAGTCCAAATATAATACAGTCTCAAAAAGTAACTGGAAACTAAGTCCAGTACAAAGACCTACTCTAACTAAATAAGAGGTATGGTCTCGTCAGGCGGAGCTACGTCCTGCGGGACCAAGTCTATGCCCACTACGTCGTCCGGACCGTAGTAGGTACTGCAATCTCCCTCGTCGATATCTGTAATATTTTATCAACAGTCCAGTCAAGATGGAACGAGTACATATATCTCATAACAGATCTCAAGATAGAATAAAAGCTATAAGACTGTAAATAGAGCATATACAATGAATCATGGAGTGTACATGTATGTATCATGGCATGGTAAGCTGTAAAGCTAGAGCTAGAACAAGAAAATAGAACGGGATCATGGCATGTACACAATCAAGATAAGCTATATATCCAATGTGTGTGAGTAGTAGTTTCGGCTTGTGATCGGCTTGGGTACCTGTCGAGAATCGGCCTGGCAAGTCATAAGTACGGTATATGACTCACACTGTTCAAGAATGCAAGAGGATATGATCACAGGCATACGCTACTACTCCTCCTACCCCAACTGGTAGAATGGATCCAAACAGGACACGTCACTGCACGGGATTCTAATGAGAAGGTAGCTAGCCTTCTCTAGAATCAGTGACCATATATTGAGCAAGAGCTACAAGGGTGCTTGCACAATACATCCCAACCTAAGAAGGAGAAAACATCTCTCGTCGGGATCCAAAAATACCAATCCGTGAGAACCATGTGTCGGGAATAAGCATATCAACACTAAGTACATGAATCATAATAGTTATCATAAATTGGGAATAAGTATCAGAGAATGTACTCGCCTGTAAGATGATAATATACGTCGACTGGATCAACTGCAGTGTCTCGAGGACCTGTAGAGAACAAGACGTATCAATACTATGTTTAGGAAGTAAAGTTAAATCAAAATAAACCCTATTTAGTCATTCTAGGTCAAGACATGTCTAGTCGGGTCAATCTTGGTCACGAAAGAACATTAGAAATCAATCCGGATCAATCTAGGTCAAAAACTGGCTTACCGTTGACTTTTGGTCAACGGGTCAACTCTAGTCAACTCTAGGTCAACTCTAGGTCAACCCTAGGTCACTGGTGACTAATAGTTGACTTTTAGTCAACTGTCCAAGTTAAAAGGAATTTGGAACTAATTTGGGTAAAGTGTTGACCCATAGTTGACTTTTAGTCCAAAAAGTCAACCGTGGTCAACCGGGTCCAAGACTAGATTTAGACAGCTAATCCTACTCATTACCAACCTATACAACCCATATCCAAGTCCATCTTGGACTTGGGAACTCAAATCTTGGCCGTGGGCCAAATCCCTATTTTACCCTTTTTAAGGGTAAAATTCCACCCTCGGCGATTATCTAGATAGCCTACCTACGCTAGTTATTTTGACCCGATCTCCCTAGGGTAGTAGGGTACTATCCTATAGGTTCGTTATCTACCATAATACCTAGATAAAGTGGACGTCTAGTCCACCTTACGGCCCGTTGCAGATATCTTGAATATTTCAAGATACGCGCTGACACGGCGCGATACCGGCGCCCTACGACCCCGATTTCCACTCAGGAGCTTATCCGCAAAATCTAAATCACGTAACCGAGGCCTATGTCAAGTTTCATCGCGATCCGATGCTCCGGGCTCAATTTCGCCCTCTAACTCGACTTCTACTAAAAAGCCCCTTTATACTCTCATTCTCAATCTCCTCTTTAGATCTCAATTCTAGTTCTTCTTCTTCTTAACTTCTCTAATCTTCTTCTTTTAATCCTCTTCTTCTCTTTTCCTTCTCAACTTCCTATTCTAACTTTTCTTTCCTAACTTCTAATTCTTTCCTTTTTCTCCTTTCCTCTTCTCTCTAATTCCTAAACCTTCTTATTTCTAACTTCTAAACTTTCTTCTATCTAACCATCTAATTATCTATCTATACATATATATATATATATATACATATATATCTACCTACATATATACATATATATAGGTACTAGGGGGGTTTAAGGGGTATACAGGGGGGTGAATGGGGGGGGGGGGAGGAGCTGCTAAGGCAGCTCCTGCTGCTGTTGCTACTGCTGCATCTGCTACTGCAGTTGCTGCTGCAGCCATTGCAGCTGCTGCTGCCTGCTGCTACTGCAGCTCCTGCAGCTGCTGCTGCTCTCCCTTTCTTCTTCTTCTTCCACTCCTCCTTCTACTCTCTCTCTCTATATATATATATATATATATATCAATACATATATATACCTATCTATCTATATATCTATATATCTATTTCTATATATATATATCCATATATCTAATCCTCTAACCTCCCATCTATATATATATATATATATATATATATATATATATATATATATATATATATATATATATATATATATATATACACACACACTTATCTCTACATATATACACACACACACATCTCTACATATATACACACACACACATATACATATTATATATACATACATACATATATATAAATACACATATACATATATATCTCCACAACCACACACACAACCACACCACCACTCTCATTCTCATTCCCACCACTCTCTACACACACACACCCAAATACATATATACATATATTTTCATATATATATATATACATATACCATATATATATACATATACCATTAACATACCAAAAACCCCTAATTAACACTAACCAAAATTTCTAGGGAATACCTATAAATTGAGGGCAAAGTGTAGAGGAAGGTTCCCTCTACATTTATTGTGAAGAACAAAAATGAAAAAGAGTAATTAATGAAGGAGTTAATGACAAACCTAATTAGTGTTCTTGAAGAGGGAGAGCTTGGAAGAAAAGAAATTTGAGAAAGAGAGAGAGAGAGCTTTGTGGAGAAGACAAAGGGGGGGGGGGGGGGGGAAGACTTCATGGCCGGCCACTTGTGGCTTATTGGGTCTTGGGTTGGATCCAATAAGCCCCAACCCAATAAACTTGATTTTTGGTCTAAAAGAAATCGGGTTGGTTCGGTTCGATTCTAAATACCATTTAAGCCTCTAAAATGACTAATTAAGCCATGGAAATTAGGTTAATAATTTCTAGCCTAATTATAATGGTACATGGGCTAAGCCCAGCTAGTATGGGGGTCCCACTAGGGTCCAGGCTACCCGGGTCTCCAAATTGAGTCCGAATTGGATAAAATTCAAACCGACTCAAATAAATTCCTAAAAATCATATAAAATCAAATAAAATTCCTAAAATATTATAAAACTTAAAAATGATGAAAATACCCCTAATTTGAAAACTGGAGGTGACAAATCTACCCTCCTTAAAAAAATTTTGTCCTCGAAATTGAATGAGAACTAACACAGCAATCATGAACAGAACAAGGAAGAAAAAGAAAGAATTTTACCTCAAGGCTCGAAGAGATATGGGAATCGCTCCCGCATGTCGTCCTCCCTCTCCCAGGTGGACTCACCTGGAGAGTGGTGTCTCCATGCAACGCGAACCAAGGGATTGACCTGGTTCCGGAGCACCTTCTCTCTTCGGTCCAAGATCTCGACCGGCTTCTCTGGGTAGCTGAGTGTCGGTCCCACTACGATCTTTGAGTGGTCTAAGACGTGACTGGGATCTGCCACGTACCGTCTCAGCTGCGACACGTGGAACACACTGTGCACTCCCTCTAATACAGGCGGTAACTCCAGTCGGTAAGCCACTGCACCGACCCTGCCCAGGATACGGAATGGTCCGATGTATCGTGGACTAAGCTTCCCGCCGCCACCAAAACAAATCGTGCCACACGTCGGAGAAATCCGCAGAAAGACAAGATCATCAACCTAGAACAAAACACAAGACTTAGAGCTTGATCTAAAACAATCACAATCAGACTCAAATACTAGAAAAATCTAGACTATACCTCAAACTCCAATGGCCTCCGGTGGCTATCGGCCCAATGCCGCTGCCTATCCTGCGCCACCCGAAGTCTATCTCTGATAACCCTGACCTTCTCTGCAGCATCCACCACCATCTCAGGGCCAAGCAAAACTCTCTCACCGACATCATCCCAAGACAAGGGAGTACGGCACCTCCGTCCGTATAGAGCCTCGAAAGGTGACATCTCTATACTGGCTTGGTAGCTGTTGTTGTAAGCAAACTCTACCAAGTGAAGGTGGTCCTCCCAAGATCCCCCGAAGTCCAAGACACAAGTGCACAGCATATCCTCGAGGGTCTGAATCGTCCTTTCCGACTGCCCGTCTATCTGGGGGAGATATGTTGTACTGAACTTGAGCGATGTGCCCAAGCTAAGCTGCAAACTTTGCCAGAAGTGGGAAGTGAATCGGCTGTTCCGATCCGAGACTATACTCACTGGCACCCCGTGTAATCGGACTATCTGTCGCACATACATCTCGGCCAACCTCTCCGTCGACAAACCCACTTTGAAAGGCAAAAAGTGGGCCGATTTGGTCAATCGATCAACAATGACCCAAATCGCATCCTTCCCTCCTGGAGAGCGCGGAAGCCCAGATACAAAGTCCATAGTGATATGCTCCCACTTCCACTCTGGAATGGGTAGTGGCTGGAGCAATCCACCGGGTCTCTGCCTCCCGGCCTTCACCTGCTGGCACACCAAGCATCTCGACACGAACTGAGCCACCTCACGTTTCATGCCATACCACCAAACATGTTGTCTCAAGTCTCTATACATCTTGTTGGCTCCGGGATGCATAGAGTACTGAGAACGGTACGCCTCCTAAAGAACCTCCTCCCGAAGTCCTCCGCTCGACACGCACAATCTGGTACCATGCCTCAACGACCCATCCCCTGCTAAAGAGAACTCATCCAACAGTCCTATCTGGACCTGCTCCCTGATGACCCTCAGAGCCTCATCCTCAAACTGAGCTGCCCTGACTCTCTCCATCAGCTCCGACTGCACCTGCAGACCCCACATCTGCGCCTCGAACCCAGGAACTATCACCTCTATGCCCAAGCTCTCCAGATCTGCCAGAAGGTGACGATCCATCGTCAAACACATAGCCACGGGATACCTGCTCAAAGCATCCACGACCATGTTGGCCTTCTCCGGATGGTACTGCAAGGATATATCAAAATCCTTCATCAGCTCTAACCATCGCCTCTGCCTCATATTCAGCTCCTTCTGGGTAAACACGTACTTCAAGCTCTTGTGATCTGTATAGATCTCAACTCGCTCTCCGTACAGATAGTGTTTCCACAGCTTCAAAGCAAAGATGACCGCTGCCAACTCCAGATCGTGGGTAGGGTAATTCCTCTCATGAGGACGTAACTGCCTAGATGCATAGACAATTACCTTCCCGTGCTGCTGAAGCACACAACCCAAACCCCGTCCTGAAGCATCACTGTAGATCGTATAACCACCAGATCCAGATGGCAGCGTCAAGATAGGAGCTGTAGTTAACCTCGCCTTCAGCTCCTCGAAGGCGGCCTGGCACTCATCGGACCAAACAAACTCCTCGTCCTTTCTGGTAAGGCGGGTCATCGGCTGGGCAATCCTGAAAAAGTCCTGCACGAACCTCCGGTAGTAACCTGCCAGACCCAGAAAACTCCGAACCTCTGTTACTGAGCTCGGCGTCGACCAGGACTCCACTGCAGAAATCTTCTTCGGATCCACTGAAATCCCATCGCCAGAGACAACATGGCCTAGGAACTCCACGCGATCCATGAAGAACTCGCACTTGGACAGCTTTCCATACAGCTGCTCCCTCCTGAGAGTGTCCAACACAATCCTCAGGTGCTCCTCGTGCTCCTCGGGTGTCTTCGAGTAGATGACAATGTCATCAATGAAGACCACCACGAACTTGATACTGGTGAAATACCTTGTTCATCAAGTTCATGAATACCGCCGGGGCGTTGGTCAACCCAAACGGCATGACGGTATACTCATACTGGCCATAGCGGGTCCGAAAGGCAGTCTTCGGAATGTCATCTCGCTTCACCTTCAGCTGATGGTACCCAGTACGCAAGTCGATCTTCTAGAACACCCTTGCGCCGCTCAACTGGTCAAACAAGTCATCAATCCTCGGCAGAGGATACTTGCTCTTGATGGTTAGGTTGTTGAGCGCCCTGTAATCAATACACAGACGTACCGTACCATCCTTTTTGGGGACAAAAAGAACTGGCGCACCCCAAGGTGAAGAACTAGATCGAATAAAGCCCTTGTCCTCCAGCTCGTCGACCTGCTTCTTCAGCTCCGCTAACTCACTGTTGTTGATTCTATAGACGTGCTGGGAGATAGGCTCAGCACCCGGCACTAGATCTATAGAAAACTCAATATCACGATCTGGCGGCATCCTGGGCAGCTCCTCGAGAAAAACATCCAAGAACTCAGCAATGAGTGGATGTGGCAACACCGGCCCCGCCAACAACGCTCCGCAGAATCCATCTCCCTGCTCCACTGCACCCCTGGTGAACTCATACTCCGGCTCTCCCGGCGACCTAAATAGAATCATGCCCCCTCTGCAGTCGATGCTAGCGTGGTGCGTGCTCAACCAATCCATACCGAGTACCACATCGTAACTCGGAAGTGGCATTACGAGCAGACACACACTCAGCTCCCGGCCTCTCAAAGAAACTCTCCGTCCCTTGCAAACATTATTAACTAGGATGATGCCATCCCCAGTCATAATCTTGCAAGTCTTACCCAGATATTCAGTAATAATATTGTGCCTAAGAGCAAAAGAAACAGACACAAAACTGTGCGTAGCACCAGAATCAAATAAGGCCAAAGCTGGAAAAGAATCGAGCAGAATAGAACCTGCGACAACATCCGCAATAGGCTCCATCTCCTCGGCTGCAAGAGTAAAGGCTCTACCCTGACCACCCCTCTGCTGGCGGTGCTGAACAAACTGCTGCTACTGAGTCGGAAGCGGACCTCGCTGCTGAACTACCGGCACACTAGCTGGTGCCCTCTGAACGGGTGCCCTCTGAGCTGCTCCAGCTGTACGGAAGTTCTTGGGACACTCCCACATCTGATGCCCAGCGGCACCGCAAAAGAGACACAGCCCCAGACTCCTCCTACAGAACTCGAAGAGGTGACCGGGATTCTTGCAGAAGTGGCACGGTGGATCATCCTGCCCCGGACGCTACTGACTCCTCTGGACAGACGCTCTGGCCTGCCCCTGCTGCTGGTGATGCTGGAACGACTGATGCTGAAGCTGAGGGCGCTTAGCAGGCCCTGCGCTGCTACTGGCCCCTGAAAACAAATCTCGATCCCTCTTGGGCTTCAAGCCCAACTCCCTCTCCACCTTCCGAGCCTCTGCGTAGACCTCTGCATATGTCGCATAGAAGGAAGGGATCAAGATCTTGATATCCCATGCCAATCCCTCCCGGAAGCGCTCCGCTCGGATCACCGGGTCACTCACCATGTACTCGGCGTATCGGCTCAGCCGGCCGAACTCCGCCGCATACTCCTCTACGGTCATACTGCCCTGCTGCAGGTTCTGGAACTGCCGCACCAGGCCAATCTTGTCCGTAGGGGAAAAGAACTTCTCTTTGAACAGGGCCCGAAACTCAGCCCAAGTATGGCCCTCTCCTGCAAGAGCCGGCTCGTTCCGGAACCATGTCCGGGCAATATCTAACAACTGCAACCCAACCGCCTCGACCCTCAGGTCGGCTGCTAGGCGGTAGGCCCCCATCTGGCGCTCGATATCCTCGAGCCAGTCATCAGCATAAATAATGCCCTCAGTCCCCTTGAAATCCCTCGGACCAAGCTTCTTTAAAGCCTGGATATCCCCGATCTTCGGCTGCTGCTGCTGAACCTCCCTCTGTGGAGCCCCACGCTCCACTGCCGCCATAGCCAATCTGTGCGCATCCTCCATGCCCTGGAGTATGGCCTCTGTCTGCCTCAACTGAGCCTCGTGCTGAGCCCGCTGGGACTCAAGCACCTGGTGAAAGAACTCTAGCATCTGCCCCATGTCTGTGGGCAGAGAAGGCAATGGAGGAATAGCTCCCATCATCACCGGAGGGGTCCCCTGCTGAGGAGGAAGAATACCCCCGGCAGCTCCCGCTGTAGCCCCTGGCACTACGGGAAGAGCACCCGCAATGGCCCCAGGGACGGTCATCGAGGTAGCTGGAGGAGTTCCTCCAAGAGCCCCAACAGAAGTCCCATCAGCCGGGAAAGTGACCGGAGCCTGTCCGCCAGAGGTGGCAGACCTCTCCGTCTCCCCGTGCTCCTCGCCAGGAGAATGAGTCATCAATATCCTGGAGGCAAATTGAGAAGAAGATATCAATATGGCACATGAAGGCAATATCAAAGGAGGACAGCTAGAAAGCAGTAAATCAATATCAAAGACGGTAAGCAAGATAAGCAAGGAAAGATCCTACTGTGATTGAGCATCCTTAGCCTACTACTTCCTATGGGTAACACAGGCTCGTAGTCAACACTCTAAGACGAGTGCCGCTACGACATCGCACTAGTTGCGACTTCAGGACCTGCGTGGGCCACCACTAAAATGTGTCACGACCCGCACCCGCTAAAAGGGCACGTGACGCGACAACGCCCAGCCCTCACCGAAAAAACAGCGTGGAACGCTGTGGATTTTCTAGTCTGACAACAGTTTATATATATAACAAAAACCTGTCGAGAATATAGTCAACTCCGAACGGAGGACAAACAATGAATATATATAAGTGCTCAATCACAACTCTAAGATGATAAGTAAAGACTGAAAGATAAAGACAACAAGACGATAAAATATAACCTGTCAAGTCCAGATACAAATAATATACAAGTCCAGTCTCTAATACAGTCCAAATATAATACAGTCTCAAAAAGTAACTGGAAACTAAGTATATTACAAAGACCTACTCTAACTAAACAAGAGGTATGGTCTCGTCAGGCGTAGCTACGTCCTGCGGGACCAAGTCTATGCCCACTACGTCGTCCGGACCGTAGTAGGTACTGCAATCTCCCTCGTCGATATCTGTAATATTTTATCAACAGTCCAGTCAGGATGGAACGAGTACATATATCTCATAACAGATCTCAAGATAGAATAAAAGCTATAAGACTGTAAATAGAGCATATACAATGAATCATGGAGTGTACATGTATGTATCATGGCATGGTAAGCTGTAAAGCTAGAGCTAGAACAAGAAAATAGAACGGGATCATGGCATGTACACAATCAAGGTAAGCTATATATCCAATGTGTGTGAGTAGTAGTTTCGGCTTGTGATCGGCTTGGGTACCTGTCGACAATCGGCCTGGCAAGTCATAAGTGCGGTATATGACTCACACTGTTCAAGAATACAAGGGGATATGATCACAGGCATACGCTACTACTCCTCCTAACCCAACTGGTAGAATGAATCCAAACAGGACACGTCACTGTACGGGATTCTAATGAGAAGGTAGCTAGCCTTCTCTAGAATCAGTGACCATATATTGAGCAAGAGCTACAAGGGTGCTTGCACAATACATCCCAACCTAAGAAGGAGAAAACATCTCTCGTCGGGATCCAAGAATACCAATCCGTGAGAACCATGTGTCGGGAATAAGCATATCAACACTAAGTACATGAATCATAACAGTTATCATAAATTAGGAATAAGTATCAGAGAATGTACTCGCCTGTAAGATGATAATATACGTCGACTGGATCAACTACAGTGTCTCGAGGACCTATAGAGAACAAGACGTATCAATACTATGTTTAGAAAGTAAAGTTAAATCAAAATAAACCCTATTTAGTCATTCTAGGTCAAGATATGTCTAGTCGGATCAATCTTGGTCACGGAAGAACATTAGAAATCAATCCGGATCAATCTAGGTCAAAAACTGGCTTACCGTTGACTTTTGGTCAACGGGTCAACTCTAGTCAACTCTAGGTCAACTCTAGGTCAACCCTAGGTCACTGGTGACTAATAGTTGACTTTTAGTCAACTGTCCAAGTTAAAAAGAATTTGGAACTAATTTGGGTAAAGTGTTGACCCATAGTTGACTTTTAGTACAAAAAGTCAACCGTGGTCAACCGGGTCCAAGACTAGGTTTAGACAGCTAATTCTATTCATTACCATCCTATACAACCCATATCCAAGTCCATCTTGGACTTGGAAACTCAAATCTTGGCCGTGGGCCAAATCTCTATTTTACCCTTTTAAGGGTAAAATTCCACCCTCGGCGATTATCTAGATAGCCTACCTACGCTAGTTATTTTGACCCGATCTTCCTAGGGTAGTAGGGTACTATCCTATAGGTTCGTTATCTACCATAATACCTAGATAAAGTGGACGTCTAGTCCACCTTACGGCCCGTTGCAGATATTTTGAATATTTTAAGATACGCGCTGACACGGCGCGATACCGGCGCCCTATGATCCCGATTTCCACTCGGGAGCTTACCCGCAAAATCTAAATCACGTAACCTAGGCCTATGTCAAGTTTCATCGCGATCCGATGCTCCGGGCTCAATTTCGCCCTCTAACTCGACTTCTACTAAAAAGCCCCTTTATACTCTCATTCTCAATCTCCTCTTTAGATCTCAATTCTAGTTCTTCTTCTTCTTAACTTCTCTAATCTTCTTCTTCTAATCCTCTTCTTCTCTTTTCCTTCTCAACTTCCTATTCTAACTTTTCTTTCCTAACTTCTAATTCTTTCCTTTTTCTCCTTTCCTCTTCTCTCTAATTCCTAAACCTTCTTATTTCTAACTTCTAAACTTTCTTCTATCTAACCATCTAATTATCTATCTATACATATATATATATATACATATATATCTACCTACATATATACATATATATAGGTACTAGGGGGGGTTTAAGGGGTGTACAGGGGGGTAAATGGGGGGGGGGGGGGAAGGAGCTGCTAAGGCAGCTCCTGCTGCTGTTGCTACTGCTGCATCTGCTACTGCAGTTGCTGCTGCAGCCATTGCAGCTGCTGCTGCCTGCTGTTACTGCAGCTCCTGCAGCTGCTGCTGCTCTCCCTTTCTTCTTCTTCTTCCACTCCTCCTTCTACTCTCTATATATATATATCAATACATATATATACCTATCTATCTATATATCTATATATCTATTTCTATATATATATATCCATATATCTAATCCTCTAACCTCCCATCTATATATATATATACACACACACTTATCTCTGCATATATACACACACACATCTCTACATATATACACACACACACACACACACATATACATATTATATATACATACATACATACATATATATAAATACACATATACATCTATATATATATCTCCACAACCACACACACAACCACACCACCACTCTCATTCTCATTCCCACCACTCTCTACACACACACACCCAAATACATATATACATATATTTTCATATATATATATACATATATATATACATATACCATATATATATACATATACCATTAACATACCAAAAACCCCTAATTAACACTAACCAAAATTTCTAGGAAATACCTATAAATTGAGGGCAAAGTGTAGAGGAAGGTTCCCTCTACATTTATTGTGAAGAACAAAAATAAAAATGAGTAATTAATGAAGGAGTTAATGACAAACCTAATTAGTGTTCTGGAAGAGGGAGAGCTTGGAAGAAAAGAAATTTGAGAAAAAGAGAGAGAGAGCTTTGTGGAGAAGACAAAGGGGGGGGGGGGGGGGGAAGACTTCATGGCCGGCCACTTGGGGCTTATTGGGTCTTGGGTTGGATCCAATAAGCCCCAACCCAATAAACTTGATTTTTGGTCTAAAAGAAATCGGGTTGGTTCGGTTCGATTCTAAATACCATTTAAGCCTCTAAAATGACTAATTAAGCCATGGAAATTAGGTTAATAATTTCTAGCCTAATTATGATGGTACATGGGCTAAGCCCAGCTAGTATGGGGGTCCCACTAGGTTCCAGGCTACCCGGGTCTCCAAATTGAGTCCGAATTGGATAAAATTCAAACCGACTCAAATAAATTCCTAAAAATCATATAAAATCAAATAAAATTCCTAAAATATTATAAAACTTGAAAATGACGAAAATACCCCTAATTTGAAAACTGGGGGTGACAAAAATAGATTTTATCGTTATTTCTTTCTTGCTATTATTCTTGTATTAAATAATAATAATAATAATACTGTCTTGATTACGTCAATCACCTGCTTGCAACCTTGGTAGAAATCTAATTGTTGGTCTTAACGTAGAATTAAAATTTTATATTGGGACATGAAAATATATATGAATATATATAGTGGACACTTTCCTGACACTTATGCATGCTACACTTGATTTCCACCTATCTGAATACATATTAATATGTCGTTAATGTTTAAATTTTCAAAATCCCAATATTTTTGATTCTCTGCTTTTCCTAGCTTAACTCGTAATTTAAATATAAAATTTCATGATAATAGTTTTATTTATATCACTGCACATGTATGTTATACGTAGGGTTTCAATTCAAAAAAAAATTTGGTTCAGTTTTGTGTTTAAATTTGTCAAATCTGAGACTGTGTGCATATTAACCCTTAATACGGGATTTTAAATGTTAGTTCAAATTGATTGTTTTAAATGTAATATTTAGAGCTGTGTACATTGTTGTTGTAGGAATATAAATTTAGGTTCCATATTCTTACATGTTAGGTTGTGATAAACATTGAGTTGGTTTTGATGTGCAAATTCTCCAAAATCCTGAAAACTGAATACATGTTAACATTTTTACATTGATTTCCATGTTTAGTTCAATTTCAGATTTAACATGTAATATTGAACTGTATGCGTAGATAAATGTATTGATAGTATATTAGGGTTTCATTTCTATCATGTTAGGATGTATTGGGAGCATTGAGATTAGATGTGATGTTTCAAACTCCTAAATTTTGAAATTACGTTATGTTAATATTGCACTGGTTTAAATGTTAGCTTATTTTCAGATTTTGTATGTAAATGCTGAACTAAAACTGGATTTAACCTTTCAATACTAAGCTATAACCCTGTACAAGGACACACACACACCCTAACTTAGTATACCATGTCATGTAACCTAACTCTTCCTCCCTATGTCATGATTATATATCTATATAGATATATATAGAGCTTAGGCATACATGTTATAATGTATATACATACATAACTAAATCTCTACCTCTTTATATATACATATATACATGGTTAGCCATGCATGTTATGAGCAAATGAGTTGTGTATTATAGATTGTTTAACCAATATGCCATGATTAGTGTAACTTGATAGTTATTGTTTGAAACCCTAAATCCTCCTATGCACTTTCATGTATATTTCACACACACACACGCCTATTATCTAACCATATGAACATGTCCACATACACCCATACACACACGAACTACATAACTTGTACATAATGCTAGCTTTTCCCTCTCTAACGCTATATATATAAATATATTGTGATTGGATTTTCATGCAATTGGCTTTCATTCTTTAACTTTTGATTTTGATTTTCTTGAATAGTACCCCTTATTAGATAAATGGTAGTTAACTTTATTTTATTTTGATAAGTACCAGTTTTCATATAGGATGGTAGACTTTCTTACAGTCTTGATGATTGTTATTTCTGTATCTTTTCTACTTTAGCACCTAGATTGCTTGTGTGTTTTGATACCATATGACCGTTTTGGTTTAGCATGACTAGCATACCTAGATGAGACTTTCACTACCACCGTATGCCATGACCCTGTATGTCATCCTTTTAAATCGTATGATTGTTTAAGTTCTGAGACTTTGATTGTGGGGGGTTTGACCTAGAAGGAGTATGAACATTTTAATTTTGAGGATAAAATTTTTCTAAGGTGGGTAGACTTGTAACACCCAGTTCTCTAAAATGAGGATAATTTTGAAATTTTATAATTTTAATTATTTATTGATTTGACATTTAAATCATGATATAATTTTTGGTAATTTTTAAATCATGTTAAAACTATTTAAAATCATGACTTGTGATTTTGATGTTTTGCTAGTGAAACCCTAGAGACTGTTTGACCTAGAGCCTAACCATGTGATTAGAATATTTTAATATCATTTCTGGCCTAAGGATATTTTGTATTTGACCTCTTTGAATTATTTTAATATTTATTGCGTTGGTGATTGTTGATTTTGACCTTTGATATGTGTGATTTTGTGATGGTTTTGTGTCCGTATCGGACACGTATCAGTTTTTATTTACAAATGTTTGATGTGCCTCAAAGAGATTTTTTTTTATTGCTGATTTTTTTTTGAAAAGTATTTGAATGAGATTGTTTTCTGCATGTATTTTCTGTGATTGCTTTGTTTTAATTTCGAGGACGAAATTTTTTTTAAGGTGGATAGATTTGTCACCCCCAGTTTTCAGAAACAGGGGTATTTTTGTCATTTTATATTTTTGAATATTTTTAAAATTTATTTTATTATTTATGATATTATTTTGGGGTTGAAATTTATTTTATTATTTATGATATTGTTTTGGGGTTATTTGAGTCGGGTTCGAATTTCAACTCAATCCGACTTGAAACGGGGACCCGGGGGTAGTTTGACTCTAGTGGGACCCACACACTAGTTAGGCATGGCCCACATGATATTAATTTTAGTCCACATGATAGAAATATTTTAGTTAGAGGTTAGACTAATTATTATGGATAAGGTTAGTGTGATTAGAGACTTTAGAATGACTAATTTAGCCCCAACCAATTAGCCCTTTCCTAATACTCATAGAATAGGTTAGTGGGGGCATTTTGGACCTTACCATAATAGGACAAATATCCCCATATGGCCAGCCACTTTGGGAGAGGATAGGCTCAAGTTCATTTCATTATTCTCATCCACACTCCCTCTCTTGTTCTTCCCCAAATTCCTAGAGAGCAATCCCTAGCAATTTCTCCACCAAATTCTTCCATTTCGCCACCAAATCTTCTTCTTTCCTTCTCCATTCTAGCCAAGGAGGATGCTACCCAAGTTTGGGAGGATTCGGAGCTCGTTCGTGTCCTTTTGGAATCTCTACGTGTCGGTGTCGCTCCGGGAAGGCTTTTCTTCGATTCGATCTACCAGGAGGTATAAATCCCTTCTTTTTTTCATTTCCTCATGCATATAGGTCTATTTTGAACCCATAGGAATGACCCCCATGGTTGTATCTCCATTTGTGTCCATTTCGTGTCCATTTGGAGATCATAAGAGTGTCCTTTGTGTTGTGGTTGTGTCCATGTGGGAAAACTCCAAATTTGGACACACTATGTGTTGTTGTTATGTATGAATGAATTATTACATGTTTAATCTCATATTTTTGTGTTGGAGATGTGTTCTATAGTGTCTCATATATATATATATATATATATATATATATATATATATATATATATATATATATATTGGTGTAGAGAGTGAGTTCTTGATATATTATGTTATATACTTGTGTTCTTTTGTCTCAAACTACCCAAATCCGTCATGATTTTTATCCACGTTTTTAATTTCAGCCATAACTTAGAAATATCATAACTTCTAGCTCAAAGCTCGGTTTAATCTCCCGTTTTTTTTAAAAGAAGCGTATTGAAGTTAGCTTTCCAAAAACATATATTAATAGGCCTAATTCTTTCTGTAACTTTTTGGAGAATTATTTGAGTGTCAGCTGTACGAAAGACAAACGCGTTCTCGGTGTTTTCGCGATTCCGGGAGTTTCCGGAAACGAAAACGCGATCCGTTTGAAGTTTCGGAAAGCTAACACATAGATCTATAACATACTTTAATCCTAGATTTTAATTCATGCTGAGATGGTACAGTATTGATTATTAGTAGGAGTTACTATTCGGCATATGCATTTTGTGCACCCTTGTGTGTAATATAATGTTCTATTTGATTTTAACCCATGTTAATGTATATACATTATGTAATTAAATAGAGAATGCAAGCATGAGTAAATATTTAAATAAATGATGTATGAGGTGTAAGTATCCTATCTAATGTAAGCATGTATAAGTATGGCTTGTAATGAATATGTAGGTTCCATAGTATGTAATGTATGGTGCATATAGTAGTGCAAGAAAATAAATGAATGATGAATGAATGCAAGCATGAATGTAATGTAATAATAGATGTAATGTATGCAATATACAAGTTAATGAGATGTAATGTTCTATGTTAACACAAATCCTATATTACCTCATGTACCCCTTACACTATGTAGACACTATCACACTTGACACTTTGTTCACTTACACTTTGACACTCTTTGATATGTATACACTATGTATGCCCATTTAACCCTCACTTGCTCCTTTGCCATGTTCACATACACACACATAGCCTCTTAAATAAGTATTTATGAATACAGTTAACTTAGCTATGTATGTATATTATATATATGTTAGCATATTGTGTTGTAATATATAAGTTTATATAACCATTTGAAATGCCATGATTATAGACCTAATGTTGAATACCAATATATGCATGTGTATATATGTGTAGACATATATAGTTTAAAGTAATAGATTACCTAGTGTATATCCAATGTGAATTCTTGCCTATTTGAGTATTGAATAATTGCATGCTATATAGAGTTGGGTGTATGTTGGCTTGTATAGCCTTGTATTGATGTGTGCTTGCTAGGATAGTCTTGGTTAGGCCTAGTAAGACTTGCTGGGTTAGGACATGACCTAGTTTGACCTAGTTTGACTAGTGCAGTTGACCAGAGTTGACCAAGGGTTAACTTTGGCCTAGTTTGACCTAGATTCATGTAGAATGTATTGTAGTGCTTTATATTACCCTTCTAGAGGTTGTATTTACAGATAGCCTGGGATTGCCTGCTTGCCTAGAGGAGACACAGTAGAGGTTGTTTAGATAGTTATTTCATTTTGTCTGGAGTTGTATTTACTTGTGGATTACTGTATTTGAGTTTTGAGATATATTTCTGGGATTATGTATCTTAGACACTTAGACTTCTATCTCCTGTATCTCTTTTGGATTTCATGTTTATCTATCTTTATCATTCTACCTTATATTGTGATTGAGTTGTACCTCTGTGTTGGCCTCCTTATGGAGAGTATTCATATTATGCTAGTTATAGTTCATGACCTAGAACAGCGTTCTACCGCCGACACTGCGGCATAGGCTGGGCGTTGTTACGTACTCGTACCCTCACGGTGGGTGCGGATCGTGACATACGGCGCCATTTGGATGCTGGACTGATAGCTGTTGTTGTATGTAAACTCGGCCAGCGGTAGATGGACGTTCCAACTTGACTTCAAGTCGATCGCACAGAGTCGTTACTTGTCTTCGATAATTTGGTTCACCCGCTCTGTTTGGCCGTCAGTCTGAGGATGATAAGCTGAACTGAACTTCAACTTGGTCCCCAGTGCTGAATGAAGACTACTCCAGAAGCGCGCTACGAACCGTCCATCTCTATCAGAGACGATAGAAACTGGAACCCCGTGCAGCCGAACTATTTCATCAAGGTATATCTGAGCAAGGCGGTCGACGCTCCAAGTAACTTTGATGGCGATAAAGTGCGCTGACTTGGTTAGTCGATCGACGATGACCCAGACGGCATCGTTTCCCCGCGGCGTCCTCGGCAAGCCAACAACGAAGTCCATAGTGATGTGATCCCACTTCCACTCTGGAATGGCGAGGTTCTGCATCTTCCCGCCCGGTCGCTGGTGCTCGGCTTTGACTTGCTGACAGGCCATACATTTTGATACAAAGAGCGCTACGTCCCTCTTCATGCCGTGTCACCAAAAGACAACGCGGAGGTCCTTATACATCTTGGTGCTGCCAGGATGCAAGGAATATTTTGTATAGTATGCCTCCGTCATTATCTCTTTTCTAAGTTCTACGTCGTCCGGTACGCATAGTCGTCCCTTCACGCGCAACACTCCTGACTCGTCCTCTGCAAAGTCGGACGCTTTCCATGTCTATCAGCTTTCGCATCTTCTCCAGGTATGGGTCGTCCTTCTGTGCAGACTTGATCCTCTCCAGTAGGCTCGGTTCCACCCGCAGTTGCGCTAGTTTCACGTCTCTGAAACGAACTCGGAGTTCGATGCCCATTCCTTCCAAGTCACGCAGCAGTCGATCGTTGATGCATAACGAAGCTAAGTACTTCGGGCTCAGCGCATCTGCTACCATATTTCCCTTGCCCGACGTGTAGTCGATTGATAAGTCATAGTCTTTGATTAGCTCGAGCCATCGCCTCTGCCGCAAATTCAATTCTTTCTGGGTGAAGAGATACTTGAGACTTTTGTGGTCCGTATAAATCCTGCACGCCACGCCATAGAGATAGTGATGCCACAGCTTCAACGCAAATACAATCGCCGCTAGTTCTAGGTCGTGCGTGGGATAGTTCTTCTCGTGCGGCTTCAACTGCCGGGAAGCAAAAGATATCACCTTATCCCGCTGCATGAGCACACACCCCAAGCCCTGGCCAGAAGTATCGCTGAAGATTTGAAATCCCTCCGTCCCTTCAGGAAGAGCAAGTATCGGGGCCGAAACGAGCCGTTGTTTGAGCTCCTGGAAGGAAGCTTCACAGTCGTCTGACCACTTGAATGCAACTCCTTTCTAGGTGAGGCGAGTCAACGGCGATGCGATCTTCGCGAAGTCCTTCACGAAGCGTCGGTAGTATCCCGCCAAGCCTAGGAAGCTTCGAATTTCGCTAACTGATGCGGGCCATTTCCAATCAGCAACTGCCTCGACTTTCTTCGGATCGACTGCGATGCCCGCGGCGGAGATGATGTGCCCAAAGAATGATACGCTGTTTAGCCAGAACTCGCACTTGCTCATCTTCGCGTACAACTGATTCTCTCGAAGGGTTTGAAGTATTGTCCGCAGATGCTCTGCATGTTGCGCTCGATCCTTCGAGTAGACGAGGATGTCGTCGATGAAGACTACTACGAACTTGTCAACGAACGGACGGAACACCCGATTTATTAGATCCATGAAGACGGCAGGGGCGTTTGTCAGACCGAACGGCATTACCAAGAACTCGTAGTGGCCATAACGAGTGCGGAAGGCAGACTTCGGCACGTCATCTGGCTTGACTTTGAGTTGGTGATAACCCGATCGTAGATCAATCTTCGGAAACACCGTTGCACCTTGGAGCTGGTCGAACAAGTCGTCGATGCGAGGCAGGGGATATTTGTTTCGGACGGTGGCTTTGTTCAATTTCCGATAGTCGATGCAGAGCAGCATCGATCCATCCTTCTTCTTCACGAATAGCACGGACGCACCCCACGGCGAGACACTCGGACGGATAAACCCTCTGTCGAGTAATTCTTGTAGTTGTGCCTTAAGTTCCTTCAGTTCTGCAGGGGCCATTCTGTACGGAGCCTTCGAGATCGGCCGGGTGTCGGGGAATGTGTCGATGGTGAACTCTATTTCTCGATCGGGCGGCATGCCGGGTAGCTCGTCCGGGAACACGTCTGGGAATTCTGCCACAACGTCGGTCTGACCCGCGTTTGCACCATCCTGTCGCATGTCTCGAACGGAAGCTAGATAGCCTTTGCACCCGGAATGTAGCATCCGTCGAGCAGATATTGCGGAGATCCCCATGCAGGTCGACGACGGCTCACCACACGAGTAGCAGAATTCAGGCACTCTAGGTATGCGGAATGTGACCTTCTTTTCAGCGCAGTCTATGGTTGCGTTACACAGCCCGAGCCAATCCATTCCCAGAATGATGTCAAAGTCCTTCATGTCTAGAACTATCACATCCAGACCGATCTTTTGACCGCCGATACAAATAATCCCGTCGGCGTAAGCTAAGTTTGTAAGAATTGGTGTGCCCGAAGGTGTGCTTACGCTAAGGTCGAGATCTAATGATATTACAGGAAATTTGTGCTCGGCGACAAAGTCCGCCGATATAAAACTATGTGGAGCGCCTGAATCAAATAACACACGAGCAGGCACATTATTGAATTTTAGTATACCTGACACTACTGTATCTGATGCCAGTGCTTCGTCTCGAGTCATGGCGTAGACGCGGCCCTGAGTGTTGGGGCGACGATCTTGGCCATTTTGCGGTGCAGGTTGAGTGGGCGGAGGAGGTCGGGGCGCCTGCCCTCGATTCTCTTGGCGGTGTTGTTGTGGTGGGACGTTGCGAGTCAGTCTGGGGTTCGTACAATTTCGAGCAAGGTGGCTCTTTTGTCCGCAAGCATGGCATTCCCCTCTGAAGGGGAAGCAGTTGATGGCTTCGTGCCCGAGGCGATTACATTTGGTGCAACGAGGTAACGGATTCTGACCCATATAGCCGCCGTTGTTTGGACGCTTTGACGCGTGATTGTTGCCTCCCGTATAGCTAGGACGTTTGTGATTGGAGTGGCGCACAACGTCGTCAGCACCGGAAGGATGCAGGTTCTCAAGGCAGAGGGCGTAATTCAGAGCCTCGCCCACGGTCTTGTACTCCGGGACCCCGACATGCACACCGATAGAGTGTCACAGACCCACTTCGAACCGTCGCACACGGCACTCTTCAGTAGGCAGAAACTGACCAGCAAACTTAGACAACTTGTTGAATTCTACGGCATACTGTTCCACTGTCCGGCTCCCTTGCTTCAACTGCATGAATTCATTCTCCTTCGCTTGACGAACGGTTGACGGAAGGTACTGGACTTCAAAAGCTTTGCGGAACGTGGCCCAAGAGATCGGCGTGGTGGTATTGTCCGGTCGGATCGCTCGCTTACGCACAGCCCACCAGTCTTGCGCGTTCAACCATAGTTGAAGTTGTGCGCAGGCGACTTGCTTCGATTCTTCAATGCCGAGAAGCTCGAAGTGATCTTCCAGCTCTTCCAACCAGTCGATCGCCATGGAAGGGCCTTCGGTACCGCTGAAGGATGTGCGGCACGCCTTCTTGAATTCTGACACTTCAAAGTTGTACTTTTTTGGTGCCGCTGGTTGACGCTCGGGATCCTCCGTGTCGACTTCAATGGGTTGGATCGCCGGCACGGTGACGGTAGGCGTAGTCGTAGAATCCCCGTTGGCCACTATTGTTTGGACGATCTGCTGCAGGGTATCCAGCTGCTTTTGTTGAAGTTTGGCATGTGCGTCGAAATGAGCTTCGAAGCGAGCTTCGAACTGGGCCTGTCGTTCCTCCGTCTGTTGATGTCGGTTCTCGGACTGGTTCTGCTGCGCCTCCATCATGCGCAGCATCCTTTCGATGGTATTGTTAGAAGGTCCGCCCCGCGAACGATGCGAACTACTAGAGCCGCTAGAAGCGCTCTGCTCTCGCTCGGCCGTAGGTTCTGTCACTTATGTGATAAGAAGGCAAATGCATCAGTCACAAAATATTACGGACTCATTGTATGGAACAACTTATCTCATCGTTGCGAGGTCAAAGGATGTAAAGCCGTGCTCTGATACCATTATGTCACGCGCCGATTCCGTAGAATCGATAGTCGTCCCCCGGGCGTGATGCCGTGCGAACCTAAGTTGCGATCGCACAAGGCATAGTCATAAGGTTATCCGAAACACAACGTCAAGTTAGAGTACGCAGAAAAATTGATTGACACAATTGAAATAGAAATAGACTTTTCATTGATAATAAAACTTCATTTACATTGACTTTATTACATTCATAGCCGCGCGGGCTACAACATGACTCGACTTACAAAACGAACGTCGATGAGATAGTCGTTCCATACATTACATCCATTTTTACAAGCAAAATAGTTACACTTTCCACCTGCGATCGAGGGAAGCCGAGCCGTCATTGGTCTTCTTTTGTACTGAATGCGGAGTCTTCAAAAGGAATTCAGAAACAAGCCTTTACACGGACGAGGCTTCAAAAGTGTCCACGCCGCCTTGAGATTTTAGGTGGCACGCCCTTCGTGGTTCGGGGTACCTGCGTGGAGAGCGAGGATCAGTACATTACACTTTGTACTGGTGCGTGGCAAGTTAAGTTCCAAGCTCTCATTTGGTTGAATGAGTTTATATGACTTAGTTCATGAATGTTTCTAACCATCCTAATGAATTTCAAGCGAGAAATGACAAGCATAATGTAATTTACGTCGGAACTTACCCCCGGCGGACCGTGCCGCGCCTTTTTGAAACTTACCATGTTTTTCTCTGTCAATTGTTATTATTTACATTTCAAGTGCAACATTACGTGTGTTGGTCACTGGCTCACAGAGCCATCGTGGACTCCTTTAGCTTTTATTAGACGAGGCCCTTTCAGCGCGAGTAGCGAGCCCCGCTGCAAGTCCTCGCCTAACATTGTGCCCAGCACAGCTTATGAGATGTTTCTTCTTTGGCTGCAACGGTCCCGTGGCCCCGAGTTGCCGTGCGGAGAAACTTTACCTTGTCGACAAGTTATCCATGACCGTGCAAAGACCATTTTTTTTCCTTTTAGTTATTAAGACATAGCCTACATTCTCTTTAAAAACTCAATCATTTTACCGTGTCCGTGCCCTTGCATTCAATCTTTCATCCGCAATAACACTATCGATTTACTTAAGAAGGGGTCGAGAAGAGAAGGGTCAGCCACTCACCTTGAGTTTACTTCGGCGAGAGGACTTGTTGGCCGCGCTAGACGTCGCCTACGCGATTACCTGAAATCGCACAAGCAACCGATTAGAACACTGCATTATTCAAGAAGTTCGATAGGAAATGCGAGTTCGAAATGCAAGCCATGAAAACCATCGAAAACATTCACGAAAAAGCATTCAGAAAACAAAGCCAAAACCAACGCAAGCGACGTGAAAAGCAGAGCAACGGGAGGTCTCTTCCAACTCAGCCGCAGAGTCAATCCTCGAGGCGCAACCCGCTGAATATGGGACTTGGTTCCGAAGAAGACATTCCATAACGAGGAATGGATCTTAATTCAACCGTTCCCGTTCGATCGACTCGGTCGATCCCGACCTATCGGTCCCGACCGAATCGATAGCGACAGTGTTCCTTTCTCGCGCACCCCGTGGACAAGTACGGGGCACGATGTTGGGACGGGACACTACATGAACAAGCCTATTGTCTCAATCTCAAGCAAGCAATAATAGTTACAATATGTCAGAGCACCAAATATATAATAGCAAGGCATCCCATACATTACATATTCGGATGATCATGAAGCTAGTCGTACAAAATGTCAGGACTAGCAAGAGTTTCAGTCATACATGATCAACCCTAGGATCTGTCAATCATGTTACAGCCCGTAGGCAGACAGTAAATAAAGGTGCAATACGAGCTAACACGTGCTCGCCGGCTAAACGCCTCAAAAGAATAATTTTTACAATAAAGTGGGAGGACAAAAAAAAACCCACTCGTTGCCAGGGTTACGCCTGGTGGTCACCATCTGGCTGGAAGGTAGGTAGATCCTCTGGAGATGCTCCGATATCTGGCCATACAAAACCAGCTGGGTCAGACCCCAGAAAGAGCAAGTGCCACAAAGGAGGCTTCACTTAGGAACTAAAACCAGCATATCACAATAGAATATTGAAGATAAATAATAAATAAAGAACTGATAATAATAGAGATAACAACAGTAAACTGAGTACGAAGAAACCATTCAAGTAGCCAGGTCACAACCCTTAAACCAAACAAGGACCGGGGTTGCAGCCCTTCACCTGAATAGAAACCCGTCTCAAATACTATTGATACAGTGAAGACAATAAACGAAGAGAGGACACAGAACTGCTCCGGGAGCCAGGTTACAACCCTTAAACCAAATAAGGACCGGGGTTGTAACCCTTCGCCTGAACAGAACTGGACCCCTGATCTTTATTGCTAAGGCCAGTATAAATAATCATGGTATTAAGGTAAGGTAAAACATGACGAACATGGCATGGGGTTGCAATAAGACAATAAACGAAGAGAGGACACAGAACTGCTCCGGGAGCCAGGTTACAACCCTTAAACCAAACAAGGACCGGAGTTGTAACCCTTCGCCTAAACAGAACTGGACCCTCGATCGTTATTGTTAAGGCAAGCATCAATAATCATGTCATGTCACAATCCTGCACAGAATCAGGATAAGACTAAGCTGGAATAACTTCATCCAATCAATCACGGTCAATCAAGAGTACGGCTTGATACTTTTAACTAACTAGGGTTATCACAGCCTAGTTACTAGCAAGATGCAATGAGATTATTCCAACAGCCACAAGCCCTGCAGACCATCCGGTTATCCGGGTCGAATGTCCGTTTATGAAGGGTGCACCACATGACTGTGTGCTGGAAATGTGCCCTACTCGTCGGTAGGCTACAAGTCCACTGAATGCGCCCAGATAACGGGATTGCCTGTAGCTGGTAATCTCTTCATGACTACTAAATTATTCTAGTTTATTAGCCTTAGTCAATTTTGTAGGTATCCCTGACCGTGTTACTCAGGGAGCCTCATCCTAGACATGATGTAAGACAGTACTAGTTTATTTGTACAAACACAATCGCCCATGGTGTCCAGGTCATTCATTCTTGTCATGTCGTGCTAGCTGTCGCAACAGCATATCGAGGTATATCATGTCAGGGTTACTTATCAAGAGTGTGCCACGATGGGCCACTATCGTGTTCTATCCTTACATTATCATAAATGAGAAAACTTGCATAAATAGAGTAACATATTCTGGGAGCCAAGAAAAAGATCTACAACTTTCATGTTGGGAGTTGGAAGAAATTTTGGCCATAAATTAGCCAAATAGGACAAGAAAAACAACCAAATAGGCACTATGCGGCCAAGGGTGGATTGGGGGCTCATGCGGCAGTAGATGGGTACTCATCTATGCGGCTGAGTAGATTGGTACCCATCTATGCGGCTAGATAAACAGAATCCCATGCGGCTGAGTAGATGGGTACTCATCTATGCGGCTGAGTAGATGGGTACTCATGCGGCAGTAGATGGGTACTCATCTATGCGGCTAGATAAACAGAATTCCATGCGGCTGAATAGATGGGTACTCATGCGGCTGAGTAGATGGGTACTCATCTATGCGGCTGAGTAGAAGGGTACTCATGCGGCTGAGTAGATGGGTACTCATCTATGCGGCTGAGTAAAAGGGTACTCATGCGGCTGAGTAGATGGGTACTCATCTATGCGGCTGGATAAACAGAATCCCATGCGGCTGAGTAGATGGGTACTCATGCGGCTGAGTAGATGGATACTCATCTATGCGGCTGAGTAGAAGGGTACTCATGCGGATGAGTAGATGGGTACTCATCTATGCGGCTGAGTAGAAAGGTACTCATCTATGCGGCTGAGTAGAAAGGTACTCATCTTCTCCGAAAATCTGAGAAGGATGGCCATGGAATCCATAGCTTCCAAGCTCCATAAAACCTTCATTATAAGTCCAAATCCAAACTTCCATAGGTCAAAATGGGGCAGAATGAAATTCTCTACAACATGGAACCATCAAAACTTGAAAATAACAATGTTAAGTAGATCAAAATCCAAGAAATCCGAAAATACTATAAACTTAGATTTACACAAATTGAGCCATGAAAATTAAAAATGCCAAGTACTAAAGTGTTTTAGAATGCTGTGAAGAAGAGAATGGAACAATAAAATTTGTGTTTCTCCATGATGCAAGATGCACTTGCCTAAGCCCTCTCTCTATCTCTGGTAGGTGAAGAAGTAATGGTGGAGAAGAAGAAGTAAATGAAGAGAGAGAATGAGGGAATGGGTTAATAAAGGATGATGGTGGTGGTAGGTAAGGGTTCACCCCTTGGTTCATGATGAACCAATGCAACCCAAGCCTAGCCGAACCAACCCAAAATAGACCAAGCCATGTAATGCCAAGATAAGCCAAGCAAGGAATCATGCAATACAAGATAAAATACGTACACGTATTCCAAAATACGTAATACGAACCACTGGTATTACAAAGGTTGATGCTTTGAGCCTAAAAATTTCTAAACCACCAAAGTCTATCCACAAACAACTCTACAAGGCTTTCATTTGTCATCCACAAATTGTGTTAGAGTTATTGAGTTGTAAAGTAAGATCTTCATCTTGTTGTATAAGGAGATCAAAACCTATTGTGAAAGGTTGAAGTTGGAGAGTCTTCGTATCCAAACTCTCGGTTGAAGTTGGAGAGTCTTCGTATTCAAACTCTCGGTTGAAGTCGGAGAGGCCTTCGGATTAAAGCTCTCGTGTAAGAAGTTGGCGAGTTCTTCGGATCCAAACTCGTGTGTAACTATTTACTCAAATAGTGGATTAAAGCCGAAGAGAGTTCCGGGACTGGAGTGCCTCTTGGGAGGATACCAGGATATATCGTGTGTCGGTATTGTTATTGCTTCTTCTCTTGCACTTATATTTTTAAATTGCCCATTAGCTTGTGCTAAGTGCTTGATTAGTTAGCCTGACCCTATTTACCCCCCCCCCCCCCCCCCCCCTCTCTAAGGTTTCTACAGTTATGGTGGTGGTGGTGGTGATGGCCGGGAGGGGGGGGGGGAGGGGGGGGAGCGGAGGCACGCCGACGAGGTGACGGAGAGGGGGGAGGGCAGCCACGGGATGACGGGGAGGGAGGGGGGGGGGGGGGGGGGGGGGACAGCCACGTGTGAGAAAGAGGGGGGACACACAAAAGGAGACGAGAACATTTTCGTCCAAAAAAATTGGTCAAAGGGGTTGACCGTTCGTTTTGGACGGAAACCGTCAAAAGTTGGGGGTGTCATACATTCATGTAAACTTGTGGGATGCACCTTAAATAAGCGTAAAAAAAGTAGGATGCCACTCAAATTTTCTCAATTTATTATTGTAAGCTGCAATCATCATATCAAAATTTATTATTGTAAGCTGCAATCATAAGTTGTACTGAAAATAGAACGTCTATGTTATACAATGCTGACACTGATATGAGTAAGGATACGGATACAGAGATAGACCAAAAGAGTGGAATGACGTTTCCATGTACACAGTACTATGAATAGTGAAAGCTAATATAATTTGTAAATACAGAGAGAGAATATTCTTGATTTAAATTGTTGACTTGCCCATGTATGCAATAATGAAATATAAATGCGTAAATTATTCTGCTCTAACTTAGAACGGGAAGTAATAAAGCTTCTCAAAGGCATTTGAGAAAACAAATAATACCATACGAGATACAGATACTCCTTTTTTGAGATTAAACTGCAGTAGATTTTTTTTTCCGTGTTTCATTAATGATAATTAACCAGACAAAAACCCAAGTACAATAGATCAAGGAGGAAAAATAAGACAAGATACAAACTGGAACAAAATCAAAACGATATGTCAGCTAGTCGACGTTTGCGGTAGCTAGAATCCATCCCTTCCATCGTATGTTCTACGAGATATATAAACGCGAAAAGCCAGTGGTCTTTGACATCAAGAAACAGGCTAATCCTCAACCCTTGCCCAAGCCCCAACTGCACTAGCTCCTCTCAATTGGTTCTGCAAGGGAGGAGACTTCCAAGCCCAGTTATTTATTCCCGAGCCCATTTCACTCAAGAGGTTGCCACGTGTCACCCTGTCGCTTTTGTTTTTAATTTAGTTTCCCTCACCTCATAATAATGTAAAAAATAGTTTTAGGTTGACAATTGACAATCCTTGAATGGAATGATGAACATAGAACAAGTTTTTAAATGGACTCCTTTCTAGCATGTCTAAGTAACTGAATCAGTATGAACAACTTCATTTTTATTGTTTTTCCACTTCAACCCTCTCCTCCTACCAACACAGATAGATACCAAACACAAGAGAAGACTGTTTCCTGAACCCATACACATTTTTCAGTATCTTTGAAACACTGACTGACTGAACTTTATGGTACACTGAATATTCTCTGGTTAAACCAATCAGTGATGAAGCCAGCCTGTCCTCTCTTGTCCTCCTGCTCCTCCTGAAGGAGATTTTAAAGCCACCAAAACATTTGCTGAGCTTGGTCCGTCCCTGGTCCCATTGGCAAATGGCAGCTCTCTCTTGAATAGAGATGCATATGCCAACCCAGCCTCAAAAGAAACCTAGGTTCCATCACCAACACACAACACTCCCCATCATCAAAAGAAACGCCCAGTGCTAACTATTGTCCCTCAGAATTTCTCAGACTCACTTTCTTTCAATTGCTTCAGTGCTGGAGATTCCCCTCAGCTGCTAACATCCCCATCACAACACTCCAACCATATGCCAATTTGTGCCACTCCCTCCAGCATCCATTCCCAAGCTTAAAACTAAAGCACTTCATATTTCACAGGCATATAGTCAAAAGAGAGCCAGTACCAATCCCCTTTGTGTGTATATATGTTCCAGCCCAAAACCATGAAGACCAACTTTCCTCTCTCTTGCCACTTCCTTTTTCTTTTCCTTTTTCTTTCAATTCTTGGCTTATTCACCTTGTTTCAAGATACATACATGTGTATACTATATATATCACCCTCTCCAATCCACAACACTCCACAAATCCAGTATCACCAGAAATTGCTTACTTCCCAGCTCAAAACTATGCCGCGAAAGGGGTGCAAGAGAGTAGGCTTCAGTTCCGACATCAACGAGAGGCCACCAGTGTCCCTCAGGTCCATACTCGATCCGAAGCCGGCAAACAGCAGGCCCAGAAGCCATCATAGGCAGATCCCTACTGCCAGAAGCTCGGGCTCCCCACCTGTGAGATTATTCCGCTACGTCAGAGTTAACGTAGCCAAGGCCCTCGGCCTGCTCCGCAAGAGGCGGCCCTCGGCGAAGTGTTCCTCCAACATGGTGGCTCCTCAGTGCTTCGTCCCTCCGAGAGACTCGCTCCATTCTGAGACCCTGGAAGACTGCATCGAGTTCATCAACTCGTCTTATAGGAAATCCATCTAGACTCTTTTTTTTCCATCCAAGATTTTGCCACCGAGTCTGAAGTAAAATGTTGCTGCTCAACTCATAGTACATCTTCGATCATCTAGTGTTGGTCTAAAGTCCAAACTCTAAAGGAAATTATCAGTTCAGTTTGATCAAGGATAATTTGGTGTCAATTCCTAGAGTTATCATTATCACTGCTGGTCTATCTGGCTGGCATCAGTCCTTCTCATGTATGGTCCACCAAACTGCAATTAGCAAAGCAAAATGTGCTGTTAGTTTGAAGTCACATATAATATAGAGTAATGATTACGAAATAGTATCTTAGCAAGCTGTCTTTGTTGAGAAGAAACAATGATTACAATCTACTTGTTTCTTGACAAGTAATTTTAACCATTCCCAATATAATAATGAGAAACAAACCAAGCTAAAATGTAATTTAGGCAAATATATATATATCAATATATATAGGGGAGTGTTTTTTGGTCCGCAATTTAGGTGACCACCAATTGGTCCACCGCCACGTGGCAGCCACCCATTGCTCCCCTTGCTAGCACCGGGCCCACCCCCTAAAAACCCGGACCAGAGGACCAATGGAAAGCCGTCACGTGGCAGACGGACAAATGGCGGTGACAAAACTGCGGACAAATTAGCAGTGTCCATATATATTCTTGATCAAGCTCAAACCTTCGAAGTTGCGTGAAATTTCTTGATAGATGTCTCTGAATATATTACTTGTGAGGTCAATAATTATACTCGATCACCAAACGTTTGGCAGCCCAGTGGTCAGACATTTGATAAGGGAATGGAAAGTTCTAGGTTCGATATCTCATATCCAGAGCAAAACGGCTAAATTTACAACCAAATGAGTTACAAACCATTTACAACCGCCTGCATGGCGGTTGACTAATATATGAATCACATAAACAATACGTCCATATATATATGGGTGTAAAATTGCGTTCATCTGGATCACTCTTCATAAGCGGCTCCTTGTAGGAGTGGGGTGCCCCTTCTTTACTCGTTCTCATATGCAGCCATAAGAAATTCAAAAACGAATCCTGCAGGAGGCATATTCAACTAGTTCAAACACCTGGAATTTAGGATAGATTCAAAACAAAACAAGAAAACCTCCAACTTCCTCCACTCTTGCACTAAATATTCTACTACTTTATTATATAGCACTTGTGTACCTCAATTTTCTTGAAATTTCTTGAAATTGGGAATTTGATACCCTCCATCATGGTCAAAGCCATAAATCGATTAGTTCGTCTCCTCGTTTAGCGACGGAAACATTAATGGAGAGGTACATTCGAATGTCACTCCTTAGAAATAGTACAGTAAAATTCTTAGAAAATGAATTGTGTAGTATTCAAGTCCAAAAGCAGTGGAAGTTGGAGGTGTGCTTGTACAATTTAGCCAATACCAAGTATCAAGATCAAGAGACTAACTTAATCGACTTTTGCTACATCATGACTATAGCTTTCTTCAGTTTCTAGTGCTACTTTATATGCTGGAGAAGTGGGGCTGCTGACCTGGATCGAAGTTCTGGTATGAAACCTTGCTAGCAATCACCCGAATAAAACGCTATTATACGCGAATTTTTTCGTATCTTACATAAACGTATAATACTTACGTACTTTTGAAAAATTCGGATTTGTACGCGAATTTTAAGCATGTGGAGTTTTAAACACGTACCGAACGAATTTTAAAAAAATTCGGCCAAAAAAATGTGACCGAGAAACCCAACAGTCTTGACTTTCTTCTCTTGCTGCTATTAGATATTAAGACGGACACAATTCTCAAAAATTATCAAAAGAAAAGAAGAAAAAATTTCAAAGTAACAAAAAAAAGAAACCCAAGAGTCTTTGCGCATGTTGCTTGCAACAATCAAACAAAAACCGTTCGGTTTTCCATCATACTTTCACTTCATTTTCGTTATATAATGTTCACCTGACCTATTCTTATTCTCACACTGAACCCTGGTTTATAGGGGTGAGCATTATTCGGTTTTGAACCGAAAACCGAACCGAACCGAATAAGAGATTCGGTTCGGTTATAAAAAAAATCGGTTCAGTTTCGGTTTTGAAAATACTAAATTTTCTTATTCGGTTTTGGATTTCGGTTTCGGTCCAAAACCGAAAACCAAATAAGAAAATTTAGTTTATATATATATATATATATATATATATATATATATATATATATATATATATATATATATATTAATTATAGGTATATACTAAATATATATAGGTATATACTATAGGTATATATATATATATATATATATATATATATATATATAGGTATATACTATGGGTATATAATAAATATATCTAGGTATATTTAGTTATTATATATATATTAACAAAAAAAACACAAATAAACCCAAAAACCAAATAAACCGAAAACCGAACCGATTTAATTCGGTTCGGTTCGGTTCGGTTATTGACCCATTCAGTTCGGTTTCGGTTTTGATTATTCGGTTTTGGTCCAATTCGATTTTCGGTTATTCGGTTCGGTTGGAACCGAATAAACCGAATACTCACCCCTACTGGTTTATGAAGGAGTAGAGGTGGGTCGGCCCTATATATATGTCGAATATTTAGTGCCGAATTTGTTCATATGAAACGTACTAAACACGAATTAAATCTAATCCGAATGTTTTTTGTTAGACAAATTTTTGACCGTATTTTACTTATATTGTGTCGATTTATACTCGTACTTTTGTTGTTCCGAATTTTTTCCGTTTGCCGAATTGCTAACAAGGGTATGAAACACCTTCTGACTTCTGTAGTAGTCAGAAGCAGTTTATGAACAGTCAGACTCCAAGCTGAAGTTGATACCAAAATATATATATATATATATATATATATATATATATAGCTGGCCCTGACCACAAACAATTCACGAAAGCAATCTGCGTAAAGAAAGGAGGTCAATCAAGGATCATTGAACCAGAGCAGCAGTAAGCAATAGATTTTTAGTCTTCACGTAATTTTTAAGTTAATGTTCAACTTTACTCATGTAATAGAGTTCAAAACTTAGAATCTATGAATCAACTTTACAATTTAAAAAAGTTCTCTTTCAAGTTTCAGTCAATTTGATCCCAAGCATGACTGCAAGTGTTTGGATAAGAAATCTGATGTTGAACCTGCCATCTGGAAGGAGTACAGTATAGGCAAGAGCAAATAAAGAAAAAGCACCACGGAATATTTCATTGTATAAATAGTATTAGTAAATGGTTCGAGACAAATGGGGTTGCACGCAGTAATTGGATTTTCGAGTAGGAGCAAATTAACATCTGAATTTGCACTATAGGAAGAATGTTACAGCTACGAAACTCTACATCAGGGCCGACCCTAGCCCAAGGCAACCAGGGAGACCGCCTAGGGCCCACGGATCAGAAGGGCCCACAAAAAACACTTGTCCCAACCCATTAGTTAATCAAGGTTAAGGTACTATATGCATGCTGCATTTTCCTAAACTAGCTTAATAATCAAAGTTATGACCTATGTTGTTTGCTGCCCATTAATTCTCGGTAGGTGAATCCATTATAATTCTTTGGATGTCATCAACTTTTTTTACCCCTTCTTTCCTATAGTTTTATGGCAAAGAAAGGAATATGATACTAGATGTGTGAATTGAGGGCAAATTTCGAGGAGGCATATCACAACAGAATATCATGATGCTTCATTATCAGTACGAGGCCAGCCATGGGATACAACTCAACATCCAGAAATAACCGCAAAAACATTGACCAAGTTTTGGTGAGCCAACCTAACATCAAACTCACCACCCTGCAAGTTGATGCCTGCCAACAAGAGAGTATCGTCTTACCATTAACTGGCATGCAGATAGACTAACCAATTCAAGGAACAAATACAACCAGGACCAAAACTCCAGATTCCTATAAATAGAAGTCTAGGAAAAAAGAATATAATTTGCTAAAGGCACCACATTCATCTGTGGCACAATCAACAACCGAATCATATCCATGCCATGATATTTACTAAAGAAAAACAGGCTCATGTAACATAAGGTTAGCAGATTGCTCCAATATCTATTTATAAATTATTGATCATGCTTTCATCTTTATGATCGGCAAGACTTTCTAGCATCAAAGCAAGACACAAAAACCATTCTGAAATCAACTAGAAATGTAATCTGTTATCAATATTAGAGGAAACAATGTTGTAAAGAATAGTCATGTTGTGGATAAGCACATACCTAACGTTTAAGAAGATTTCTTTTGAAAGCTCAATCATTTGATTGAAGGTCATTACCAGATTTTGATGTCAACTGTGTACTGTGTTTGTTCTGGACTAACTAAAAACATATTACATGAAGAAAAGGGTGCACAGGCCACAGGGCAATTAAGATGCATATAAGATTCATATGGTTTGCCAGTGGGGCCTATTTCCATCGACAAAACAAAAGAGAGACCGATTAAAACAGATGAAAACAAAAAGATTCTCACACCTGTCCAGATCCTAGCCAGGATACCAAAGAGACAAAGTCCCATTCAATGACCCCCAGTTTTAAGTCCTCCCAGAAGACCCTTTAGATCTTCAAAAAATACTTCAAATGTAGGAGGTCTCTCTCCTCTGAGCACACACTCAAACGATACCCTTACATTAAGGCAATAGAAATCAATGTATCACAGCATCACATATATCATCAAGGCCCAAACTCTAGATAATTAAAATGAGAATTAGTAGAACCTTTTTGCATTTAGGATAAACAAGATTATCAGTGAATTCTAATTAGATGAATTGTTGAAGGTCTCTTATGGAAGGTTAGAAGGTATTGATCTATTTTCTCTTCAATTCACATATGGATCAATTTGACATTTTGTTCTTTGTCAATTCCAAACAAATACAATGGCTGATAAATAACAGAATAAAATTGTACAAATAACTCTAAATTAATGATATGTATTATAATGAATTATTTACTTCTGGTATCATGTGCGAATATGGAACAATAATATAAATGCAGACAATATATATTAACGCTGGATCAAGTTTATATGTCTAGACCAAAACATAGGTATAGCATGAACCATAGTACCTGGATTGCGGTATGCCCTGGGTTATGGTGCAGGTTCGGTAGCGGGTTACGCACTCGTGTTTATATTCAGTACAAAGGGGTAGGGTGAATTGGTTAGCCAGTTCAGTTAGGTTCGCAGTATGCTTTGAAATAATAATTAGGTCGATACTAGTTACTTGTTCAAATTGGACTCAATAATTTTGTGATATACAGAAAGAAAATCTTATATTGAACATAAGAAAAAGAAAATCTTATATAGAACATAAGAAAAAGAAAATCTTATATAGAACACATAAGAAAATTCAAACCTTATTACTTTACTTTATTCAATAAGATGTAAAACTGTACTTTTCTTAGTCATACATCAAGTGATATAAGATGTAAAACTTAACTTTTCTTAGGCATACATCAACTGAAAGGGAACATTGCAAAACAATGCACAATGGTGCCAAATCAAAACATGTAAACTCGGAACTTCTGTACAAAATAGCAAACGTATCATAGCTCATTCCCTGCTTTGCATGAGCAACTTACAAAAGAGAGTGGTGGCTCACGAGCAATGAAGAAACAACAAAGGTATAAACTACGAGGTCAAAGTTCATAAGAAATATGTAACTAAGGAACATCCATTGGCATTGAAAGAATATCAAGTTTTTTTCTCCAACTTTGTATGCATTGAAAGAATTTCTTGCAAAAACAAGTTTATAATAAAATAACTTGGATTGCCAAATTTAGCGATTTGAATTGAGGACTGTAACAATCCATATCAGAAATGTACCCTATACCGGAACGTTCATACCAGAATGTGATTCGATGGGGGTTTAGGTGTACTCGGTAAGTAGGGATGAAGGAAAGACTTGAGATTAAAATCAAGCAAACTAGTTATATTTCCAGCTAATAACAAATCTCTTTACACTTAAAACATGTAGGCAGTACTACTTTACAGCTATACAAACTGTTCCTAGTCTACCTAGACTTGAGGTTCTAATTTCTAAATATTGCAAATTAGGTTTAAGAGGCCAAGGTTTTCTATTGTGGAGGAAGATGTCGACCAACATCTTGATTGGCATGAAATCATGTGTATGTGTGTGTGTGTGTGTGTGTGGATTGACAATATACAAAGACTAGTAAAAATGGTTTCACCTGAACTCTTTTTACAGAGGAAAAAAAAAAAAAAACAGAACTTGTGGTCGAGGAAACAATAGAGGAGACAACAAAGGAAAATAGAGAAAAAACAATATGGAAAGAAGACCATAATGTAGGGTTGAAATCATAGCTTACCGGCAACAGACTGGAAGACCCAAATATCATGAGCAGGGAAAGGGAGGGGAGGTGGTTCTTGTCAATGTGATGTGGCTCAACAGTCGGTCAGAAATTCAGATCAAGTCAGGAAGATGTCAAACGAGTTGGTCGAGATTAATATAAACAACAGGAAGTATGTGATTCCAGGTTGGTATTTATTTGATAATCTTGTTGGTATTACATCGTTAACGAAAACCCATCAATCTGAAACATGGAACGAAATTAGGAACGTGGTACATGGGGGTCCATGTACGTGGTACGTTGGGGGCAGGCTTCTTTTGATGTAATATGTGTATGTGAAACGCGGCTGTAATACATCTTTAACTGCAAGGTTCACAGTATCAGAATCGGTATCGGACCATTCCTATGTGTATCGGTATCGGCGATATCGGTAGTATCGACGGTTTCGGATCAGAGTATCGGAAAACAAATACTTATTAATATATTATTAACATTTAAAATATATATATTATATACATTTAGGAATAATTTTAAGTATTTTCAGTGTTATTTCTTAGTAGTTTTGAAATTAAATGAAATAGTAGTCACCCTTACCGATTGGTTTACATGCAATAGATAAATTTTCTTATTTTACATGTTTTTACAGCCTTATTATGCTTTAAACCTTTGCTGATTTGTCTTTTTCGTTTAATTTTTTTGCCGAATTGACCGAAAAGAGACCCCCAATGTCAGTGTCGGTCAATATCGGGTATCGGCCGATAATGTAAACTATGTGACTTTAAGGAACAAATGTAATAAAATATATAATGTTTGTTTAATAATATTCAAAGTTAATCAAGTACTCTAATATAGCCTCATAAAAAATTGATAAGTTCCAAATATCCTAGCAATAATGTCTTTTCAAAAAGAAGTAGCAAGCCTTGAGCTTTAAAATATTTAACAAAACATAACTTCATATTCTCCCCTTTAAAAGCTAGGCTGAACTTCATCTACTCCCCTTTAGAAACTCGGCTGGTTACCCAATCGAGTACATGATGTATTCGCTTGTAGGAATGTAGATTCTCTCTTCGTTGACATTCCCGTCTCAAATTGTGTGCTCTCAGATCGTTGAACGAGTATTCCTGGATTGCAGAACGCTACAACAATGGTGAATTCAAGTAACTATGCGGCAGCCAACATTTACTCAAACACCATAGAAATGATTTTACCAGAGCTTTGCACTGGATCATGAAAAAAAGTGATATTTCGTATTTGCACACTTGTTGTGCTTCTTGCAATCCAGACAACCCCTTAAAATAAGAGGGCGAAACTACATGATTCCTTGCAAGTATTGAAGCCAAACATAGTGATCAACTTTTGAAATCCAAGATCAACAACTCCATTAGACGATCAATCAAGAACAGGAAGCAGCAAAACAGTTTGCCATAGTTGTGTCCACAAACAAACTACAACCTTTTTCACACATGGTAGCTATTTAGTATACAACAATTTATATTTATGAAGATGAATTCCAAAAAAATGACAAATGGAAAGCGGAAAAAAAATCTAAAAAGGGGAAAATATATAAACCTAGGGTTTGGGACGGTGGAGGAAAGAGAGGCAATTGAAGGTACCTGCACAGCTTGTGATGTTTGTCCGATTTCCCCAGGGCTTTAGATATGATAATATTAATTATTATTATGGCTAAATTGTGTTAGAGTTCCTTCCCTGGAACCCAAATTGTGGTGGAGATTTCTGTCCAGTTGCCATGAAATCGACTGCAGAATTTACTAAGAGAAGAAGACAAGCTAAATTGGAAGGGAAATTGAATAGAGAATAGTATTGAAATTGGGGATCTACAATAGCTATCAGTACTCTATGAATTAAGAGGCTAGGTTGTAAAAGCACAGCTGCCTATTCCTCTCTCGATCTGGGTATTTATAGGCACACCCGGATCTGTTACAGTAAAAGGACTGATACACTATGGTATCAGTCGGTTATTTGACAGTTAACACCCCTGTTGCATAGCTGGCAATAGAGGGTGACTGGATTACTAATATAAAGCACTTCCCTGAGCTGGCAGCAAGCTGGCAATGATGACAAGGCCTCCTTCCTGAGCTGGCAATGATGACAAGGCTCCTTCCTGAGCTGGCAGCAAGCTGGCAATGATGATAAGGCCTCCTTCCTGAGCTTGGCAATGATGACAGGGCCTTCTATGGAATGGACTGTAACAATACTCCCTCCATCAATTTGACCTTGTCTCAAGGTCAAAATGAGGAAAAGTCTTTATGAATTCTTCATAAGGCATCCAGGTAGCCTCCTCTGCAAGACCATCCTTCCAATGGATCAACAAATCAACTGCAGCTTGATTTCTCCTTTGAACAAGTCTTCTCTCCAGAATCCAGTGTGGTTCAAGAATGAGTTCCTCCCTCTGTGTAGGTGTGCCAGTGTGAACTTCATTGTGGTGTCCTATTTTCTTCTTCAACTGGGACACATGGAAGACAGGGTGAATGAGGGCTCCATCTGGCAGTTTAAGCTTATAGGCCACTTGCCCCACCCTTGATAGGACTTGGTAAGAACCATAGTATTTTGGAGACAATTTTTGGGGTCTTCTCTGAGCTATAGTAATCTGTCTATAGGGTTGTACTCTCAAGTAAACCCAATCACCCTCCTGGAACTCTCTATCAGTCCTATGCATATCAGCCATCTTTCTCATCCTGTCTTGAGCTAGAGTTAGGTTGTCCTTCAGAATTTGTAAAGCATTGTCTCTAGTCATGAGATCCTCTGCCACTGTTCTATCAGTGATGACATCTGAAGAATAAGTGAGAATGTGGGGAGGTTTCCTGCCATAGACAGCCTCAAAAGGAGTGATCTTGGTAGCAGTGTGCCAATTGGTATTAAACCAAAATTCTGCCCAAGAGAGATGTTTGCTCCATTCTTTTGGCTTATGGCTACAGAAGCATCTCAGGTAACCTTCTATGCACCTGTTTGTCACCTCTGTCTGCCCATCAGACTGAGGGTGGTATGCAGTACTGTATTGGAGCTTGGTACCCTGTAATTTAAAGAATTGTTGCCAAAATTGACTAGTAAACACAGGGTCCCTGTCTGAAACTATTGACTTTGGCATGCCATGCAATTTGAAGACTCCATCAACAAATACTTGAGCTACTATATTAGCAGTGAAAGGGTGTGTTAAAGCAAAGAGATGGATGTATTTAGAAAGTCTATCTACCACTACCATAATAGTTGTCTTGTGATGGCTAAGTGGCAATCCTTCTATAAAATCCATTGATATATCCTCCCAAATGTTTGCAGGGATAGGAAGGGGTTGTAGTAGGCCTGCAGGGGAGGTAGTTTCACTTTTGTTCTGCTGACAAATATCACATGCCCTCACATAATTTTTGACTGCTTTCTTCATACCTGGCCAATAGCATACTCTTTTGAGCCTTTGAAGTGTTTTGAGAGTACCTGAATGTCCTGCCTGCAACATATCATGATGCTCTTTTAACATAATCTCCACAAAGTGTGAGTTGGGATCTATCAACAGCCTGTTTTTGTAATACAGTAGGTTGTTAACCATGCTGTACTTGGTCATGTTTAATAAGCCTTGTTCCCATTTCTTCTTCATGCTGGCATAGTAGGAAGACTGCTCCATTTGATTTTTGAAAAGTGTGAGCCAATCTGCTTGCACAACAGTCACTGCCTGTAAGTTGGCATCCTCCTTCCTGGATAGGCTATCAGCTGCTTGATTCTCTCTACCCTTCTTGTACTCAACTTGATAATGAAAACCATGTAATTTGAGGATCCACTTATACTGTGCATCAGTGTACACCCTTTGTTCAAGCATATACTTCAATGGTTTGTGGTCAGTTCTAATAGTAAACTGTCTTCCCCACAAATACTGACTCCATTTCTTGACTGCCAGAAGAATGGCTAACATTTCTTTCTCATAAGTGGATAGGGACTTAGCTCTTCCCTTCAGATGTTGGCTCAAATAAGCTATAGGCTTCCCTCTCTGCATTAGTACAGCTCCAATTCCCCCATCAGATGCATCACATTCCAAGACAAAGTCTTCCTGAAAATTTGGCATAGTAAGAACAGGTGGTTGTGTGAGTGCTTCCCTCAGTAATTCAAAAGACTCCTGTGCTTGTTGTCCCCAACTGAAAGAATTTTTCTTGAGTAAGGAAGTCAGTGGCCCTGCTAGGATTCCATACCCTTGTATAAATCTTCTGTAGTAGCCTGTGAGCCCCAAAAATCCCCTTAGCTGTTTAACTGTAGTAGGAACTGGCCATTCTAATATTGCCTTGATTTTGTCCTGGTCCACTTCTATTCCTCTGCTGGAAATAATATGTCCCAAGTACCCTACCTGCTCCTGAGCAAAGAAACACTTACTTCTCTTGATTTTTAATTGCTGAGCTTCCAGCTGTCTGAAAACTTGTTCCAGGTGACTATAATGAGTCTCAAGACTGGGGCTGTAAACTAGTATGTCATCAAAGAATACTAGTACAAATTTCCTCATATATTCTCTAAAAATATCATTCATCATGGCTTGGAAAGTGGATGGAGCATTAGTAAGCCCAAAGGGCATTACTAGAAACTCATAGTGCCCTTCATGAGTTCTAAAAGCTGTTTTGTGGACATCCCCCTCCACCATTCTCACTTGATGATACCCAGCCCTCAAGTCCAGCTTAGAGAAAAACTTAGCTCCATGCAGCTCATCAAAAAGTTCTTCAATGAAGGGTATAGGAAATTTATCTTTGATGGTGATTTGATTTAAGGATCTATAATCAATGCACAGCCTCCAGGACCCATCAGATTTCTTTACCAAAATTACAGGTGAAGAGTAAGAACTGTTACTGTGTCTAATGATGCCAGAAGCTAACATCTCTTGAATTTGTCTCTCTATTTCATTTTTGTGCAGAAATGGATGTTTATAAGGTCTGCAACAAACAGGAAGAGCATTAGGAATAAGAGGTACCTTGTGGTCATAGGATCTTTTGGGAGGTAATCCTTTTGGTTCTTCAAATAAATGCTGATACTTTTGCAACATATCATCAAGCTCTTCATCATGTTCTTCCTGATTTTTGGAGTTTACAGGGTCTTCTTGCAGGTAGCATAGTTGAATAAGGAACATCTGTGCTTTTTGTCTCCATTCTTTGTTGTTTGTCTCTTGAAACTGCTGGCAATTAGGTGTGAGGCCCTGTAACTGATGTTCAACTCCTTGTATTACAAACTTCATGGTAAGTTCCTGGAAATTCCAGTTGATATTTCCCAGAGTACGTAACCAACTTGCCCCTAGCACAATTTGGCAACCTGTGAGAGGTAATAATAACAGGTCAGCTTCAATTTTAGTGCCTTGGCACTCCATCACTACTCCATTACAGATTCCTTTGCTGGTAAGTCTGTCTCCATTAGCTACCATGACTTCAAATGATTTATTTTCAGTCAAGGTCAGCCCCAATCTTTCACTGAATGATGAATCAATGAAGTTATGTGTGGATCCTGAATCCACTAGTATCATGGCTGCTTTGTTCTTGACTGTTCCTCTGAGCTTCATAGTAGAGGGTTGTGTCATACCTGACAGGGCCTGCAATGATATTTCAAAAAGGCTCTGTGTGAGGTCAGTATAGCAGTCTGTTTTCTCTGGTGAAGTAAGGTCAGTTTGGGAATCCTCCTGCTCTTCATCAGCAACTAACATGAACAATCTCTTCTCTTTACACCTATGGCCTTTTGCCCATTTTTCATCACACATGAAACAGAGGCCTAGGTTTTTCCTCCTAATCAATTCACTAGGAGATATTGTAGTAGAATGAGGTCTTGCAGTAGTAACAGGCTTCACATCCCCTCTGGGTGGAGTAGTGTATTTGGTGTTTTCAGTGTTGTTCATTGAACTTCCTGAGATGTTTTTGTTATAATAGGCACTGGGCCTGTAACTCCCTTTGATGGCTAACAGTTGGGCTTCAAACAATTTGGCAGCCTGCATTGCAGCAGATAGATTCACAGGGCTAGCCACCAAAACTTCATACCTGACTTCATCTTTGAGTCCCCCCACATAATTGCTAATCAAGCACTGCTCAGGTAACCATTGCACTCTCTGTAATATTTTCTGGAATTGCATTGTATACTCCTGGACAGTTCCTTCTTGCTTTAACATCTTCAATTCGATTATGTGATCTGTTAGTTGGGAAGGACCATATTGCATCCTGATGGCTTGGCAAAATTCCCCCCAAGTCATCACTCCTCCTTTAGTTTTCATCACCCAATCGTACCAATAGGCTGCAGAGTCTTTCAGTTGAACTGAACAAACTCTAATTTTGTCATAATCTGGAACAGCATAGTAAGTGAAGTAATGGTGGACTCTCAACAACCAAGCTTCTACATCCCCATCCCCACTAAATTCAGGCAATTTGAGCCTGAGATTGGGTTGTCCTCCTCCATGTCCAACACCAAATTGCCCAGTTGGTGCCCCTATTGGAGTTGTATTGATAATTGCAGGACTTTGTGTGGGCTGCAACACATGCCCCATGTTCCCTCTGGCATTATGATTGTTCATATGTTGATTATAAGGAGTGCATTCATATTGATTCATAGGAGCATTAAATTCCATATTGCTGCTAACAGTTTGTGAAAAATTTGGATGACTTGCAAAAGAAGTCACTGCAGGAAACACCTGGGGAGCTGGTGTGTTCATTGGTGGAGACATGGCCAAAGAATTTGGGCTCATTCCCACCCTCGATTTTCCCAGTTCTTCAATCAACAATTCAAATCTATGCCCTAACAAATCAAATTTGTTGCTAAGGGTGTGCACAGTACCTTCAAGCATAAGGAACCGCTCCTCTGCCATGGGACTTCGTCTGGCATCAATCATCTCTGGTCGAGAAAATTGGCTACTCGATCCCTGCTCGTCACTCGCCTCAGCCACCGGATCCAGTGGCTCTGATACCAAATTGTTAGAGTTCCTTCCCTGGAACCCAAATTGTGGTGGAGATTTCTGTCCAGTTGCCATGAAATCGACTGCAGAATTTACTAAGAGAAGAAGACAAGCTAAATTGGAAGGGAAATTGAATAGAGAATAGTATTGAAATTGGGGATCTACAATAGCTATCAGTACTCTATGAATTAAGAGGCTAGGTTGTAAAAGCACAGCTGCCTATTCCTCTCTCGATCTGGGTATTTATAGGCACACCCGGATCTGTTACAGTAAAAGGACTGATACACTATGGTATCAGTCGGTTATTTGACAGTTAACACCCCTGTTGCATAGCTGGCAATAGAGGGTGACTGGATTACTAATATAAAGCACTTCCCTGAGCTGGCAGCAAGCTGGCAATGATGACAAGGCCTCCTTCCTGAGCTGGCAATGATGACAAGGCTCCTTCCTGAGCTGGCAGCAAGCTGGCAATGATGATAAGGCCTCCTTCCTGAGCTTGGCAATGATGACAGGGCCTTCTATGGAATGGACTGTAACAAATTGTACTTTGATACCCTCAACTATTCTGCTTTTTCAAGTTGATACCATAAACTTTTTTACTCAACAACTTAATACCTCAACTATTATTATTTTTCAACTTGATACCTAAATTTTTAAATAGAGAAATTTTGACTTACCCCAACGTGATTTATCCCAATTCAAGGTGCACCCCCACAGTTTTGCAAAAATGTATAATACCCTCCATTTTGAACGGAAATCGTCAATTTTTTTGACCAAAATGCCCTTGTTTCTTCTTCTTTCTTCTTTCCTCTTCTCCTCCCGCGGCCACCGACCCCGCTCCCCCCTTCCCGCCTTTGCTCCCCCCTTCCCGCCTTCGCCTCCGCTCCCCCCCTCCCCGCCTCCAGCGGTGGCGGCGGCGGCAGTAGCAGCAGCGGCAACGGCGGCAAGCGGGGAGGAGGGGGGGGGGGAGCGGGTGTCACGTCCCGATCCGGAAAATCGCTCGTCCTCGCTAGATTTCATCCGAATCATCGTCCTCGCTGGGGCGTGATGCCGCACGAGCCTGGAGTTGCGCTCGTGCAAGGCAAGATAACATGTTCACATAAGTTTATCTCAAATTGATAACATAAGCAGCGGAAGGAAACAAAGTATACAATAAGAATATCTTTTATTGATAATGAACTGAAGATTACAAAGGCTCTGAATAGCCCAACTTAACATGCCAATTGGCTACAAAGCTCATGATCTCTCTAGCCCACAAAGGATTACATTGTTTCATACATTATGCCTCTTTATAGCCACCTAGTAGTCTTCGGCCGAACATCTCCATGTTGCAAGTCCGGACGCCTATGCGGTAGCTCCTCTTGAACGCCAAGGACTCCATGCCTCAGCACGTCCAAGCCAAGATCCACCCCGAGCCGAACATACCTGAACCTGCAGGCAAACTAGTAGGGGATTAGTGCTTTCGTCCTCGCTTCGCACTGATCAAGACCCGCTCGTACCCAAACCAAACACTAAGTATATTTAGTGGAACATGCAACATTATTTGGTGATCTTTCTATTTAGCCTTAGGATCAGTTTCATGGCAATCTTCATACATAGCAACTTATTATAAATATGTCTACATATCGTGTTCCTGTAGCAGATACAGTTAGGCATAATATGAACATAGCGTAGTGATCGTGCACATCCCTGTTCCTTTTTGCCTAGCCTGCAATGGTTAGAACTTTACATAAGCAATCATTTGATTCACGCAATCAACCGACCATACTTAAACGTATGCATAAGGGTAGCAGGCTCTGCGCCTGCACCAAACTCTAAAATCTCAGTCCACCGGCCCTATCTATATGAAGGTCACGGTGTTTCGCACCGTAATGGACTTGGCATCTCTTATGTGTAAGCCTATGATCACTTCGATACGGGTTGCTAACCCAGTATCCGAAGGATCCCAAACTTACTGATATCATAGCTTATCACAGCACTGGACGGTCGCAACCCGTCCGAATGATGTGCACCACAAATACCATAATTTTCTCCTAGGCCGAACGGTCCCGGTGCCCCGGTCGTAACCGTCCGAGGGAAGCCGCACCCGTGCACGGGCCATCCGAGTCCATTGACCATGCAATACGCGCCATAGCATACAAATCGTACATTCCAACCAATCTCACGTTCCATAAACATAAACATATCCATCTCTTTCTTAAGTCCCTTCGGCGTTATGTCCCAACACATCCGTATTGATGCACGACGCCCAACGGGTTAGACATCTCGTACTCATACTCAACGCGTTCCATTCATAGTTATTCATATAGCCTAATTCCGTAGTTACTTGGTCATTTCCTAACTTCCGTGCACGAGGGCACGCTCAGTGCCGTAATCAACGTTCTCGACCTAGTGTTCAATGTTCTCGGAGTCGTGCACGTGATGCACATCTCGATATTGTCTTTCAATGTTCTACCATCACCGTCCTACCGCGACCCGTACACTTGATGCACGTCGCTTCAATTGTTCAATGTTCAATGTTCTACCTTAGTGTTCGACACATACAAAGACCTTTAATCGCCCGAGCCACGCTCGCTAACATAATGGTAATTTATGCATACAATGATATGTTTTATTAGACGTGAAGGAATAGGGAGAGAGAGTCAAGAACCCGCCCACCTTAAGTCGATACGCCTTGTCGCCTCGCCGAGCTGCAGCGGCTCGATTCCATAATTTGGTTGCATAGCTAATTCTCGGACTTAGCCATTCCTTTGAACTACTCGGTTGATTTGGCCTACCGTGCCCATGCCACAATCCGTTGCAAGGCCACGATTTGGTTTCGCGGACACTTCACTGAATAAGGTTAAATGCCGACCTCTTATCGTCCAGAGTAAAAGCATAGCCTGCACACCAGATCAACTAAAATCAACACTTGCTCAAACGGGACTTATCCTTTGCATCGATTCGATTCATAGATTCCAATCGACTCAAAGCTTACCTTTGGCCAACGTAACTCTTGCATCGATTCGCATCGATAATTCATCGGGTCAACGCAACTCTTCGAGTCAACGACTCATCATAATGCACCGTGCGGAGCGGGACATTACAGCGGGGGCGGTGGCCGCGGGGGGAGGAGAGGAAAGAACAAAGAGGAAGGAGCAAGGGCATTTTGGTCCCAAAAAAAATTGACGATTTTCGTCCAAAATGGGAGGTACTATACATTTTTGTAAAACTGTGGGGTGCACCTTGAATTGGGATAAATCAAGTGGGGGGAGGGGTAAGTCAAAATTTATATTATTATTATTATTATTATTATTATTATTAGAAATTGGTGACCTGGGTCATGACCAATCAACTTCAAAATAATATAAAATATTATATTATTGAAAATATAAATTACTTTAAAATAAATTTATTTTTGAAATTGTGAATATTTATTGTATTTGAAAGTGCTTATTAGAGCATCATTAGTAAAGCTGAACCCATTTTCTAGATTCTAGATTTAGAATGTATGAGCTTATTTTGTAGAATAGTAAGTCTCATATCTAATTCTAATTTTTACAATTTCGGTCTCATCCCACCCATAGGTGTTAAGGGTTGTGCCTCCCAATTTCTAGATTCTAGATTGTAGGTAGAGCTGTAAAATGGACAAAGCAGCCCGTTGTCCGTACGAGTCCGGCTCGATAAATAGTTCAACCGCGGGGCGTCCAATTGAATTAACGAAAGAGCTTGGACATTTTTTTGGGTCCGTTTAAAAATCAGACCCGGACACGGTCATATCCATGTCCGGTTCGAATTTGTCCACGAACCGTCCGATAGTGGAGATGCATTTTGGTGTTGCATCAATTATGTCATATCATTTTGATTTTGCATCAATTTTTGGTTGTCCAGTCTGGATTTTTGTTAACCTTTTACCATTCTTTGTTGTATTTTATAACTTAAATTGTATTTCCTTTCAACTTGATTTTTTGTACCAACTATCAAGGTATCTTGATAAAATAACATCATTTGGTATATATTTAATTCGTCCGCGGACCGTCCGATTGATTTAACGAACAGTGGTTGTCCGTGTCCGTCCGGCCCGAACTCAAACAGTGGGCTGTCCGTGTCCGTCCGTCCGAACTCATTTTTATTTTCGGACCAGACACGGACAGTGGACTGTCCGTGTCCGTCTGTCTCGTTTACACCCCTAATTGTAGGAACTAATTTTGTAGAATAGTAAGTCCCAATTTGGAGCCCAACTTTTGAGATTTTAGAATTTACATTATTTTTTTTCCACAGCAATTTTTGACACGGCCTATCATTTCCTACTATTCTCATACAAACTCAACACATTCTACATTTACCTCTCTTTTTTTGAAATTTTGGGCCCCAAATTGCATTTGGGAGTTCCAACTAGTAATGATGCTCTTAGTGGTTATGCACATGTCTATATATATATATATATATATATATATATATATATATATATATATATATATATATACACACACGTATTTTGCATGTATAATAATGGATAAAATAAATATTATCCAATTATAGTCAAATATCTCTTCTAACTCATATGATTAAGGTGTAAGGTAGTTTTCTTGTTTGGTTGAGTTCGATTTCCTATGTTGACAAATTTAAACTTTTTTCAACAATTTTTTACATAATTTATTTTTTAAAAAAGTAAAATGGACCGTAATATAATGACGGCTCAGACGGCTCACTTTTGAGACGTATTAAATAAACTAGGAGTAAAATATAACTTCCCACTAACATAATTATTAAACACTAATAGTTATAGATTTTCAATTTATAATAAATGTTCACAATCTCAAAACTAAATTTACTTCAAAATAAATTATACTATTTCAAAATGGATTGTTATGTATACATTTAAAGGTGAGGAAAAAAAAGCCACAGACAAAAGACTCGTGCAACGTACATCCACGAGTTCTAATGGTAAATTAGAAAAAAAAAAAAAAAATTAGGGTCATCTTGGCAACTGTAGGGTGTAGCACGAGGCATTTTTAAAGTATCGACTATGAACAATTATGAGGGAGTTCAAATTTTAGTTGTTTTAAGTAGCGAATTTTAAACCAATCCAATGTTTAGTACCTCATTAACGAGCGGTTCTGAAAGTTTTTTAAAATAATAAAATTATCTATATGTTCATATGTAAACAAATTTCTCACAAAACAAAATTACATCATTGTCTATTATCAGATCGCAACAAAAAAAATATTGTCACTCTCGATTTGATGTTATATGAAGGAATTAATGACCAGCCTAAACTTTTCTTATATTGTTAGGTCACAAAAAAGACGAGAAAAGTAAAGACGAGAAAGAGAAACTAGGATATTAGACTATTTTATCTAGTAGTTGTAATTATATTTTATTAATGAGGGTATAATAAAAAATATTGTCACTCTCGATTTGATGTTATATGAAGGAATTAATGACCAGCCTAAACTTTTCTTATATTGTTAGGTCACAAAAAAGACGAGAAAGAGAAACTAGGATATTAGACTATTTTATCTGGTAGTTGTAATTATATTTTATTAATGAGGGTATAATAAAAAATTCAAAATTTACCAATTTGAAGTGTTTATAAAGACCCTCAAAATTATACTACACCAATATATATTTTGGGAGGGTGCCTCAAAAAAATTACCAAATAGATATATATTTTTAAACACTTCATAAACAACCGGAGAAATCTTCCAAAATGGATGAAAACCCTATTGTCAGATCCTTGATATTTTCAATGTCCTAATTTCATAATATCTTGATTGTCGCCAAAAGCATGTCATACGATACAGAGTGCTAAATTCATGATTCATGTGTTAAGTCTAAACTCCCGGATCAAATGGTAAGTAAACATGACAGGTTGTATGTTATCACCTTGTCCATTGGACAAAATGGCTAATAGATATGAGATTTGTTCTGTTAAATTCTCAATTTTAATTTCAACCCTGCTATTTGGCCACGTGACACTCCTCTATTGGCAGAACGCTGACATGGATCTCATGTTAACAGGAGAGAGGCCAATGAGGAAGTGTCATGCAGGCGGCTGGACTGGCCCGCCTGCGGACAGAATAGCTTTTTTTCCTTTTAATTTACATTAGTTGCAGGGCTGTAAATAGACCGGATGGGACTTGACATTCCACATGTTAAAGCTCAGACCAAAATTGGACTTGGACTGACCTAAGCCCGACGGTCCAGATCAAACCCAAATTTTGATTGGCCTGCTAGGAATTACTGAGGCTCGCAGGCGGCTCGCTAGGTTTATTATACATAAGAGTAGAAGTCGGGCATGTGCACGTGTCTTATGTGAATTTTTTTCCCTCTCTTTTTAATAGTATAGTTGTATGACAAACTATTTTGATATAGTATAATATATTTTGAGATTAAAAAAAATAAATAGATGAAAGTGTATAATTATTAGTGATTAGTAATTATGTTGATAAAAATGTATAAATTACACGTTCTAACCATAATTTATTTAAGCACATTTTGATATTCAAAGTTAGAAAAGTATACGCTACATAAGTAGCGTTGATGAAACATTAAAGTTGTTATTATAACTCGACTACGTTGACAGTCTCAGTAATAATAATATAATAATAGCAGCAACAACAACATGACATAACTTTTCTCTTTTGAATCAGATTCTCCATATAATTAGCATGAACCAGGAAACGAGAAAGTTGGATACCTTTACTAAAGGTCCAACATATGACCTTCTACTATCAAGTAGGTGAAGTCATGTCTGTTAGTTACAAAAATGGACTCGTCAGGAAAATGTTCACATCATCATGGCTTTGTTTTTGTTTGTTTTTAACAAATCATCATCGTGGCTTTGTTGTGCACTACAAAAATGAGATGAACTAAAGTAGTTAAAAGGAAGGATGAAGGTTATTGCTTCACAGCTCACATCGTTTCCAGTAGGACTTTTGGTTGAAGGGTCTTGAGCATAGCCAGCCAAACCGTCGGGTCATTAGTGTAAGATTTTAACTTCGAGTAGCACAGCAATGTGATTATACTTCCAAAATGCCAGAACCATTAACCACTAGATGCACATCCAGCTGCCCAACTCGTGTGATGGGTTTCCGTTTCGGAAAAGATGAAGACCGCAAGAAATGCTCACAAAATACTGAGACCTCCTCGAACCCACACCTTAGGCAACCATACAAGGAACAAAACTGCCAAACATACAAGGATAGGGTCCACACTAAACCAAACAATCCTCAATCTTCGCAATGTTCGCATCATAATTATTGTTCAACTTCTGTGAACTCTACATTGTAAGCGATCATCTTCGCCAAAAATCATATTAGTGGAGCATCAGCAACAATAGCTAAATTATAGATAAAATAAATGCACTAAAAAGTTTGACAAATAAGTTTGGGATGCTGTATTTCCTCACCTTTCCCCTTTTCTAATGGACCACACTATATACTAGTCTGAGCATAATCTAGATAGATAAAACATGCTTACATGCTTAAGCCCAACATCGAACCATCTGCCCTTGCAAAAGGGAATTCTCGCCACATTTGTAGGTCTCAGAAAAACTGGAGTAATATTAGGGAAGGAATATAAAACAAAATCTAAGTTTTGATGTTTCCTCCATATCTGGAGATCAGAAATTTGGAACATTCCATCTGCTTCATCTCCCGATAGTAAGCTCAGTGGTGAAAGCGTGATGCCAATCAAAGAGGGAAACTACGAACTTCCTGCCGCAGTAGGCACTGCCACAGGTTTAGCATCTTCAGCTTTCTCGTGTTCCTTGTTTAGCATCTGCAAAAGTGAAAACAGTATCAAATGGAAGAGAACTGTCAGAACATTAATGTCGCCTTAACCAATAAATTACCACTATTATGTGAGACCCTAATACTAAATAAGTTAAATAACCCTAAATTAAATCACACAAATTACACCTGCATGCATCCAGTACATAGCCAGCACAGAAATTTAGTCTGATTTTATTAACGAACCTGGCATCTATTTGATACTAATAAATGGGCAAGATGAACAAAAAAGGACTCACTTTGTTATTTATCAAGTTGTGAAGTGCAATGACACTCCGTATGAGAGAAGAAAGATAAATCACCAGCATCATATCGTTCGTTTTAACTGCGACACATAAAAGAGTTGAGAAGCCAAATGTTAAAAGATACGGAAGGCCAGAACTAAAATTCAGATTCCTTGATTCTCATCAAACAGCATTACCTGCAAAAGACTTGATTAATTCACTCACGTTAAGGTTTGGAAGTAGATTAAAAACATCCTGCACAAAACAAAGAGAAAAAACTGTTAATGAAACCCTACAAAGATGTTTTTAAAAAAATCTGAAATAATCTGCAACCAGTTGAAAGTGATTTCTACTAGGGAAAATACAGCATCAATGAAGCGATGCTAGCCTTGGCTAAATATGACAGTTTTACTGACTGGAGTGCTACAAGATGCAGTAATAGGAACTATAACAGCCCAGTTGCAGTTTGTTTCCTAGTACTTCAAAGAACGGAAACTAAATGCAACTGAAAAATATTACGAGGGCAGCAGTCTCAAGCATAAGTACACCACACACCACACGCAAGAAATTCAAACATGGAAAATGGCAAAAATGAAACTGCTCAAGTAATTTAATTTAGCTATAAAAATATTGAAACCTATGGGATAGATCTTTGAAGTCAATAATAGCATAACCAAATAATACTGGATCTCTTTTTCACAACTGGATAATACTTATTCGGGCTCTTCGGCCTCACTTGTTGGAGATTGAATTACTCTCGACTCACTAACGCTCGCCTTCTACCCCTTCCCCCACGAGTAGAAAGGAAATTGCATTGGTTATTGCCGAGAAGAATTATAAGCTGCATGGCAGTTTATATTAAAAGGGTATATACATAAGTAAAATGAACTTCTTAAACAACAGCAATCACTTCAAAAAATGACTGATTAGATACACGACAACGGCAACGGCAGTCAAGGCTGTTATCCCAATTTTTGTTTGGGTCAGCTATGTGAATCCTTTTATTCCACTCAGCTCCATTAACTATTAAGGGCCATCTCCATTGAAATACAATTACGATACATGCTTGGCATAGCTTATCCCAAGTCTTGGTGTCAGCTACATATTTCATTTTCTTCATTCAGAGTAATTGTAAGCCATCTCTATTGAAATAAGGTACCATAAAGTGCTCGAAAAATTTTAGTTGACTTGCTAGGTTAAATAATTGGCTCTAGAGATAAGTTTCATAATTTAACAAAATAGAAATGGGTGAATCAACTTCGGAGAAAAATGCTTCCTTTTCTATTTCTATACACTATATCTTGTGATTTCTTGGCAATTTATACAACTTTGGATTATGTTAATCTGATATAACAGTGCTGCAGCACCATTATATTGTCAGCATAGTCAATTTAACTATATAATCAGTCTGATAGAATGAACTTGCTATTCAATAAATGGCCAATTGCAATAATTACAAAATGTTAAGTTTCTGTAAGAAAGTATGGGCGAAGCTTAAACTAGATTGAATTATATGCATACAGTTTCCCAAAAAAAACTAAAGAAAAGGCATATAGAAAATAACAGTAAATCCCAGACTAAATTGAATAATAGTAGGATTCCTTAATGATAATTCCATATGCATAAAAGTTGTTTCTGCAGGCACTAGTAATAATATAACTAATAATATAACAATAACTTGATCAACAACAATATCAACAAAATCTTGCCCTAAACTTTTGAGTTTGCTGTAGAAATCCTCTTCATTAACCTTTCTTGAGGGCTAGCTCCCCTCTAATAATTAGCAAAATCCATATCCATTTTCTTAAGGCCCCAAGTCTTGGTGTCAGCTACATAATTCATTTTCTTCATTCAGACTAATTGAGAGTCGTCTCTATTGAAATAAGATACCATAAAGTGCTCGAAAAAATTTAGTTGACTTGCTAGGTTAAATAATTTGGCGCTAGAGATAAGTTTCATAATTTAACAAAATAGAAATGGGTGAATCAACTTCAGAGAAACAAATGCTTCTATTTCTACTTCTGCACTATTTTGTGTGATTTCTTGGCAATTAATACAACTTTTGATTATGTTAATCTGATATAACAGTGCTGCAGTGCACCATTATATTGCCAACATAGTCAATATAACTATACTAATCAGTTTGATAGAATGAACTTGCTATCCAATAAATGGACAATTGCAATAATGACAAAATGTTAAGCTTCTGCAAGAAAATATGGGCGAAGCTTAAACTAGATTGAATTAAATGCATACAGTTTCCCGGACTAAATTGAATAATAGTAGGATCCATTATTGATAATTCCATATGCATAAAAGTTGTTTCTGCAGGCACTAGTAATAATATAACAATTACTCAATCAACAACAATACCAACAAAGTCTTGCCCTAAACTTTTGGGTTCGCTGTAGAAATCCTTTTCATTAACCTTTCTTGAGAGCTAGCTCCACTCTAATAATTAGCAAAATCCATATCCATTTTATTAAGGCATCAATTCAAGTTCATTTAGGCCTACCACTAGTTCCTGCAGGTTCTTTAACTAATAGCCTATTACTCCTAACTTGTGTATCACTGCATCTATTTGTTCAGTTGTACATGCCCAAATATCATATTATCCTCAAATTATAGCCCCACTGACTTCTTCCCAACTAATGTGCTCATTTTTGTATCCTACTCTTAATCTACATGTACCCTAGTGCTTAATCTATAAGTTGCACAAATAAGGATAAGAACAAGATACGGATACAGGATAGAAACATTTTATGATAGGCACAATAAGTGACTACATATGTTGCACGAATACAAACACGGAGAAACGGGCACCCGTATCCGTGCAACATAGATTATCGCTCATCTATCTCAGCATTCTTATCTCAGCTAGGCTCATTTCCTGCACATGTTTCTCAACTGCTCAATATAAAGCATGGTGGGTCCCATAGTTGTACCCTAGCTACCAGGTACATCCAACCACAACCCCCCCCCCCCAAAAAAAAACACCCATCAAATTATGTTTCAGTACAAGCACTACAGTTTCTGTGGTAAATATACAAGCTGGATAGTCATGGTACGCGTTCCGGATCACCTTAGCAATCCGAATATATCATCCACATCTCCTGCAAATTTCTTTTTGGAAAAGACTCTTTCAATAACAAAGGAAATTGGAAACAACATGATATTTCTTGGGACTCCATAACTGCACATTCCTTATGAACTTTGACTTCGTAATTCACACTGTTATTTCTTTATTGCTCATGAATGACTCATGAGCCACGACTCTATTTGCAAGTTGTAATGCAAAGAGAATTAAGGTTTCATGTATTGATTCTTTTATTGTTTTGTATGAAGATTTTGGATTGTTTGTCATTTTATTTTGTTTTATGGTTTATTTACATGGTTTGGTTTGACAATTTGTACCATTTTATATTGGAATGGTTCATTCTAATTGATGATATAAGATTATAAAATGTCTTCTATCTTATAGAAAAGAAGTAAAGTTTTGTTTTATTGTTTTATATATATAAAAAGTTTGTATATGGCATAATTATGAGTTGAGTGATGAACTAAGTAACTAACATGTACCCAATTAGTAGTAGCTGCGTATCACGGACCAACTAACCTTACCCTCCTAGTATTGAAAATAAAGACAAGTAGAATACCATGTTCCCAAATAGAGACCATGACCTAGGACGTATCTTTTCAGGTTATTATGAGATGTATTACACAATTCTTCGTTCAACTTCAAGGGTATTATACAATCACAAATCACTCTGCTTCAAGTACCTAATAAAAAAGGGAAATAATTACTCACATGAAATCCAATGGAACAGACCATTGGAAGGAAAAATATGAACTAAATGAACCTACTCTGCAAAATAATAGGGAGTGACTATGCTGGGGTCACTAAATTGCCTGACAAGGATGTCATTCAAGATAACAAAAAAAATCGATGGCATTAACATGTTCTTAAAAGGGGATCACCAAATACAAAAAAAATCGATATCACGAGAAAAACTATCCACCCATGACTGGAGAGTGAGAATATTAAATTTGACACTAGGACAAATAACATCAGGAAACCAAGACATTCCTACCTGTAAGTGGTACAATATTTCGTGATTCAATGGGAGCTTCTCGTCCACTACATGGTCTAGATAACTACGTATCTCACGGAGCCTTGCATCCAGCCCCTTCAAGGCAGAAAGCTTACTTGTAACCTGCTTGACAAAAAAAAGCTTTAAGATTCTTAAACTAAGTTGATTTAAAATATCTGCCTAGACGTCACCAAGACCTTAAGTAGCACATAAAAATATACCTCTGTTGCAAGGGTGCTAATGGTTGTATCCTTAACATCTCTCAGTAGATGCTCAACTCCTACAGAATGAGAAAGTTAATTGAACAGAGGCCCCAAAATAATAATGATCATAGCCTACTGGGATAAAGCAATGGTCTGAAGAATTTGTACTCTTTAATATCTACACAGACAAGCATTCTGAATTATCTTGAGTTGCAATAAAGAGGATAAAGTTTCTCAAAGAAAAGGACCGCTTACCAATTTCCTCAACTTCATGAGCGGCAATTTCTGAAGGAACATGCACAAACACCTTCTGACTTTTCTGAGTTGCATTCTGTAACCGTTTTAAAAAAAATAGTTAACTAGTTTTGACATACCCCGCCCTGCTGCAAAAGATGTTCGAACGATCTTGTGTCCAATGAAGGAGTATCTTACCTCTTTGACCTCCTCAACAGCATAGTAAGCTTTAGTAGGTATACCAAGCTCTTTAGGTTGTACGTCAATAATAACTAGGACTGGGTTGCTGACATAACTGGAAGACAAAGAGCAAATTAACTTCCAGCACCTAATCCATAACTGCAATAACGGGATTTCTATTAAAAAAAATACAATATTGGGATCTAGGGCTGTAAAATGGACAAAATAGTCCGTTGTCCGTACGAGTCCGGCTCGATAAATTGTTCGACCGTGGGCCGTCCGATCGAATTAATGGACAGAGCTCGAACATTTTTCTGTACCCGTTTCGAAATCGGACCCGGGCTCGGACAAATTCATGTCCGGCCCGAATGTCCGTTGGGCCAATTACACAGCCAAGGATTTTTATGGTTATTTTGTTTACTTGTAGGCAGTAGGTCCGCCACAACCCACAAGGCCCACAAACTCACGTTACTCACCAAGCCAGGGAGAAAACAACAGGAGCTAGGAAGTCATTGAGTCATTGACTCATTAATTCGTATTCATTGACTCATTAAGAACACACAGCTGTTCTTTCTCTTTCCAATTTATTTCCAACCCCGGCCCCCAATTCCCAAATAAGAAGCTACAGCAACCGCAAAGGTCCGCCACCAAGCCGAAGACGACGCCTCGATTTCTCATGACGATTCATTTTTCAATAACGGTAATTACTCTTAATCTTCTCCTTGATCTTCTCCATTCCTATAAATCCTACCGAAATCATGGGTTCCAGTCCATATCACCAACAGTTTATAAACCAAGAGAAACCCTTGTTTGCCCAGAAGAAAATCGATCTGCCAAAGTGTTTCTCTTCTTCACTTCTTTGCCTCTTCCGTCTCTTTGTTGTTTTGCTAGCCATGGCTTCTCCACAACCAAATCCAAGTAAGTTATGTCATATTTTTTATTTTTTGTTTGGGATTTTTTCTTCCAAATCATTAAATCTGACAAAAAACTTAAGTTTGTAGTATTTATAATTCATTATTTCAATTATCTGTCAATTTGATTTTTTTCCCTTAAATTATATATTATACCAAATACCATCATGTTCATTTTCAATTTTTTCCAAAAATTATGGTGATCAGGAATAAGAGTATGGATTGGTAGGTAGTAGAGGAGATAAAAATGGATTTGTTTTGTTTAAGTTTTCTGTTTCTTTTCCTACCACTGAATAAATATGTTTTAATGTTTTCTTTTGCCGTTGAGGCAGATTTGATTACATCGAATTTAATGTAGCAGCGAAAACTGTCATATATGGCTTGATTACACTGAACAAATATGTAATTAACTAGTGAACAAAAAAACGTATGGTTTGATTACATTGTAAAAAAACATATGGCTTGATTATCCCTCAGCGGCAAAAAAAAATGGTTTGATTACACTGTTAGGTCAGTGATTACATCGATTTTAATTGCTTCGAGTAATTTTTGTTGTTGGAATTAGTTCTCAGAACTTATGGAATGTTATCATTCCATTCAAGATATATTAATTTTAGTTTATATTGACAACTTTTGAGTAGAACCCTGAATATTAACACATTTAATTACATAATAATTTTTGAGAACTAATTTTGATTTGCCCTTTATACTTATACATGGTATAAATCTATTGATGTTCTAATATGAAATTTATTGATTTTTTTCTATGCGTATGAATTGCTTCATTTTCAGGTTTGGATGTTGTTGTAAATGCCCAACAACATCAAGAGGATCCCACTAGTGATGGTGACATTCAAATTGTGGATGGTACGGGTGGCGATGGAATTGCTGATGGAACTGAAAAGAAATCGAGGAAAAGAACTTCCTCTGTCTGGCTTGAGTTCACTAAAATTGAAGAGCAAGGTAAGGATGGTATTATAAAGTTGTTTGCTAAGTGCAACCACTGTCAAACAAAGTTAACTAGATCTGCGGATGGGTGCACAACCACATTCAAAAGACATTTAAATAAATGTCGTGTTCGTCTTGCTATACAAAAAAAACAAAAATTGTTGGGTAAAGATTTTTTACTCGGAAAACCTTCAGATGATGGTTTGATTGGGCAATTGGCTCTCCACAAGTATGATAAGAATAAGGTTAGGGAGTTATTGGCTACAATGATAACTGTGCATGAATACCCATTTAAGATGGTTGAGCATGAATTTTTTGTGTTGTTTTGCCAAATGTTGAATCCAGAGTTTGAAAAGATATCCCGAGTGACTGTGAAAAATGATTGCATGAAGTTGTATGCATCAGAAAAAAAGAAGTTAACAGAAGTGCTAGAGGGTGTGAGTAGAATTAGTTTGACATCCGATTTATGGACATCAAATCAGACAGTCGGATATATGTGTCTCACATGTCATTTTCTTGACACGGAATGGACGCTACAAAAGCGGATTTTAAACTTTTGTAGTCTGCCACCACCACACACTGGGCTTACTATTGCCGATGCTATTTTTGCTTGTCTTTTAGATTGGAGAATTGAAAATAAAATATCTTCAATAACACTTGATAATGCCTCTTCAAATGATGTAGCTGTGAGAAATTTAAAGGAAAATTTTTCAATGAAGGGTAGACTTTACTTCAAAGGGAAGGTTTTTCATGTTCGATGTTGTGCACATGTTTTAAATCTAATGGTGCAGGATGGACTGAATGAAATAAAAGAAGTAATTCAAAATATCCGCGAAAGTGTGAAGTATCTTAAAATGTCACCTCAACGACTTCATAAGTTTGCTGATATTGTTAAACAGTTGCAACTTCCTGTCTCTAAACGTTTAGTTCTTGATGTCCCTACCCGTTGGAACTCAACTTACGCAATGCTAGATTGTGCTTTAAAATTCAAAAAAGTTTTTTCGATGTATCAAGAGAGGGATCCTTCCTACACTTGGCTGCCATCCACGATGGATTGGGAGAGGGCTGAATCCGTATGCATGATTTTGGAAGTTTTTAGTGAAGCCTCTAATGTCTTTTCTGGTACTTCTTATCCAACTTCAAACTTGTTTCTTCCAGAGCTTTGGAAAATTAAACAAACCTTGAATGATAAGTCGTTGGAATTTGAAGAAACCTTTTATATGAAGGAAATGGTGGATAAAATGAAGATTAAGTTTGATAAGTATTGGGGTGATTGTAATCTACTGATGTCTATTGCTGCAGTTCTTGATCCTCGGTACAAAATGAAACTAATTGAGTTTTGCTTCCCCAGAATTTACCCAATTTTAGAATCTGAGAAAAATATCAAACTTGTTCTTTCTTCTTTGTATGAATTGTATGCTGAATATGCTTCGAATACTTCAAAGAGAAAGAGTTCTAAGACAGATGATGGTAGTACTTCTAGTAGCATTATCAGTAATTTAAAAGTGAGGACAAAGGGTAGGTCTGAATTTGAATCGTGGGCTGAAGAGTCAGATATGGTGGAGCCATCTCAATCTGAGTTGGATATTTACCTTAAAGAAAGTCGTTATAAATGTGATGAGTCAGAGGAGAATTTTAATGTTTTAAGTTGGTGGAAATTAAGTACTATAAAGTACAAGATACTGCCAAGCATGGCTCGAGATATACTCTCTATTCCAATCAGCAGTGTTGCTTCTGAATCTGCATTTAGTGCTGGAGGCAGGGTTCTAGATCAATTTCGGAGTTCTTTAAAACCAGAGACAGTAGAAGCTTTAATATGTAGCGGGGATTGGTTACGTTCTAAGTACGTGCTGAAGAATTCAGAAGTAAGAATTTATTTAATTACTTTATTTTATTAATTCATCTTTATACTTGATTTTTGACAAATTGACACGTTTCTTATGTCAATACTAAGGTGCAACTGCAACATGATGAAGAGGATATGCAATTGATCAATTTTGATTAGTTTGGTTGGAAATGGAGATGAGTCTTTTGAAGTAATGTAAGTTAACTGAACCTCATTTGAAATGCTTTTATTAGCTTCTATTTTACCGATTTTAAATTCATATCCTTTACACAAATTGTTACTCACTAGTAATTAGCATTTTGCAGGTTCAAAATTAATACATTTCATTGATAGTAGCCTATTTTACTGATGGTATTGGGAAGACAGAAGACTGATGATGAGGTTGGTTGATTTGATTTAGTTTTTCTTTTCTTTATGTGTTTTTGAAAAATAAAATCACTTAGGTTTGTGTATTAGTATTGGTATAATTGTCTATTGGGAAGCAAACTCTCTTGGAGAAATACTTGGTACTGGTTTAATTTGTAGTAGGTTTGTTCATCTTACTTGAAACTTGTTGGTGTTTATTATACTTGTATTTGTATGACTAATGTGTTTGATAAGGATTCTTTTGCTGTATATTTTGTATGGCTTGTCGAGTAATGCTACTTTTGGTCTTTGCTATACTTGTAAGGGTGTTCTTGGATTTTTTTTTTAACTGGCAGCAAGAAAGCAGGGAGCAGTTGTCTACTGTAAAATACAACACTAATATGAACCTTTTGTTTTCGGAATTCTGTAGGAAACACATTCCTTACAAACATGGTTGCTTCATCTGCTTGTTCAAGATGATGGCCTTGAGCTTGCACAAGTTCTATTGTTGTCCTGAGCTTGCATTGCATCAGATTCAGGTTGGTGGTTCCTGTTCAGCAAGGACAGTATTACTTGCAGTGGAATGGATTAGTCTAGATCCATGAAAGATGTGAAGCTAATGGGAGATGATGGTGCTGCCTTCAACTTCAAGTTTTGTTTGTGGTGCTGCCTTCAAGTTTTGTTTGTGATAGATTTTTTGGTTATGTATCATGGTTATGGTTGTTCCAAGTGTTTTATGCTTTTCTTCTCTGACCTCTCACTTCATATATTTGTCTCTAAATGAACTGGTAGTTGTGCTATTTCTGTTCAAGTTCAAGTTAATTTCTATGTGAATGTGACCTCTCACTTCATATATTTGGGTCTGTCACCAAGTTAATTTCTATCACTGATGCGCTATTGAGAGGATATTCAATTTGATTAAATTTTTTTTGGAACATTTGGGTCTGACACTTGATTATATTGGCTTGGAACATTTGTTAAAACAATTTGAAAGTTGGTTGGATTAGATTTGTGAAGCTTTTGATTATTAAAATTTAAAATTTGGGTAGTATTTTAGTATTGCAATAATCAACTATATGCAAACTTATGAAGCATAGAAGCAATGAAAAATTGATATATAACTGGTTTAATGTAGCAGTGAAAACTTGATTTGGCTTGATTTTGTCCGAGTCCGATTAGGTCCGGTCCGTCCGGACGAGCCTAACGGGCCGGACGCGATCATAAGTCAAAGTTAACGGTCCGAGTCTGAACAAAAAAAAAATGTCCGAACTTAACCGAGCCGGGCTTATGTCCGTCCGACTTTATTTTCGGTCCGAACTTGTACAATAGGTTGTCCGGGTCCGTCCGGTCCGTTTACACCCCTATTGGGATCTTCTTTAACGTCTATTTCATCCACTCATCCTCATGAGTAACCAAGAATATCACATGGTCCATTGATCCTAAAATGAAAAACTGAGCACTGTTACACTTTTCTTGAAACAGAACAGCGATAGCAATAGCACCGAGCACTCATAATACGTTACTAGTTTCTGAACTAATAATTAGAATTAAATACAATTCGAACAAGAAAACCATCACAACCCAAATAAGAGAAGAATTATTCACATTATGTCAGATATACTTATCAGATCCTATCTTAACAAGAACCAATACTCTAAAGAAGGCCAGACGGACCCAGGCAGTATAGGCCCCCAAACACCTAGGCAGTTGGGCAGACTTCCTAAGCAGTGTTCGCTCTTATATGTGCCTGCCTCTAGGAAGTTAGGCAGATTGCATAAGCAGTCAGGCAGACTGTCTATAAAACTATGTGAACATAACAATGAGATACAACTAAATAATCAACTATGTGAACATAACAATTAACATTGCCTGGGTGTGTTGCTTAGGCCCATAAATTTCACCCATACTTCAAACAATAACAACAAATCCTTTATCCCAATTTTTTGGGTCCAGTATTTGAATAATTTGCTCCCATTCAGCTCTGTTAAAGGCCATGTTCGCTCTAATGTTAAGAAAAAACAATATCCTTATTTACAGTACACATAGTTTTATCAGCTCCTTCAATCAATATCCTCTCGCTCCTAACCAGTGCATCAAGGTTTATTCTCTCAGTTCTCTTTGACTGATGGGAAGTTACATTTGATGCTCTCTATTTTTTGTCCTATTAATCTTAAAGCCCTTAAACTCTAAAGTTTATCTACACAATTATTCAAGTGTAACACTTCTCTAGTCTCGTCAACTAATATAATATCATCTGCAAACAACATACTCCATGGAACTTCATCTTGAATATTCCTAGTAAGTTCATCCATAACTAACACAAACATGTATAGACTTAATGTTGATCCTTGATGAATATAGACATGAGAAAGCAACTTTTTTTTATTGTGGGTCATTTACAGAGTTTACTAACATATGTATATTATTGAACCGTTATATAGGTACATAAAATGTGTCCATGCCATATAGGCATATAAATATGCTAGAATAATCAATAAACGTTGTAGATTTCATATTGCGTTCACTTCCTTATCTGTGTTATGTCAATACTTGTAATTTAAAAAAAACGATATAGTGTCAGATATCGATGCATCAAGGCGAATACTATCTTTTTCTAAAGTTCTAAACCAATCGAAAGGCTACAATAGCATGATTCTTGATAACCGATATATAAATATATCTAATATCCAGTATATAAGAGAAAAATATACTGTGATCTTACTCATTGAACAATGCATGCACATTCAAATCATTCTCACGAAGTTTTGGCCCTGTACTATACCAACCAACAACATGCTCCTTGGCTGCAACAAAGACAAGCTGACTTTAAGCATTCAATAGAAAATATCTTAACGTGTTCAACGAAAAGAAGGTATAATTATTAAACAGTACCATTTATTCGTTTGAACATGGAAAACATTGATTCATGGTAACTATGATCTAGGAACCAGATGCTAGGATCCTTTTCATCTTCCTCGAAAGGCACTGCAAAAATTGGGCAAGAAAACATATAATTGACTTTCAGATGTCAGCTCCAGGAATTTATAATAAAGATTGACTAAAGAAGGCAGTCAATGTACAAGCAGAACATACTCCCGAACAAAACGAGACTTCAGAAAACAGTAAATGTGCAACAAGACCTTAGCCTGCAACTGTTGTTATGGAGTAAAGTATGTACTCCATGTAATCTTAGAAGTATGTGCTAACTTGATTGCAGTCCCTGCGATGCAACAAATCTACTTGTTCAGTTTCATATTTACCCCGGGTATGGGCAACGTTCCATTACAGGTTGTTGCTATAAGATTTACATGGATCTCGTACCTATCACATTTATGTCTAGCTCATGGTGGCACGGAAATGAACGAGATTTCCTCTATCGAATTTTAAGGGTTTCTTCTTCATTACAGAGTTTCTTGATTACATGAGTTTACAGTACATGATTAATAAAAGGGGGATACATATGCCTCAATTGGACTTCAACATTTTGAATCAAACCCCTATATATCTTGCTCATATTTACCTTAGTTGAAAACTTGACAAATGTGAAGGCTTAACATCGGTTAGACAAACGATCATAAAAATTTGGCAATCCTTCTGTTAAAACTATCTCGACTATAAGAAACCGGCACTCCTTTGATTGAGGTTTCTCAGCTGTGACCCGTGCTCCGCTAGAAACCCACTTTGGACGAAATAACTTTTGATTTAAGGTCCACCATATTTGCATTGTCATATACGAAAAAATCCCACTCCAGCTTCATTTGAAGTTGGTTCATCTAATTATTTATCGAGTTGACTAGCCAATTTCAAATTGTCGACTGAAACTATTCTCCCAACTACATCTGCTTGAAGGATCAAATAGACCTTCCCATTAATCACCTACTTCCAATTTTACATACAACTCCGGTTTTCCCAGTGGAATCAAACACAGATTTCAAAGAACTCCAAAATAAAAGCCAACTCAAAAACCTTCATACGCAAAAAAGTTCGCCTTCTTTTTCGAATCATTACTCGAAAACAAAAAAAAATCGTGACAATAAATAAACAAAATAAGATAGCAAGTGCTCGTTCTGTGTACATGTAAACTTGATAAAGAAGAAATTGCAGCCTAATTTCTACTAAAAATCTCAAATTTCGACATAGAAAAAGGAAGCCTGAGATACATTGAAGAAAATAAACATGCGATGTGAGAATTCATCATCGTAGCTTCCTCCAAATCGGAGAAGAAACCCTAGATCTGAGATTGAGGAATTGAAAGGGAGAGAGGGACGGACCGGCGTAGCTGTTGGTGACGTCGACGGTTCCTTTGAAGGAAGAGCCGAGGAGCACGCCGACGACCCGCTTGCGGGTGTCCCGGGCGACGCGGTTGTAGTTGTCGACGATGCTGAGGAGGACGAGCGGGTGGACGACGACCTTCTCAATGGCGCGGCTGGATATCTGCTGCGTCTTTATCACGTCCATCCTCTGATTCGCTCTCTCTCTCTCTCTCTCTTTCTTTTCCTTCTTCTTCTTCCTTGGGTTTAGGGTTAGGGTTTCGTTGTGGAAGAGGAGGGGTTCTTTCTCTCTCTCTCTCTCTCTCTTTCTTTTTTCTTGCGTCTTTCACCGACTCTACAGAGAGCAATTGACAGCTCAGAGCTGCTCTACTACTTTATAATTTTATTTTATTATGAATCGATATATTAGGACTCGAATCTGGCTAAACAAAGGGGTTGTGGCGCAGTTTGGTAGCGCGTAGGTCTCATAGGCGCTCATCTGAGTTATATCCTGAACCCCATAATGACTGGAGTGAGCAGGATTTGGCCCGAAAATTGAACGGACGGTTCGGTTTAAAAAAAAAACGATTCCGTTTTAAACTGAATAAAAAAATCGATTCCGATTTGGCCCAAAAACTGAATAAATTTTTTTTTTAATATATATATATAATTATTATTTTTAAGCAATGGGTAATTGTGGCGAGCTCGTCTCCACTGGGGCTCGAACTTCTGACGACTTGGGTCGCATGCATCTCTTTTAACCACTAGGCTAGAGATCATTTGCTATATATATATATATATATAAGTGCTCTAGAATCAACCGGCTGATTTTGTATTATGGAACCAACTTATGTGATACACGTTGTATTGGAATTGCATGGTTGAAATTATATAACTTTAAAAGGTGGTGCTGTCTACACCTTTTAATCTCAACCACTAAATTCTAATTCAATCCATAAAATATAGGGTGGTTCTATAATACAAAATCAGTGGGCTGGTTTTTGAGCATTTATATATATATATATATATATATATATATATATATATATATATATATATATATATATATATATGAAAAATTCTACAATACATCCACCCATTTTGGATGTATCGATACATCCGAAATCTGGACCGTTGGACTTTTGACCTCTTGTTAACTTGCTATAGCAGGTCATCATTTAATGCTGGACCGTTGGACTTTTGACCTCTTGTATATATATATGTTCAGATTAAATTCAGATGAAATAATGCAGGAGACATCATTTAATGCTGTTTTTGACTTTTGACCTCTTGTTAACTTGCTATAGCAGGTCATTCTCCAATGCAATTTTTCAATGAACACCCTAAATTAACTCATATTTACTTTCTCTTTCGTCCAGGTAATTTAATATTTTGTGCAACTACGTATATAAAACAATAATTGTGTGTCGGCCGGAAAGAAAGGACACAGTGTGTCCAGGCCTGTAGGCTATGTAGACGACGACACCACCGTCGCTGGCGATCTAGATGGTGACACCGACGACGAATGGTACATTTAGGACGGAGAATGGTACATTTAGGAAGCCGATAAAAGCTCGTTCTCTCAAATCTCTTCTTTGTGTAAATTAAATCCAAGGAGGACACAATCCCTAAGGACACAACGTGTCCAGGTCTGTAGGCGATGTAGGCGACACCACCGCTGCTGGCGATCTAGATGAGAACACCGACGACGAATGGTACATTTAGGACGGAGAATGGTACATTTAGGACGGATAATGGTACATTTAGGACGGAGAATGGTACATGTAGGACGGAGAATGGTACATTTAGGAAGCCGATAAAAGCTCGTTCTCTCAAATCTCTTATTTGTGTAAATTAAATCCAAGGAGTACACAATCCCTAAGGACACAGTGTGTCCAGGTCTGTAGGCGATGTAGACGACGCCACCGCCGCTGGCGATCTAGATGAGGACACCGACGACGAATAGTACATTTAGGACAGAGAATGGTACATTTAGGACGAAGAATGGTACATTTAGGAAGCCGACAAAAGCTCGTTCTCTCAAATCTTTTTTTGTGTAAATTAAATCCAAGGAGGACACAATCCCTAATTTTAGTTATTGCTTAGCAGAGTCTGCTTAGTTGTTGTAAAATTGTGGTGTTGCTTCTGTGACACTTTCATCTTTAATCTCATATTTTCTATGAAAATGTGTTCTGTTTGATTTTGATTTAGTAATCTTTCCGTAATTAGTTTTTTTTGTTTCATCTAACAATTTAATATTTTTGTTATAAAGCTACAGGCCATGGTGGTGGTGGTGGAAGGAGAAACGGAGATGAAGAAGGAAAGAAGAAGAAGTTCCGGTTCGCGGCGGACTTCATCGAGTTCCTCAATCAAACGGAATTAAACCTCTTATAGAGTTCGTTAATTGAAGTTGATCATGATAACCTTTTGTACTTTTCAAACGGCTAGTAGAATCTTCCTCGAGCCCTCCTCAATCAAACGGCTAGTAGATTGTTTGCTAGTCTCGAAATTTATTTATCTTTCCATCTTTCTCACTTTTTCTACTTCTCTCTTGCTATATATATAATAGTTTTCTTGTTTCATAGTACTATTATTCATTCTGAAATACATAGAATAGTTTTCTGAAATACAATAGTTTTCTTGTTCACAAGATGTCTACTCGTGTGGTAGAAAATGTAGAAGACGTAGAAGATTGGTTGCCAGCTCCAAATGAAACCTTCATTCCGCTTATGTTGTGCAAGATTGAAGAACATCTGTCGACGATTTCAGCTGAAGTTGTAAAGATCAATTCAAAGCTTTGTTCATTAGAAATTGAACAAATGAATTTATCTCGGCCTTTTGAGAAGATTGAAGAATCTCCAGCTTTGAAGAAGGCATCTTCATCTGGAGCATTTAATAACGTGAAGGTGGTTTTCGTTGAATCTTCTTCCGATGAGGAGGACGTGGAGCTACGGTCTCGTAGTAAGCATTGGACCAAATTCTCGCATTCTCCCCTACATAAGAAACTGACTTTAACAGTTCTTCTAAAAGAATGCGTGGAAATTTAGATCCGGTCACACCATCGAAAAGTTTAACAATGGGTTCAACCTCGAAGCCTAGCAATTGTACTAGTGGTTCTTCGAGTTATTACGACTATATTTTTGTCGATGATAGACCTGACGAGTAAGTAATATGAGTTTTGATTTAATTCCAACAGTTTTTTCTCCTAATGTATTCGTTTCTTTTCTTAGAGAAATAATATCATCTTGCAACAAAATCTATGTGTCTCGGTTTGAGATGAAGACCTTAGCTCCTTTAACGAGAATTAAAAATGGGGTATGTATAGATAGTATATTTCTTCTTAGATGCCATCTATGTTTACTTCGATTCCATCGCTGACATTTTTAATAATTTATTCAGATTGTAGGCATTGTCTCTGCTCTTCTCACCGGGGATGAACGGAAAAGAACCTCCAATAAAGCTAATGTATGATTTTTACCAATAAGGATATCGGTGAGTGAGCATTTTATTCTTCAATGCATATGCATTAACAATTTTCTCGTTTGTTTGTCCTTCGTAATGTATTAGTTGATGTGTATGTAGAAAGAAACGTTACCCTCCATCCGACAAAAAATTTCATGAAATATGGAAGAAGTACAAATATTTTCAAGATTTACATGGGATCTTTAAGCACTTATAACGAGTTATTAATGTATTTCTGTTTAAATATTAATCCTAATTTTTTGAAAATTTACTAATTTGTTTTACCTAATTAATCCTGATTCAGATATACATACCCATTCATTTGGACGGACATTATACTCTTGCAAGAGTTCTGGTTAAAACAAGGACTGTTGAAATTTGGGACTCATTTGCATCTAAAGATGATCCGATTCAAAACAAAACAGTCATAAAAGAAATAGTAAGCTCATATTCATCAATTTTTATGAATTGAGTACAAGATACGCGGTATACTAATACATATTGTATTCTGGTAATTGTAGCTTTCAAATTTGGATCTCTTTCTCGAAGAAGAGATTTTGAAGTTGAGAGATGCTAGGTTCAGCTTTTCTACTTTTGCAATAAAACGTCGTTCTTATGTTCCCCGCCAAGGCAATTCTGTTGATTGTGGGATTTTTGTAATTGCATTCATGAAAGACCGATGTAGTCTAGACTACCGTTCTCTCAATGTAAGTCTGAAAATATGTCGTCAAAAACTTACAGTTTTTAGAGCAATATTTTTGATGTTATGTTTGTTATATGCAGTTTGATGCGAAAATGAAAAGACACAAAGCTGCTGAATGGATTACAACTTCAGAGCACAATGAAGTACTAAAAGGAGTCCAATCTGAAATGATTGAATATGGAAGACGATGATTTTTTCTTCTTCTTCTTTTATATCTAATGTATTATGTTCATTTGTTTTGTTGAGTTGTAATGACATTTTTGCCAAACGGCTTCGATTCTTTTTGAATTGTGAAGAATCATTTTTGCCCTTCAAATTAATATAATTAAGCAAAAGGAGTCTTTTACCCTTCCATCGAATGACATTTTTGCCCTTCTAATTAATTTAAAATACCCCCGAACCCTTTAATTACAAAAAAAAACAAAAAAACCGTTTCGATTCTTCATCTTCTTCCATACTCCACTCTGTACTCAAACCTAGGTCATTCTCCTCCAAAATCTTCAAACCTTCCTCCCCATTCGCAATCTTCACACCATGTCGGCATCAGCGGCAGAATCATCACCGGCAGCATCACCAATTAGAGAAGATGCACCAGTTACAGAAAATCCAAAAGGGAAAGACGGAGAACAACCGAAACCCTATTCTAAGAAAGTTTCACAAAAAAAAAGGAAAAAGTTGCTAAACAAAAAGAAGTGTAAGAAGAAGTACAAACAGTAGGTATAACTTTGAGTTTATGTTCGCAATATATTACACGGAGAATGACATTCTCCGTCATAAAACGCATTTGAATGTCATTCTCCGTGTCATTTGAAATGGAGAATGACATTCTCCGTGTCATTTGAAACGAAGAATGACATTCTCCGTGTTAGTTTACACGGAGAATGTCATTCCCAGTATTAAAACTCATACTCCGACCTAATTCTTTTTGTTTTGTAGAAAAAAATCTGTCAGGAATAAGGATTCAAGACTTTTCCGTTCTACCTTCAAGCCAATGCTAAATCTTATGGAGGAGGTCAATCAAGATGTTGGCCGTTTACCTGAGCCAGTTATTGATTCCTTGAAGAATACCGATTTCTGAAATTTTGTCGAGATTTTCTACCAAAACAGAGTCCACGTCTCCGAATTGGCAAAGGTAACGGAAGGGCTTGAGAATTTAATTGCAAGTTACACAGAAGAAGAAGAAGATGGCATCGGGTGCTTTGAATTGAGCACCACTGTTAAAATCGTGCCAAGCGTCGCCGATATGGCAGTCATCTTCGGTCTACCGCTGAATGAAGAAAGCGATAATGACATTTTTTACAGAAGATTGATAAAGGAAAAACAACAGCAGCCCACACCACCAGCATCATTGAGCTTGTGTAGAGATCACTTCACAAGATTGCTGGCTAATTCTAAGGGCAAACACGCAGAAGTCACGAATAAGAAAGTGAGAGACAAGTTCTTTGAATTGTTACGACGGCTTCGTGGCGGAGATAACGCTGTTAATCCAGATGATTTGGCCAAGCTAATAATCTTCCACTTGTGCCAAACAGTATTCTTCACAAAGTCTGGCGGTTCAAATTTGCCGTACAGATTCTTGGTCTTGGTAGACAGTGTGGACGTCATCAACAGTATATGCTGGCCAAGGTTAATCCTGGCATATGTAATGGATAGCATAAAGAGGAGTAGAAGCAAAACTGAACAGGGGGATTACTCAATGGCTTTCCACAAATTGGAAGGTTGCACAATATACTTCCTCTATTGGTTTGTAGAACATAGTAAATTTATGGAAAGGAAGTTCGCCCCAATTCCTGATTATCCAAGATTTTTCACATGAAATGGGTACGAAATCTCAAACTTCCTCAAGGCCGAATATCAAAACAAAATGAGATCGAAGATGATATTGGAAGATCTGGTTATACCTGTTGGGGAAGAAGAAGGGCACAAAGAAGATGAGCCACCTATAGAAGAAGTTGAAAAAGAGGGAAAGAAAGAACACCAAGAAGCAGGTGGGGATAATTTTGATGAACAACGGATACCACAGCATCATGAAATGGGCGCTGTGATGGATGACTCAGTAAAGAAATTGGAGGATTTGGGAAGACATCATTCTGATATTCTTGTGCAGAATGAAGAACTCAAGGAAAAGTTAAAAGAGATGGAGGCACAAGGAGCACAGTTACGTACAACCAATCTTGAGAATGTCATACTCAAAGAAAAGCTGAAAGAACTCGAGGCAGAAGAAGCACAACAACGTGCAGTCAACGTTGTGATGGAGGGCTCTGTGCATGAACTGGAGGATTTGAGAAGACATCATTCTGATATTCTTGCGCAGAATGAAGAACTCAAAGAAAAGTTAAAAGAGGTGGAGGCACAAGGAGCGCAGTTACGTGCAGCCAACATTGAGAATGCCATACTCAAAGAAAAGCTGAAAGAGCTCGAGGCAGAAGAAGCACAACAACGTGCAGTCAACGTTGTGATGGAGGGCTCTATGCATGAACGGGGGGATTTGAGAAAGCAGAATTCTGTTCTTATTGTAGAGCTACATGCACAAGGTAAAATCTTTTCTATTTCAAATTTCTGGTTTGTAATCTTCCAGGAGAATGTTTATTCTCCGTGGATTATAACACGGAGAATGGCATTCTCCGTGTTATTTGAAACGGATAATTGCTATTCTCTATCATTTCGATACTGAGAAGGTTATTCTCCGTGTAATTCCAAACGGAGAATGCTATTCTCCGTATTATATTACACGGAGAATGTCATTCTCCGTGTTAGATTCACATCATATATTTTATTGTTGTTTGTGTTTATTTTAGTGCGAACAACCGAGCAACTCAGAGAAACAAATAAAAGGCTCGTTGAGGAGAAAAAGGAGCTTCAAAATAAAGTTGAATCGTTCAATATTGAAGCCACTGAAAAGGATAGAAAAATTGTTAATCTCGAAGCCATGGTTGTAGCATTGCAGCGTCAGAAGATTGAAGCAGCTGCTGAACTTGCTGCTCCAAAAGAAGCCAAATGAAGAGGAGGATCGGGAGGGAAGAGGTTCAGAAAACCATCAGCGCCATTAGCCGTTGAAGATGTTACTCCCTTGGAAAAGAATACAGTTGGAGAGGCTAATAAAAAACGGAAGATTAATGTCACACCGTAATCCGGAGGAGACGCCAAAATGGCTGAATTAAAGAAGAACCGTTCATACTAAGGGAATGCGATGAACTCTTACTTTGGAAAGATGCAGATGAAGAGCTGAAGAAGCAATACATCGACATCGTAATTTCCAAAAAGAAGTGTCCAGAGTATGTATTCTGAACCCCTTTTTTATTTTGTTTTTTCTAGACTTTTTTCACAATTATGTAATGAGAATCTATCTTTATTAATTTAATCTAAACTAAATTTATGTGCAGTGATATTGTATACTTATTTTTGCCGAAAGAGGGTAAAAATGGAGTTTCAGTCCAGCTGTCGGCAATAGACCTGCAAGACATACTCAACTATGAAGACATGGAGGCTGGTGTTTGCAAAAAACAAAAGTTGAAGAACTTTATTGATACAAACTTTGTAAAAGATTACAATTTGAATTCTGGGAATGGTACAACTTTAGGAATCCAATCTAGATGACGATTGCTTTATCCCTTGGACGATGTGAACTCTGAAGACGAAGCCTCTGAAGTTGAAAACAACTCTGGAATTGAAGGCAGAAAAGCCTCGAAAGTTGAAGGCAAAAGCCTCGGAAGAATGCAGCAGCACTTGGGCAAGAACTCCTGAACTCTCTGATCTCTGGTTATTGATTCGTGATCCCCTTGAATGAAGACTTGAAACTCTATTTATAGAGTTCTGAGAAATGACTAACTTTTAGTTATTCTGGACTGCGCATGTTGGATTGCGCAGCAATTGGTTTGTGCAGCAATGGACTGCGCAGGCAGTTGCTGGATCATGGGTTAACTGTCTGGGACACATGGCATCATTTGATTAAAATGCGCATGATCGTGCATAGGCAGTTGCCACGAAACGAGCAATTGATGGCATGAATGCCACGTGTACTTTGTCATTTGTACTAGTAGAACACGCACATTGAACTGCACAGACTTTGGTTTGTGCCGACTTCATTTGCGCAGGAAATGGATTGCGCCAACTTGATTTGCGTAGACATGGATTGCGCTGCCAGCTGTCCTCGAGCGCCGTGCTGTACGATTAAACGAACAGCCGCCTCGATATCCGTGCTATCAGTTGTCAGAGATCTGATTTGGTTGTCAGGTAATGATGACTCTTGCCACGTCAGCCTTGCGCAATCGGATGTATGCGCAATCTGACATGCGCAATCTGAGAGCTGCACAATCTATTGTCTGTGCAGTTCATTTGGATGATGTATATCTTGATTCTTTGACTTTGTTGATTGATGCAACTTGATTTTTTAGGACCTACAAGACCCCCTTCAAAGTTTTCGAAAGTTGATTTTATTCAAAGTTTCGAAATACTTTGAATTTAGAAAATTCAAATCAAATTGCGCATGATGGTGAGCTGTCTGCGCAATCGAAGAGCCTCAATTTCAGGCGCAATCTGAGGCAGCCGTTTCATATTTCGAAGACTATAAATAGTCTCTTTAAACTTAGAAATATTTTTTACTTGCATTCACTTGTGCTTTTGAGAGAGAAAAACTTCGAGCTCTTCGTTTTCAGCCCTCCTCTCCAACGACCAATGGCTCCTCGACGCTCCTCCACCGCCGCCGACAAGGGCAAGGCCCCGGCCGAGTCATCCGACAGAGTTGCACGACGAGCTTCTCATCATGAATCTGCGCACCCCGCTCTGAGAGGTTGTTCAACCGATCGAAAACCCTTTTTAGGGTGATTCGACTTCTTTTGATCTTCGAAACTCATCTCTTTTTAGAGATGAGTTCATACTGCACCCTCCTTTTTAGGGTTTTGGTTGCATCAACTGTCAGTCTTCATTTTTATGAAGGCTGCATTCCTGCGCAATCTGTTGAATTATGCTGACAGGAAGTCAGCGCAATCGACTAATTTGTGCAAGAAGTCAGCGCAAACTGTTGCTTTGCGCATCCTGATGAGATGCGCAATATGATGTTTGCATGATCTGAGCCAGCTCAATCTAACGTTCGCGCAAGCTATGCCAGCGCAATCTGAGGATTGCGCAATCTAATGTTTTGTGCAATATAAAAACAGAGTCTTTGAATTGACTTGTACTAATTTTTATCTGTTTTGATGCAGTTGAGACCAGAGAAGATCCAGAGTATGAAACTTTTGAGGGAACTCTTTCAGAGTCTGAGTATAAAGAGGACCTCTCCCATGTTCATTATCCCCAGTATGATCTACCGACCTCCCGCCAGGCGATTCTGATATCTCAAGACAATGAGACTCTACTGTGTTTAATGAATGGACAGCCCTTGGAATCTGCAGACGCTGTTATTCATAAGAAACCCTTATTCTTGTTTGGGAAAATTTTTGTGAAGAAGGGAGCAAATAAGAAGGATATGTTTTACAGCTCCTCCGATCGATACAGTGTCTTGTTGAGGGGCTTGAGACCAGGTTGCATTCTCCAGAGAACTCCTCTATGTTGATGCCTGTCCGAACACCGATATTTGCAAATGAATTTGCGAAAGCTGAAGGGAAGTACCCCGAACAAGATATCAGATTAACTGGGTTGGTGAATCCAGATTACAGGAGATGAAACTGTATTGCCAATTGGATTCTGACAACATTTGAAGAAAAACTTCAACAGATCAATCTGTACCAAGCAGTGCACGCCACTGTTTATAGTTTTGCACCCAATCCACACATGTTCTTGGCCTTGGCTGAAAGATACAATTATAGAACGGGAACTTTCATGACCCCTGGTGGAGAAATTGGGTTTGCACTCCACGAGATGAAATATATCTCGTACTTGCCAATGGTAGACGATCCATATGAAGAGTATGTACCAACTAATGACGAGTTGGACAGACTTAGAAAGGAAAATGCAGTAATGGTAGCAGTATTTGAGGAACTGCTATGCCATTACAAGATTTGCTCCCTGTTTTATAAGAGTGCTACAGCCAACACCTGTTATTCTTCGAAGTGGTTACCCTATCTGTTCCTCAACCACATAGAAGAGAAGAAGACTAAGGAAAATGACAAATGCTATCCTAACTTCTTTAAACCTTTGAGCAATACAGAAGTTATGAAGCTGATGGAACAAAGTGGTAATTTTGATAAACAAGTGAAAGATGATCATGAGTATCCTCCTTTAAAGACAGGGGACACTCTGGAGAGTTACTTGAGAATGGGTTATAGACCCATGTCAAAAGAAGCCCAACTGGCAGGGTTTCTGACATACTGGCTTCGGCGGTTTGTGGTCCCCGGATCCAGTGCTGTGGACCGCTTTCACTGCGACGTTCTTTTTGCCGCTGTCAAGTTGGTCTTTGGCTACAAGGTGGACCTGTTATCAGTAATGACTTGCAAATTAAATGCCAGTCTTCGTTTATATGTTGATCTGATGCTGAAGGCAAAAGGAGAAAAAGAGTTCCCTCGTCTAGAACTGCCATACACATATCTATTTGGATGGTTGCTTCTCCACTATCCCACTTTAATGGACCCCGGCATAGGACCGGTTGATGGCAGCTTTCTGCGAAGGTACTCTCATGGAAAATGGAAGTACACTTCTTTGAGCGAGTGTAGATATGTTCTGAATCTGAATAGAGGATGGAACTTTTGTTGTGCTCCCCTCCCTGTTGGATATGATCAGATGCCAACAAACATGGTGGATTCAAAAATGCAACCTCTAAACCGTGCAGCCTTTGAATGGTTGAAGACAATTCGACCGTCTCATCTGGTTTACCGGTTCGAAGAGGAATGTTACTTAGAACCATACCTCCCCAGCCGATTTGCTCGGCAATTTAGATATGATCAATTTCATGTGGGGAATGCAATCACCTGCCTCCAAGGCAAGGGTTTTTTGATAGACGGGGCCCGAGCCTGGGCTTATTATAATGCCCGTGATACGAAGGCCATATTCTCGATGCCAGCCAATAGCACTCATGGTCCTAGGATGCTATATACTTATACAGTATTTTATACATCCGCGAATACTTTTGCTGAGAACTTTAATCTCGCAGATAGTTTTGCTTCTTCGACAAGATTGAAGAAAGGAAGAATGGCTCTGTCGATTCCTATAAATGATGAGGTGCACGAGCCAGCCGATGCTCCTTTAGAAGTTTCGAGGGATATGATGTTCCCTCAAGAAGTAAACGCAGCAATGCGTATCTCTCTGAAAGTGGGTAAATCTCCTGCAAAGAGGAAGAGAAGAGAGGAGCCTCCTGCTCCAGCGGCAAAGAAGAAGTTGATTTTAGAACATTCTTCTGAAAGAATCACTACTCGATCTCAGTCTCGGCAACTGGCCGAGTCAGCTCAGCAAGAAGGGGCTTCAACACCAACCTCTATCCAGAAACAAGTTGAAACTATCAATATAGAGAGCCCTGATAGGCCATTGAAAAGAAAGAAGCTGGCTCAGAGAAGGAATCGAGCCCCGTCTTCCATGGTAATGGATGCTGCAGCTGGAGTAATCTTTCCATCTCCTACTCTTGTTCTAGATCCTAGGAATAAGACTCCTAGTCCTGAACATAGAGAGGATATCGAGCAAAGGACAAATCTTGCTCCTGGAACTGAGGTCGAAGGGCCTAGAGGAAGTACTGCGGAGGAAGTGAGGGAAAAGCAATTACAGATTGTTGAACTTCCACCTACTCCGAGAACCCTTCGCGAAGAAGAAGATCGCGAAGTAATTGCAGCTTTAGAAGATTGTATCTACAGTCCTCTGGGTGATTATGGTGATCAAACCGCGACTACTAGCGAGAAGGCACCAGAAGAAGACGAAGATGAGAAGAGTTCTTCATCTGAAAATGTTGATGACTATATACAAAATATTGAAGAAGATGATGAAGTGCACGCATCTCCTGCTGCTGCCAATAATGTAGATGATGAAGATATTGAAACCTCAGAGAATGCTGCTAAGACCTTAGATCCTAAAAAGGATGTTGAGGCTCCAGAGAAAGCTGCTGAGACCTTACCTCCTGAAAAGGATGTTGAGGTTCCCGAAGAAGCAATAAATGAAGAAACCCTAGAAGAAACTCCCGCTAATGATCCTCAAGGTATAAAATGAATTTAGCAATCTTCTCTCGAATGAATTGATAGCTAATGTCTTTATTTGTATTTCCTGTAGACCATGAGACTGCTCCAACACCTCCGACGTGCACGGACATAGTGCCCATACCGACGGTGGTTATTAGTAGTAGTCATCATTTGTCTTGTGGTTCTGAGGCGGGCAGTAGCCAAGCTATTGCGGCTGAAGTGACTTCTACTCAGCTGGAGTCTATTCCTGCAGGGGATAAGCCTATTGCTGAATCGAACCAAGGTAGGACTGTCTTTATTTAATCTTCTTGGTTATTGGCAAACGACTGACAATTTTACTTTTGCAGAGGAACAAACAGGAGGGGCGAATAGCTCCACTCTGGCTCCTTTGTTTAAAGAGCCTGCCATCCAGACACAAAGGATCGAGCATCCTGCTGCCTCATCTTCAACCGGAGTAGCTGCGACTCCTGGGACTCTGGCAATTAATCAACAAGTTGTTCAATCATTCACTAGATGTTTCTTTGAGTCGCTGAGACCCCTCGTCAACAAAATGATGGACAAAGAGGGAGATGATTTCTTTATGGTTAGAAAACCAACTTCCCTTTTGGTGAGGGCTGTAAGGGAGCAAGGTGATGAAGCTCAAGCTACTCTCCTTGAGCATATACTGGATGAGTTAGAAGTCTCCATAAAGAAATATAAGGAGCTCAAACAGAAGAAAATAGAATCTCTAGTGCAGGCTGAGTTCGAGCGAATGGCCCAAGCAGCTGATATGGAAAGGATGAATCTTCAAAATCTTTTGGAGGCTTATTCCTCAAAGTCTACTGAATACAATTCCAAACTAGAATCAGTAACTTTGATGGCTGAAAGAAAAGGACAGAGGACTGCTGAACTGAAAGCAGAAATTGCTCGTCTCCAACAAGAATTAGAAGAGGAAACTGCTAATCATCAACTTGTGATTGATCAATTCAATGCCTTGATTCAAGAGAAGGCTGAATACGATGCAACTCATGGTGCAGAGATCACTCGTCGGACTGTAGAGATGCCCGTCTTTGATGAAGAAGCCGGGATGGAAGAGGCTAGAAGGAAGGTGACATCTACTCATGAAGAAGAGCTGCAGACTCTGAAGCAGCAGATCGACAATTTGATCATTCCTCCTTCTTAATAGAACTTTTTGTATCTTTTGCCGTAAATGTATTTTTTTGTAATGCCTCGTATTTTGATAAATAAAAGACATTTTGCTGTGGCTCCATTATTTGTTGCATATCTTGTTTAGATATAAATAATAGAGATAGAAAATATATTCAGAGGTGCGAGACATGATATATTTCTTGTAGAAAATAATTATATTCATTATATCTGCTCAGAAGTAATATGAACGTAGCAGAATATATTGAATACTATTATTTCAATTGACAACTTAATCGAAAATGACAAGTTGCTGATATGGATGTGAAATGAACGGAAAAACCGTCAAATGATAAAACGAACGGATAAACCGTCAAATGATAATGAATGAACGGGCGAACCGCCGGATAAATGTGAATGGGTGAACCATCGGATGAATGTAATGAACAGACGAACCGTCAAGTGAATTAAATGAACGGATGAACCGTCGGATAATGATGAATGAACGGGTGAACCGTCAGATGAATGTGAAGAACGGACGAACCGTCAAGTGAATTAAATGAACGGATGAACCGTCGGGTGGTAATAAATGAATGAATGAACGGGTGAACCGTCAGATGAATGTATCGCTTCGTTGTTTGAGAAATCTCTGTCTATAAATAGGACAGAAATCTGACAAGAATGAGCACTTTCACTTTTCAACAACACAAAAATGTCGTCTGAAGATGCACTCAAGAAGACTGAGCTCGCCCCGAAGGTTGAAGAAGACGTTAAAGAACGTCCTGTTGATCCAATTCAGCCGAAGGAAGCAGAAGCAGGCGAAGGTTCGTCTGCACCTAAACCACCAAGAGACATCCTGGACTTTCTGCTTGAACCAGGAAAGACTGAAGAAGAAGAAGCCATGAGGATGGCTGCCTGCAAGTTCCTCGTGGGCTCCAGCAAAGAGGTTCTCGGCTCTTTTGCTGACTGTGTTTTTGAAAAGGACGGTAGTGGTCCGCGTCCAAATGTAGAGAAGGATGATAGTGACCTTCCTTAATATCATGTACTATCATTCATGATTAAATAAAATTTTATTTATAAACATGAACTTGTCTGATGATTTACAAACATTTATATTTATACATAGTACTTTTTAAGGAATTTGCCATTGATAGGCATCATTGCAATTCGTCCATCCAGTTCTGAGAGTTGATAAGCTCCATTTGAGAAGACTTTGCTCACAACGTATGGACCTTCCCACTTTGCGTCGAACTTGCCTTTGCTCATATGAGTCATAGTCATAGGGCATCTGACTGTTAAAACAAGTTTTCCTTGCTGAAAGGCTCTGACCTTCACTTTACGATTGAAAGTCTTCGAAATGCGGGCTTGATATAACTCAATATGTTGTTGAGCCATTAATCGCTTTTCATCCAATGTCTCCAATTCTTGAAGTCGAAGAAGATCATTGTTCTCTGTAGTGAGCTCGTTAGCAATAGCAATCCTTAAAGAAGGAATTTGAAGTTTCAGAGGAAGAACAGCTTCACAGCCATATACCAAAGAGAAAGGTGTAAAATCCGTAGGATTGCGGACCGTTGTTCGGTAGGCCCATAGACATTCACCAAGCTTTTTACTCCAATTCCGTTTGTTAGCAGATACAAACTTTTTGAAAAGCTTGATAATAGTTTTGTTGAAGGCTTCGGCTAAACCATTACCAGCAGGATTGTAGGCAGTCGAGGCGACATTGTCAATCCGGTGATCATCACAGAATCTGGTAAACTTCTGACTGATGAATTGCGGTCCGTTGTCATGAATAATTCGTCGAGGGATACCAAATCGATAAATGACATGATGTTTGACAAAGTTGATAACGCTACTGGTCTTGACTTCAGCCAAGGGTATAGCTTCAGCCCACTTAGAGAAGTAGTCTGTTATTGCTAGAATGAACCGATGTCCTCTAGAAGAAGGAGGATTAATAGGACCTATGACATCCATGCCCCAAGCTTCGAAAGGCCAAGAAGCGGCTGTTGGATGTAGAAATTCCGAAGGTTGATGAATGAAGTCTGTATGAATTTGACAGGCTCGACATTTCCTTGCATATTCGATGGCATCTGATACCATAGAGGGCCAGTAGTAACCCATTCTTCGGATACGATCCTGTAATTTAGGACCGGGCTGATGTGCTCCGCAAACACCATCGTGAGGTTCACGCAGTACTTGTTTTGCCTCTTCACCAGCTAAACAGCGTAGAAGAAGACCGTCATAAGTTCGTCGATAGAGAGTCTTAGTGGTTTGATTGTAGTAGAATCGTAGAGATCGTCGTCGAATACTTGTAGCCTCCTTAGGATCTTCGGGGAGTATGTCATGAACCACGAAGTCGATGAAAGGAGTTCTCCAATCTTCATCGATAACATTAATTTTAGCAAAATTACTGAACTCAATGTTACGATTGTTTTCTATACAAAACAATTCTCGATTAGAAATAACCACCACTTGTTGTCTTCTGATGGGTACGGCTAAAACTGCTGCAAGATTGGCCAAGGCATCTGCTTCAGTGTTGCAAGCTCAGCGTACATATTCAATAAAGAAAGCTTTGAACGATGTAGCCATGTTGGTTGCTGCCTCAAATTAAGGTACCAGATCTTAATGACGGACTTCATAAGTTCCTCTAACCTGGTTGACAACTAGCTTAGAATCGCCATAAACTTCGAGATACTCGACGTTCAATTGCTTAGCTAATTGAAGACCAATGAGTAGAGCATTGTACTCTGCTACGTTGTTGGAACAGGATTCGTCTAGAGAGTAGGCTCTTTGGATAGTTGATCCTTCTGGGGAAACGAGAACGACTCCAACTCCGGCTACAATAGCACCATTGGGTCCAATTCTAGATGCTCCATCAAAGAATAGACGCCAAGTTGGAAATTCTTCAGAGATTAAGTTGACTTCCAACGTCTCGTCTGGAATTTCATCGTAAAACTTGGATGTTTCTGGTACGGGATGAGCCGCCAAGAAATCTGCCAGTGCTTGACCTTTGACAGATTTTTGAGGAACATATACCATGTCATATTGGGCTAGAAGGATGGCCCATGTAGCAAGCCGAGAATTGAGTGTGCTAGGCTTCTTCATTAATACCCGAAGAGGATTGACTCGGGATATGACATGAATGGTTTGACCAATGATGTAATGTCTTGTCTTCTGAACAGCGAACATAAGAGCCAGACATTCTTTTTCAACCGGACTATAACGGTGTTCAGCACCAATCATAGTACGACTGAGATAGTAGATGGCCTGTTCGTGACCTTCTTTGTTCTTTTGGGCGAGTAAAGCACCCAACGAATGATCCATAGCACGGACATACATTAAGAATGGAATACCTGAGATTGGTGGTACCAAAACTGGTGGGTTCATGAGATATCGTTTGATGTCGTCGAATGCTTTTTGACATTCTTCAGTCCAAATAAAAGATACACCCTTCTTCATTAGCTGAGTGAATGGTCTGCAGCGTCTAGACAAGTTCGAAATAAATTGCCTGATGTACGCAAGTCGGCCTTGGAATCCTCGTAGCTCTTTTAGGTTGCGTGGAGGACGCATCTCTTGAATAGCTTTGATCTTCTCGGGATCCACGTGTATACCCTTAGAGGTAATAACGAAGCCGAGAAACTTACCACTAGAGACACCCAAGAATGACTTGGTGGGATTCATCTTGAGCTGATGTTGACGCATGAGATTGAAGATTGTTCTCAAATCTTGGATATGATTTTCTTTTAGACGACTTTTGACGGCAATATCGTCAACATAGCATTCGACAGTTTTGCAAAGATGTTCTCTGAAAATGGTACTCATGGCCCGTTGGTAAGTTGCACCAGCGTTCTTGAGACCAAATGGCATCACTGTGTAGCAATAGACTCCCCGAGGAGTGCGAAAAGATGTGTATTTTTCATCTTCAGGATTCATCTTGATCTGATTATATCCAGAGAATCTATCCATAAAAGATATTCGCTCGAACCCACAGGTGTTGTCAATCATAACGTCCGTGATAGGGAGAGAAAATTCATCTTTCGGACATGCTTCATTAAGATCCCGGAAGTCGATGCAGACTCGAACTTTGCCGGTTTTCTTCAGAATTGGAACAACGTTGGCTACCCAATCAGGATGTTGTTCTTCTCGAATAAAGCCACAAGCGATAAGCTTCTTGACTTCATCATCGATTGCGTCCATCATTTCAGGCTTGAATCGCCTTTGTTGCTGTTTGACTGGTTTAGCATTAGGAAGAATGTTCAATTTATGAGTAGTAATCTTGGGATCTAAACCAGGCATGTCCTCGTAACTCCAAGCAAAGACATCAATGTATTCTTTAATGAGAAGAATCAACTCTTGTTTATCTGCTTCTGGAAGATTCTTGCTAATAAAGATAGGACGAGGTGACTCGCTTTCTCCTACATCGACTTGAATTAATTGATCTTCAGTAGGAGGTTCTCTCTGTTCAAATCGGAGTACCCACTGATTATCCATCTGTTGAGCCCAATAATCTGTTTCAGAACTTTCTTCAATGTCTTCATCATATCCTTTCGGGAGTTCAGCAGAAACCATATTGGAAGATACAATTATACGATGGACTTCACCAATGCTAGTGTCAGAATCCTATGATCTGGAATCGAAAGAATTAGAACGTTCTTCGCTATCAGAGTCAGAGACTGCTGGGGATAACATCGGAGGAGAAGCATATCCGATACCTCTTTTGGTCCTGCTGTAATACATTTCTGACTTTCCTTGTGGAACAGGGGTACGGAGAGGAGTTTTTCTTCCCTTACCGTAGTTGAGGCCGCTATTGAAGTCGTAATCCATCTTTCGGACAATGTCTTTTGATTGTTGACTGTAACGACGGAATTGAAGATGTCCCGTGTCGTTAACTTTGCTATCATCCGTGTAGCTAAATTTTTGTTCCGGTCTTTTACTAAAAAGTATTGGACGTTCACCTTTCTTGCGAGCAGGAACAATACGATATGAGTCCTTTGGATGTTCACATGAAACTTCTGTTTGAAGAGATTGTACAACTCCTATTGTAAATGACTGAAAGCTATCTAACATATCCAAATAGTATTTAGTATGATAAATAACATCAGTATACTGGAAAGTAGATGCTTTTTCATTGATATGTACATCTGTATTTACATCAGGACCTTTAGCCTTAGCAGGCTTGGTCAGATTGATTACAAGAGAGGGAGAAGAAGAACGTGGAGGAGGTTTGTTACGACGAAGGTCAATAACAAGTGGCTCGGTGAGCTCCCTTTTTTCTTTGTTGCGAGTTAAATCAACAACAAGTGGCTCAGAAGAAGCGAGCTGCTTTTTGTCCTTGTTACAACGTAAATCGATAACAAGTGGCTCAGAAGAGGTGAGCTCCTTTTGATTTGGATCAGCATCAACTGATTTTTCCTGAACCGACAAGTGAATAGCCAGTGGTTTAGAAGACTGAGGATGAGAGACACGCCCTTTAACAGGTATGATGAGAGTATCATTAGGCGTTGCTCTTTGATCCTCTTCAGTATCCATAGCCAATACCACTTTCATAAATTTCTCCTTGTACATACGAGCATCGTTGCAATACGCTTCAATGCCCTTGAAAGGATAAAGGTCTGCAACTTCCTTGTGAACTTGTCCTTTGTCATCAACGTATTTAAAGCATTGATGAAGAGTTGAGGGAACAACATTGTGTTCATGGAGGAATGGTCTTCCCAGAAGTGCGTTGTAAGAACAACCATGATTGTCAATGATATAAAAGGTCACCTTTGTGCGAAGATTGCCTATTTGGAGTTTTAGGCGAATCTTACCCAAAGGTTCACTCCTTCCTTGGTTGAATCCCAGGATAGTGGTGATTGTACTTAAAAGACTATGCACTGGTATCTTCAACGCATCTAGCATTGTCTTTGGCATGATGCTGAGAGCAGACCCTGGATCTATCAAGATACGATCGACTTTCATCGAATCGACATATCCTGTATAGTAGAGAGGACGATCATGTCTATTATCTTCCAGCAGCATGTCATCCTGAGTGAAAGTGATGTTTGGAATCAACTTCAGGACACTATGACAGTGACGGCAAGAGACAGGTTCAGCATCTGGCTTTTTGAGAAGAGTTAGGCAAGTTTCAGCCTGCATCAGAGCTTCACTTAAAGTTTCTCGAGTCTCTTTAGAAAGGCGCAAGAGCTCAAAAATTGATAACCTAGCTGGTGTATTGGCCAGTTGAGCCAATATATCAAAGTTATACGGCTTTTCAAGTCCTGTAGGAGATGATTTCTTCAGAGGTTTGTCAAAGCGGACTTGTTGCTTGCCTTTGTCAGCCGTCATTGGCTTGGGAGGAATAGGTACTACAACTGGTAAAGATGTAGAAGGGATCTCTTCAGTGGAAGCAGGTTGTGCTGGGGCAGGTTCAGAAGAAGAAGCAGGATCCTCTTGACCTTCAGAATGATCTTTCAAATAGGCTTTCCCTGATCTGGTGCCTAACAAAATTTCTTCATCAACTATGGGGTCAAAAGACACCATGTTGCAAATCTTGGTTTTGCCTTTAGAACGAGTTTTCTTCTTGGAAGAAGAGGTTACTTCGAATTCCGGAGCAAGATCAGGATGGATCCACATAATTTCACCGTTGTCAAGAGACAAGGGAACAAGACCTTCATTTGGTGGAAGTGGGAGATTCTCAATCTCAAGAGTAGCTTTGGGAATTGGAATGACACCGTACTGTATCATCTGCGGAGGAAAGGCACCAAACTGGACTGAAACCATGTTTGCAGTAACAGTCTTCTCATCTTGCTGTAGAGTGACGACACCAGCATTGACAAGCTCTTGAATTTTGCCCTTGAGCACATAGCATGCTCGAGTAGGATGTCCAATAAACCTGTGGTAGACACAATATTTAGGATGATCTGTCTTACCGACTTCATCAGGTTTCTTTGGGTCTGGAAGTTGAATTTTATTGCTTTTGAGTAAACACTCAAAGATGCTTGCAGTGTCATTCTCGTCGAAAGAATATTCCACTTTCGGACGAGGTTTCCTTGGTGGAGGTGCAGAAGGAGTAGGAGTGGAAGTAGGCGGAGCCACATTGACAGCTAAAGATTCTTTGTTTTTGTTCAAATTAATGTTCAAAGTCTCTTTTGCTTTGCGGTTGTTCTGGCGATTGCCACCACCTGAATTCTGATGCTCATCTCGATCGGGGTTAGACATCTGTACCCCCAATTGTTTGAATTTATCAGCACTCACTTCAGCAGCTTTGGCGTTGACAATGAATGAAGGCCAATCTTGGAATTGGGTAGATCCCGTCCACATACTGATAATAGGCAAAAGATTTGCCTTACAAGTATCAATAGTGACAGCAGCTGGAGTCCCGGGAGACATTTTCAAAGCTTTACGGCGGAACCGTTCGATAAAACTCTCAGCAGTTTCATTATGTTTCTGTTTGATTTTGTTGAGAGCTGACATAGTCATGTCATTGAATCCTTCATAGAATCATTCCAGGAAGATTTGCTTAAGACCTGAAAAGGAAGTGATACAACCATCGGGCAAACTTCTGTACCAGTCATATGCTACGTCGGCTAAACAACCGACGAACACTCTGGTAAGAAGAGCGTCATTTGGCTGAAGTTGAACGGTCATTACCTCAAAATGATTGATGAATTGACTTGGGGAAGTACTGCCATCGAACAAAGAAATTGTTGGGATTTTGTACTTCGGTGGGAATGGGATTTCCTTCTATTCAACTGGATAGGGCTGCTTGATCCCCAATCTTTGCAAGTTGTCTTTCTCTTTGAAAGCTTCGAACTGGGTTCGCAAGAGTTTGACAGCTTCATTGGCGTCTTCAGATGACGAAGAAGGAGCAGGTTGAGTTTGAGTGATAGGAGGAGGAACAGCATTGTAAGCACTACCCCCAGCTCCTGACTGACTAGGTGTAGTTTGAACTTGTACTTGTACAGGAGGCATTTGAGGAGACACTACCCCCAGTCCAGTATTGACAGGTACCGAAGATGCTATGATCTCTGGACTAGTAGTAGGTGCAGTTGGTGGTGTAGCATGTTGTGCCACAATGATGGAATGCATACTAGCAACCATTTCAGCCATGATTTTTAGTTTGTCTTCAAGTGCAGCAATTCGCTGTTCCTGATTTACAGAAGTTGAAGCATCTGGATCATCAGTGACAACATAAGCTGTCACTTCTCTTGGTACAGTAGAAGACACTGTCTGTTCGGAGCTTTCGCTGTATGCATCATAGTCTGAGGAAGAATAACCTGAAGGATTTTGAGGAAGATTCCTTTGACCGATTGTGTCTCGGCTTCGAGAACGGGTATGTTGAAACACTCCTTCTGAAGATTCTTGGAGTAATTCTAAATACCGCTGGCTTGGCTTGTGAAGCCTGCCATGCTTAGAGCATCTTCTACCCCTAGTGTCTCGGGAAGTCATGTTAACAGAAGCATACAAGACTTCGTCTTCCTCTGACATAGGTTCAGATTTAGCGAAAGTCAGACGATCAAAGACAGATCGTTTTGTTGTTTGACAGCAACATTGGATGATGAATTTGTGGTTGCAATGATGATCAGATGGTTGAGATGGAGATGTTGAGACATTGTCCCGTTTTTGTCTAAGATGTTCTCGAAGATCGGGAACAACAACAGAACGAGGAAAACTCTGAGGGACCTGTTCTTTGATAACATTCGGAACATGATTCCGATTCTTCAAATGTTTAGTCCCTTGAGTGTACAGGGAAGTGCTCACTTCATTGGCATAAGTGTCGGGATTTTTGACCCTGGAGATTTGTTTCTGATGATGTTTGATCTTCGGCATTGGCTGTTTGCATTTTACCGAAGTGGGTCTGTTGAGATAAGTTCGAGGATCAGCAAATTCACCCCCAGGGGTTTCTGTTTGAGATACTAACAGTTTTCCCTGTCTGGAACAGGAAAATTTGAGATTCGGAAGGTCCTGGAATTCTGCTACCGGAGTAGGCAGAATACCTCTTTGATCAGTACAAGTTCTCTTGTTATAAAGGAAAGAAGAATCCTTATTTGAAAGAGTTCTAGTACCGATTGGTGCCAAGACACATTCAGATGGATCCTCTTCAGTAAAGACTGAAGAAGATTGAGAAAAGACCAAAGGGCCTTTTTCTTTATTTTGAGATGAAGGGTTAGCTAAAGAGCGTTTCCCTCTGTTGTCTTCTAAGTCATAAGACAAGGAAGTTTGAGAAAAGACCAACGGGCCTTTTCCTTTGTTTTGAAGAGAAAGAGGAATAGCCAAAGGACTACCCCCAGTGGATTGCGCAGGAGCAATAGTGTGTTTGGGAAGAGGAGCAGAATCTCTTCCTTTGTTGTGAGAAGAAGAGAGTTTAGCCAAAAGGTTGTCACTCTTGGATTGCACAGGAATGCTTTGCGCATGAATTCTGGCTACAGAAACTGTGGTTTGCGCATCAGGAGTTCTTGCCACAGAGTGCTTAGGTTGCACTCTGGTTGCTGGAATGTTGGTTTGCGCAGGAAGTTTTGCAGCCAATTGCGCCAGAGGCATAGGAGTTTTGTACTTAGCCATGGCAGCATATGAAGTCTTTTGTGCACTGGCCATAGCAGACTGCACAGCAGTAGCAGGGACAAATTGTGCACTGGACTTGGTGACAGAGGCTTTGGACTGCGCAGCAGACTTGCTGGCAGATTGTGCAGAAGACTTGCTGGCTACATTAGTAGAATGCGCAGCAGTCTTTGGCACCCACTCTGAGCGCACTTTGCTCGTGGCAGCAATGGTTGCAGTGTGAGGAGTAGTCTTGGAGTTGATCATGGATTCATAGGCTGTCTGGTTGATCTTCACAACCAGTGTCTTCTGCGTCTTTCCGATAGACGCTACGTCACATTGAGTTGTCACTTCCTCATCGGAGGAGAAAGTCATCCCCAGCAGAGTCGCCATTTTGTTTGCAAAAAACAAAAGTTGAAGAACTTTATTGATACAAACTTTGTAAAAGATTACAATTTGAATTCTGGGAATGGTACAACTTTAGGAATCCAATCTAGATGACGATTGCTTTATCCCTTGGACGATGTGAACTCTGAAGACGAAGCCTCTGAAGTTGAAAACAACTCTGGAATTGAAGGCAGAAAAGCCTCGGAAGTTGAAGGCAAAAGCCTCGGAAGAATGCAGCAGCACTTGGGCAAGAACTCCTGAACTCTCTGATCTCTGGTTATTGATTCGTGATCCCCTTGAATGAAGACTTGAAACTCTATTTATAGAGTTCTGAGAAATAACTAACTTTTAGTTATTCTGGACTGCACATGTTGGATTGTGCAGCAATGGATTGCGCAGACAGTTGCTGGATCATGGGTTAACTGTCTGGGACACATGGCATCATTTGATTAAAATGCGCATGATCGTGCATAGGCAGTTGCCACGAAACGAGCAATTGATGGCATGAATGCCACGTGTACTTTGTCATTTGTACTAGTAGAACGCGCACATTGAACTGCGCAGACTTTGGTTTGCGCCAACTTCATTTGTGCAGGAAATGGATTGCGCCAACTTAATTTGTGCAGACATGTATTGCGCTGCCAGCTGTCCTCGAGCGCCGTACTGCACGATTAAATGAACAGCCACCTCGATATCCGTGCTGTCAGTTGTCAGAGATCTGATTTGGTTGTCAGGTAATGATGACTCTTGCCACGTCAGCCTTGCGCAATCGGATGTATACGCAATCTGACATGCGCAATCTGAGAGCTGCGCAATCCATTGTCTACGCAGTTCATTTGGATGATGTATATCTTGATTCTTTGACTTTGTTGATTGATGCAACTTGATTTTTTAGGACCTACAGCTGGCATACTGAACCTAATAATAAGGAAGCTGAGAGAAATTTAAGGCATTAAAAGAAGGTGTGCCCCGTCTAGTTCAAAGGACGTGCCATTGATCCAGAAGCAAAAGCCGGCGCCCCAATTTCATAAGTGGTCTGCATTCATGATGCCCCACACATTGGTAAGAATCCAAACAGAAAAATCCATATTCATGTGTACACCGATAAAAATGACAGAAAAAAATTACTCATGATATTGTATTTTATTTTTGGGAAACAGAACATCGTTGAACGTTCCAATGAACCAGACGCAAAATTCGGCGCCCTTGAAGACTTCCAAACAGATGTAGTAGACTTCGTCATGGGTTTGGAGGACGACATAGAGTTGCTATTCATCCCACTCTTTAATTTACCCATCAAACACTATACTCTGCTCACATTCAACTTTATCTCCTACGACTGGACACACTACAACTCCTTGAGGCAAACCACGTACGAAAAGTGCAAGGTGGATGCAAAATTAATGAAGAAGACCTTAGAGCCTATTGTCAGGAGAAAAGTTGATATGATGAGGGAGAGATACCTGGCGAAGATGGAGTATGAGAGCAAAGTGCTGAATTGTTCTCCAAATTGTCCACAACAACGGGCACCCAACTGCCTCTTGTACACGGCGTATTATATGAATATGTTGATGACTACTCCCTTCGAAATATCGGGAGGAAATGACGATGAAACTCACCAGGAGATTACAATGAGGAGGTTGGTATGGGCTAAGAAGTTGCTTTCAAGCAAATATGTAACACGAACCAAGCAATGACATTGTAAAACAACAATGTAATTATGTAATTGGGCAAGGAACTTTTGTCTTTTATAAGCTCTGCTTTTATAATAAAATTATTTTTGAATTACATTTACATTGTCAAAACCATGAAAAGTTTGACTTTTATTTATATATGAAAGTTTGAACTACTACATAAAATCCTACAACCAAGAAAAAGTTGAATAAGACGGAGAATTCCATTCTCCGTGTCATTTGAAGTGAACCAACAGGAAAGAGTCTTGCCAAGGCGGGGGATCGATAGAGTCCATCTCCAGGATGAAGTGAATTCCTTTACAAGGTGCTCTACCTCAAGGATTTCCTTTGCAAGGTCCTTTGCTCTCAAGGAATTTATCAGCCCCTATTTTTTAAATTTGGTTTAATTAGTATAAATTAGTTGCTAATGACCTATTTAGCTTTAAAATAATTTATTATGATTTTTAGGAATTTTTCTAGAATTTTTAGATAATTTTTAAATAGTTTTTAAGTCAAAATATATCCTTTTGTAATTATTTGAAATGTTCTAATATCACTTTGTAATATTTAAAATTGTTTTTATATCGGTTTACAAATATATCAATTGTTTTAATTACAGTTTGCAAATTTTAATTGCAAACTGTTAGGTTTTGGACCTAACTGCTATTTTCTAAATTCTAGGGACCTAACTACTAAACCCCGTTACCCACCCCCGACGACTGGCCAGCTGCCCCGACGACCAACGACTCCACCCGTCTTTCCCGGCCGACCCAGACCCTAACATCGACCTCCTCCCCCCTATAAATACCCCCCAGTCTAAACCCTAACCCTAGTTCACCATCGACCATCACCACTCCTACTTCCCCGACGAAACCTAAACCCTAACCCTAACTCCGGCGACTACCCAGCGCCACCTCCCCAGCCATCTACACCACCCACAACCACCACCACTAGACGCGCCTCGTCGAGACGAGTGCAGCGCCGCACGAGTGCCACGTCCACGACGCCCCAGCCGCCGTCCAGCGCCCTTCACGACCACTAGCTCGACCGGACACGTAGGTAACAGCTTCAAAACCGTGTCGTGCATGTCTCGTACTCACCTAAGTGACTCACCAGGACACGCACAACGCAATGGTGAGTTTGGACACGTCCAATTCGACCCGTGCGTGTTGTACATGACCAAGATACGGGGTCTCAACCATTCTTCGTGTCCCAAACAGTCAGGACACGAAGTTTGGCTATCGGGTTTAGACCCGTTAACCTAAAACCTAAATAAAACTAACCCCAACCCAATCTCTAACAGATGGCTCGGGCTGACGCCCTGGCTAGCCAGACTGCGCCTAAAACCCGACCCCTCTGGGCCGAGTTCGAGCCCCCCCCCCCACCTTTCCTGTTTGTTTTCTTTTTTGTTTTCTTTATTTTATTTTTTATGTTATATGTATATATGTATATATGTATTTATATATATATATGTATATATGTATATGTATTTATGTATATATATATTATTATATATATACTATTATATATATATGTATACAGTATTTGTATATGTATATATATATATTTTATATTTAGTATTTCTTATATATATATGTATATTTATTATATGTATATATATATATATCCATTATATATATATATATATATATATATATATATATATATTTTTTTTTTTTTTTTTTTTTTTATATATATATATATATATATATATATATATATATATATATATATATATATATAAATATCTATTTATTTATATGTATATATATAAATATTGTTGTTGTATATTTATATATGTATTACAAATTTTACTTTATACAAAATATTATTGTGCACAAATTTCACAAGTTATTTTATTATATATTTTGTGACTTGTATATTTTTACCACTCTAAAAATATATTATTTCTATTTAAATTCCTGTATTTTATCTGATTATGGCCAATTGTTGTCCAAACCTAGCATGGATTTTGGGCCCAATTGTGTCTAATACATTCAGAGTCTGTACAAGTCATATTAGACTTGATTCATGGCTCTGGGTCCTGTATCTGGACTTTGGTTCAAATTCGAATACATGGACAAAATAGTAAATAATTAATTAATTATTTTCCAAAAACTGTTGCTTGCTATTTTTGAATATTTATATATATTTTAAGTACTGTAAAAAATCTGGGAAAAATTGTATTTAAATACTATGTTAATTTAGACAATTTATTATAATTTTTCCTTCATTTAATAAGTAATTTTGGTATTTTATAAAAATAGAAAAACAGAACTCAGTTTCAGTATATATATGTTTGCTGTTTTTTAATAAATATTTATGATGGTTTATAAATTCCAGAAAAATTAGTATAAATTTCTATAATTAAAAAGGATCATTCTGGTACTTTATTTTATGTAAAATTGAGCTTTTTGTCTATCTCAAAAATTGTTGGAACATAGTGTACAATTTGATTTAATTATTGCATAGTTGCGACTTGCAACTTTTTGTGTTGTTTTGAGTTATAGTCGTATTGAACCTCACCCTACACTAGTATAAAGACCCTAGAAAGTTAGTTTGGGTATTGTGTCACCCCGTATTGGTCTCCTATGCTAAAGTTACCATTTGGCTAGGTGTCCAGTCAGAAAGTCGTGTTGCACCACTAGTGTTTTAATGTTTAACTTAGTGTAAAAACTAAGTTTATGTATTTATTTCTACAGTGACGAGTCACCAGACATCTATAGCATTTTTATTGCTGCTTTGCTTTGCTAAAGGCAAGTACTTCTACAAACTTTACATACTGTTACATCAATGAACTGCGAATCCAACCATGTTAAATGCTGATCCTTGGGGTAGCAAGTTAAATCTTCACATGTTGTATTTACTTTCAGTCACTACCATGCTTAGAACAGTCTTTATATATCTCTCACATGATTAGAATCTGGGTTATGGGGAAACTGATAGTAGAGTACGTGATCATGCCTCCTTCTCCGTACGTACGTACCGAGCAAGGTTGACATTTTATGTATACATTATCGTAGGCGCACCAGCTGTATTTGTACGTATGTACATCTATCGTTTGTTTACTTGTACGGATGTACAATTTATATACTTGTACCACAGTATATTTTACACCTATTGACGATCACGTACCTGCTACAGTTTTAAACATTACATATACATCTGTCTATATGACATATGTGTCCTTGCCATGATAGATTATGAGATGCCATGATTCCAGTTTATTCCTCTTATGTTCATTTCATGTTTCGTATATTAGTTTGCTAGAAACAGTACTTGCTCCCATCCTGACAGGATAACGTTGTAGGTATTACTAAGGAGGAGTTGCTATGTGACTCATATTATGGAGTTACTGCCGAGGACCCGGCTTCGTCTTACGAGGATGTACCTGCAGGAAAACTCGTATAGTTGTCTATTTACATTTTGGACTTTTAAGAGTAGTCATGTATTAGACTATGTATTTTGTGACTGGACCTGTATCTAGCTTTACATTTCAGGACTTGTACTTGGACTTACTATTATATGAGATAACTTTTATGTTTGGAGCATTTATGACTCTCTATTACTTCTAGAACTGTTAGCACATTTTAGTCTTATCCTATTATCTATAGAACAGCTTACTGCGCTTTATCTCAAGCGTAGACTGGACATGACTCGGCCCGGCCCAACAATTTGGGTAGCGGATCGTGACAGAATTCATTTACTTCTGTTCCTGTGCCTCAAGGAATTCATCTTGCTCTTGCTCTGACGATGCACGATGAAGTGATTTGCCTCAAGGAGTCATCCAAAGGTTCCTATGCTCTGACGAAACACGATGAAGTGATTTACCTCAAGGAATTCCTTTGCCTCAAGGAGTTCCATTCCTCTGACGATGCACGATGAAGTGAATTCAGTTCATCGTGCATCGTAAGAGGAATAGAATGCCTTGAGGCAAAGGAATTCCTTGAGCCAAATCACTTCATCGTGCATCGTCAGAGCATAGAAACTGTTGGATGACTCCTTGAGGCAAATCACTTCATCGTGTATCGTCAGAGCAAGAGCAAGATGAACTTCGTGCATCGTCAGAGCAAATCACTTCATCGTCAACGTGCCAAGGAGGAGCTTGCGACGAAGGAACTCCTTGAGGCAAAGGAACCATGCATAGTCCGAGCGAATCAACGTGCGGGTGCTTTGACAGAGTGTGGGTTGGCAATCAACCCAAAGCTTCAGTCTTCTGAAGGACTTCACCACCAAAACTTCTTCGAACGAGGAGATCGACAACCAAGAAGAAAGCATCTTGCCATTTATAGGCAAGGAACAACTCGGACTCATGCGCCAAGTGGCAGTCACTTCGAATTCAATTCAATAAATTTGTATCAATACCAATGCATCTGCCCATTCTCAAGTAAAGCTAAGTAAGACTAAAACAAACTCTCCCAACTACTGCCATTTATTGGCAAGGAACAACTCGAACTCATGTGCCAAGTGGCAGTCATTTTGAATTCTATTCAATTAATTTGCATTAATACCAATGCATCTGCCCCTTCTCAAGTAAAGCAAAGTAAGACTAGAACGAGCTCTCCCAACTACTGCCATTTATATGCCATTAATACCAATAAATCTGCCCCTTTGAATTCTGCCAAGTGAACACCATTCTCCGTGTACTGATGCGCCCAATTGGAACGGAGAATGGCATTTATATGCCATTAATATGTCATTAATACCAATGAATCTGCCATTATATGCCATTTATACCAATGAATTCTTCCATTTATATGCCATTAATACCAATGAATCTGCCCCTTCGGATTATATTCTCTGTTTTATTTGGAACGGAGAATAGCATTCTCCGTTTACTTGAAACGGAGAATAACTTTTCCGTTTAAATTAAAACGTTTGAGGATTCTATTCACCGTTTATTTCAGAACAGATAATAACATTCTCCGTCTGTCTTAAAACGGAGAATAACATTCCCAGTGATAAAACACATTAAAATGTTCATTCTCTATTTTTTTTAAACGGAGAATGACGTTCTCCGTGTCTTTTGAAACGGAGAATGTTATTATCTGTTTATTTTGAAAAGGAGAATGAAGATAAGCTTGATGAGAATATGACGAGTTTGATATGGGCTAAGAAATGATGAAGTTGGTATGGGCTAAGAATTTGCTTTCAAGAGAATATGTAACACAACCAACCTAGCAATGACATTGTAAAACAATAACGTAATTATGTAATTGGGCAAGGAACTTCTGTGTTTTATAATGTCTGCTCTGCTCTGTCTTTTATAATAAAATCATTTTTGAGTTACATTTACATTGTGAAAACCAAGCTAAGTTTGACTTTTATTTACATATGAAAGTCTGAACTACTACACAAAATCCTACTAACAAGAAAAAAGTTGAATTTGAGCTGCGTGCGGACATCGTCAGAGCAAATCACTTCATCGTGCATCGTCAGAGCAAAGGACCTACAAAGGAATTCATTTCATCTTGTATTCTTCCGAGCAATGGAACGCCCCGAGGAAAAGGAATTCCTTGAGGTAAATCACTTCGTCGTGCATCGTCGGACGAATGGAACACATTGAACAAAGGAACTCCTTGCGGCAAAGGAACACCGTGCATAGTCCGAGTGAATCAACGTGCGAGCGCTTCGACAGAGCGTGGGTTGGCAATAAATCCAAACCCAGGGGCTCTTCCAGAAACCAACATCATGGCACACAGTCGATGAAGTGCACAAAAACAAACAGTCCAAGGCGGGGGATCGGTAGAGTCCATCTCCAAGATGAAGTGAATTCCTTTGCAAGGTGCTCTGCCTCAAGGAATTCCTTTGCAAGGTCCTTTGCTCTCAAGGAATTTCTTTGCTTCTGTTCTTGTGCCTAAAGGAATTCATCTTGCTCTTGCTCTGACGATGCACGATGAAGTGATTTGCCTCAAAGAGTCATCCAACAGTTCCTATGCTCTGACGATGATTCGGTAAAGTGATTTGCCTCAAGGAATTCCTTTGTCTCAAGGTGTTCCATTGCTCCGATGATGCACGATGAAGTGAATTCAGTTCATCGTGTATCGTCGGAGCAATGGAACTCCGTGAGGCAAAGGAATTCCTTGAGGCAAATCACTTCATCGTGCATCGTCAGAGCATAGGATCCATTGGATGACTCCTTGAGGCAAATCACTTCATCGTGCATCGTCCGAGAAAAGGAACTCACTGAGGCAAAGGAGTTCCTGTGGCTCTTCCAGTATTACAAAAACTGGAATACAATCAAGGAGTCAAATAAACTCCTTTAGTGCCAAGGAATTCCTTGAGAGCAAAGGACCTTGCAAAGGAATTCCTTGAGGCAAAGGACCTGTAAGGAATTCACTTCGTCGTGCATCGTCGGAGCAATGAAACACCTTGAACAAAGGAACTCCTTGCGGCAAAGGAACACCGTGCATAGTTCGAGCGAATCGACGTACGGGCGCTTCGACAGAGTGTGGGTTGGCAATCAACCCAAACCCTGGGGCTCTTCCAGAAACCAACATCATGGCACACAGTCGATGAAGTGCACGAACACGGACAGTCCATTAGGCACATCTCAGTCTTCTGAAGGACTTCACCACCAAAGCTTCTTCGAACGAGAAGATCGACAACCAAGAGAAAAGAGTTGCCAAGACGGGAGATCGGTAGAGTCCATCTCCACAAGAAAAGCTAAGTGAGACGAGAACAAACTCTCCCTACACTACTGCCATTTATAGGCAAGGAACAACTCGGACTCATGCGCCAAGTGGCAGCCACTTCGAATTCAATTCAATTAATTTGCATCAATACCTATGCATCTGCCCCTTCTCAAGTAAAGCTAAGTAAGACGAGAACAAACTCTCCCAACTACTGCCATTTATATGCCATTAATACCAATGAATCTGCCCCTTTGAATTCTGCCAACTCTGAGGGTTTCAATTTTACTCAAATATTATCAAATATTCAAAAATTAATACCAATGAATCTGTCCCTTCTCAATTTTTCGAGTATAGAACGGCTCATTGCAAAAAAAAAAACGTTCAAAAATTTAATCAAATATTCGAAAAATGGAAATATTGAGATTAGAAACTTCACATTCTTAAATATATTGTCAAATTTTATTAATTAATCATGATTCCACCATATTTTTTGTGCCATTTAAACGGAGTATGGTATTACAAGAGTTAAAACAAAAGAAAATACTATTCTCCGTATTTTATTAAACGAAGAATAGCATTCTCCGTTTTTAATTACACGGAGAATAGCATTCCCAGTGTTAAAACGATTGAGGATTATATTCGCCGTTTAATTTGGAACGAAGAATGTCATTCTCTGTCTAACTTGAAACAGAGAATAACATTCCCAGTGTTAAAAATACATTAGAATGTTCATTCTCCATTTTAATTTAAACAGAGAATGATATTCTCTGTGTCATCTGAAACGGAGAATGCTATTCTCCGTTTAGAATTACACGGAGAATGCCATTCCCAGTATTAAAACGATTGAGTATTAAAATGATTTAGAATGTGAGCATCTGCCCCTTCAAAATGACTTTTATACATTTAAAAAAGATGAAGTGAAAAAGTTGTCTTGGAAGTTGAATAAATACATTTTTATCTAATTGTCTTCTCAAACTTTTGCATTGGAGAACATATTTGTTATCTAATTGTCTTGTGTGAATGACATATTGCCACATAGAAAAGACATTATCTTAAGTCAAGGATGTTTCATTTGATTCTATTTGCTCTTTGTCGCTATTTCGCTTTCGTACTTTACAATTACGAAAATCGTGACCCAATTTTTTACAAACTCTACAAGTTCTAGGCTTCGGGATAGTCTGACTTACTGTAGGCTGGCTTGATTTCTCTTGAGAAGGCCTTCCTTTTGTTGCTACCGGATTTGGCTCTTTTAAAGCTTCATGCACTCCATGAACTGCATCAGCTACCATTTGTTCTTTTTCACCAATATCGGTCACCATTTCTTTCAACTCCATCAGAACAGACGACATCAACTCCGTTCCCCTCTCTTGAATTTTGTTTGATTTTTTATAATAGTATGTAAACAGATTAACTTGTTCATTAATACCACCATACCTTCTGCTCTCAATACTGTCTGGGTGGATGAATCTTCTTTCTGCGCCAGGTCCAGAGAGATCTCTCTTTGTAATCCTTGAGCCAATGAGATTTTATCAAGTTCTTTGGAATATCTCCAATTTGCAATCTCTTTATTGCTGAAAAATATGCCCACAAGGAATCCCCTTGGTCTCCATCCACAAGCATTCACAGTTTATGATATTGTCGGCCGGATCAAATATAACCTTTCGGTTGACACTGTTTGGCGACATATACATTTGGATAGTGCAAACTTCTGCCTCTCTTATGATGTGATGATGAAAAACAGTATATGCATCAGAACGTTTGATTTCCTTCCTTACCTCTATAAACACCGTTTTAGTGTAAATTGCGGCAAATTTATCTTCTATTACGGCCATGCTAGTTTGATTCACAACTGGTGTTGAGAGTTTATCAGTGACATGCTTACTCATCTGGCCGTAACGTAAGGCCGCCAAACCGTAGTCACAATTATGAAGGGCCTTCCATAGTGGCAGCTTCTCATTCAAAAATCTTTTCAGAAATGCGTTCATAGATTCATATCTATTTGTTGCAGTAGAACAGCCAAAATAATTTCTACGTAGGAATGTGTCCACTCATCGCTGCCTCGTTCTGTACAATGCAGTGGTCCACTCATTGTTCTCTACATTATAATCCGTTAGCATCTGCTGCCAACGGTTTTCAAATTCTTCGACTGAATAGTACCTGTTTAGAAAATATGGACAGTAACTAAAGTTGTAATATTGTAACAACAACATACTTCAAAGTAAAGTAGCAAGTGTACGATGTACCTTTAAACAGAAGACTCAATTTATCGTGAAAACCCTCTCGGTGTACATGTTTGGCAGCATTGTTTAGGATATGCGATGAGCACGTTCGATGAACTACGCTGGGCATTAAATCCTCAATTGCTTTATTCATGGATATACAACCATCCGTGAGAACTGTCACTGGTAATTTGCCATTCATACACTCTTGGAATTTTTCTAGAACCCAAGAATATGTCTCTGCAGTCTCATTATGGATCATTGTAAACCCAAACACACAAGTCATTGCATGATTGTTTGTACCCACTAGAACCACCAACGGTATTTGACTTCTATTTGTTTTATATGTAGAATCAAATACTAGTGAATCTCCAAATAATTCATAATCGAATCGACATACACCGTCAGCCCAAAAGAGATGGGTCAATCTAGAATCTTCGTCTACCTTGTACGCGTAGAAGAAATCTGGGTCAATGTCCTCCTTAGATTGAAGAAATATAAGTGTTGTCGTAGCATCAACATCGTCTAGTGCTCTACTATCTTGAGCTAGAGCGTTGTATAAATCCTTTTTCGTCCATCCAACCTTATCCCAGCCACCTTTTCTGTGGACAATTAAATTCCACATCGCTCCAGTCTCCATCCTTGATTGCTTCATAATCTTAACTTCTTCCAACTCTGCGGATGATATCTTACGATTAGATCTCAAAAAAATTGATTCATAATCATTCGCCAGGCTATGGTTGTGAAGTACATGAAATTTTTTGACGACCCACATCTTTGTAGAATCGTTGTACCCAATACGGAAAATTGCTTTACAACCACTTCTGCTTTCACTTCTTGGCTCACGAACCCTGTTAGGAGCTTCCTTGTATTTCTTGTGTCTGAATCCCGCATTCGAACAACACCAACTACGGACCATCACCATCCCAGACTTGTTTTTCTTTACCTCGTTCTTTCTAATACTGAAACCATATGATTTTGAATATATCCGGTAGAATGTCTTTGCTTCTTCAATAGAGTTGAACTGTAGGCCAACAATATCTTCTTCTAAGAGTTGTTTTGGATCTTTGTTAATGTTGGCAGACTGCAATATTTTTTTCATCGTCGCTGCATCGAAATCCAATAGAGATTCACCATCGTCCCTAAGAACAGAATAAAAATAAATAAATATGAGAAATAAATGTAAAAATATAATACATTTCTTAAATCAATTAGAAAGGGTGATGCGAAATAATATTTCGTTGTTTGCGTTGATGTCGTCGTCATCATTATGATGCATTCTTTCGGTATTTTCTTCATCTTGTTCTTTACTGTCTCCTAAGTTAACAGCTTCCAAACTTTGCTCATCATCCAAATCATCTGACACTCCTTTTGAAAGGAAGCTTTCTTCATCGACTAAATCTTCCACACGACGATCAGTTTCTCCATGTGACGTCGATATTGAAGAAAATAGAGTGTGTTAGAAACCAGCAGAAGAAACGAAGGACAAGAAACAATACAAGAAGAAAGAGTAATGCTATTCGTACCTCCAAATTGTCCCTCTAATATATAGCCCTCTCATCTGATGTGGCATGTTAAATAATAGTGTATGTCATCTGACATGACTGATGATATGATAAATTTTAATCCAAAAAGTTAACTACCTAATTTTCTCCATAATAATTTAACGTTAATATCAATGTTAATTTAATGTTAATATTAATGTTAATGTTAATGTTAATATTAATATTAATATTATTGTTAATGTCAACGATAATATTAATTTTAATG